>CM060919.1:518681655-519054822 GCA_030737875.1 Allium sativum | reverse complement strand
TAGAATTATAATTCTAGTTCAAAACTAGTTCATTTCGATAAAAATCCATTTTTATCTTTTCAAATATGGAGTTTTTCATCCCAATTCTTTCTAAATCATTTCTTATGATTTTACACAAATTATTACCATTTTTAATAATTTTATCAAGGTCCGTACAGTCGATTTCCATCAACGGCCATCGAACTGCACTTACAGCGACCTTTTTCGAATTTGATTTGGACGTATCTCCAAATCCAACCGTTAGATTTCAAATTTCTAACCTTCTTTAGAAAGCTCTTTTCGATACGAACCCAACGGTTCCGGTTTTAGGAGAATCCGACGGTCGGATCTCCCGCAATGTCCGTTTGAAATAAATGGTCGAAATTCACGAACTGCCGCGGCGCGGCGCGTTCTATTCAGGCCATTATATTATATATATAATATATATAATATATATTTCGTCGATTTCTATTTAAAACGAATTATATAAATAGTTTTAAAATCGTTTCAAAAGCTATTTCAACTTCCATTTCAATTCAAAGCAAAATTGAATTCTTCTTTATAAATTCGTTTCAAAATTCATTTCTATTCAATTCAAATTTCAATTAAATTTGAATTCATTTCAATTCGCTTTCAATTCGACTTGAGTTCGTTTCAATTTAATTCGTTTCGAAATCGTTTTCAATTCAATTCATTTCGAACTCGTTTTCAATTCAATTCATTTCGAAATCGTTTTCAATTCAATTCATTTCGAAATCGTTTTCAATTCAATTCATTTCGAAATCGTTTTCAATTCATTTCAATTCAAAATCTTCGATTTCGATATTACTTTTCAATATTCATTTTAAAATGAATAAAATCGATATAAATATCGTTTACGTCAAAAATGGCGTCAATCTAATCAACACGGCTTCATAAATTTTTATTTTCAAATATTTCTTTTTCAAATATTTCTTTTTCAAAACTGGAATGAGGCCCAATCAATTACCATATAAAATTAATTATATGGATTTTCATACAACACATGTATATAATAGCATTGAAAATAATCAACCATCAACCAAAGTGCACTACACTGTATAAGCATCAAATATAGATATTCAACGCTTATAACAGCCTGTCAATCAATCGATCGACATATTTAATCAATCAGGATGAGTGAACTTCAAATTTCATCCTAACACCCGTGTGGGGTTTCAAACCATCAAACACATATTTTATTTGTGCAGTTAGGCGATGTGTAAAATTTATCGACCTAATCAACGTCATTCAAATAGGTGTACATAAACAAACCGTCTGGTTTGTAAATGAATATTTATTTATTCACATTCACGTTAAAAATTATATTTTTAACGATTACACATTTTATTTTAACATATGAATTTCTATTCAGTTCATTCTTTAAATAAAATGCCATTTTTATTTTTCTAACTTATTTTAGAAAATTTCGGCGGCATAACGGCACGATACTAGAAACGGGACAAGGCCTAGCCTTATCCCCGGTCTAGTGAAGGCCCACGCCATTCACACATCAATCAAATCAATTTCATTATGCAAACCACAAGATTTGGAGTAAGGGTCTAACCTAGCCTTACTCCTTCGCCTTATAACGGCGCACGTCTAATCCTAACCAATTTATCGATTCGATTATTCACACCACAAACCACATTCAAACCAATATCGCAATCAATCACCAGACAATCAAACAAACAAGTCCATGGTCTGTGGACGGGTGTCGGGTGCTACTAAGCACCGTCTGCATCCTAGTATATATATAGCTAGAAAATAAATTTGAAAGGTGAGAAATTCTCACCTATAGCTATCCAAACATCTTGACTCTTCTTTGATAGAAATCTTCATTGTTTTCGCATCTTCGTCAGCTTCGTCGTCCGTAGCCACTACATATATAAAAATCGAGTTTTTACTTCGCTATTCAATATATGAAAATCGAATTTTTATTTCGCTATTCAATATATAAAAATCGAATTTTTATTTCGAAGTTCAACATATAAAAATCATATTTTTAATTCGAAGTTCAATATATAAAAATCCCATTTTTAACTCGAAGTTCAATATATAAAAATCCCATTTTTAACTCGAAGTTCAATATATAAAAATCCCATATTTTATTATTCAAAGTTATTTATTTTAAATATTTCATTTTGAAATCAATGTTATTTACAAAAACAAAATCTTATATTTTTCAAAAACAATGTATGATTTACTACTTTAAAAACAAAGTATATTTTTCTACTTTAAAACAAAGTATATGTTTTCTACTTTAATACAAAGTATATGTTTTCTACTTTAATACAAAGTATATGTTTTCTACTTTAAAACAAAGTATATGTTTTCTACTTTACTATTTTTATTTACATAAACAATGTTTTTTTTTTCTGTTTATCATTTCTGATTTTTAAACTATGCTAATTTAATTAAATTAATAGTAAATAAAAGGGAAAAAAAACTCACTGTGTTTCGTTCTGTACAGTCGTCTTCATCGTTCTCAGGCCGATGAAACTCGACCTCGTTCAAACTCTTCTTGCCTCCATGCGCCGCCGTACGATGCCTGCCACCACGATCCACCATCACCCTGACGACCGCCTACGCGCGAGCTTTCTCCACCCTCAACCGCTCGGAACTCGAGCTTCTCTTCCTCTCCAGAAAGTGGCTCGAACCGCAGCCCTTCTCGACCAAAATCCAGTCACGTCAGATCGAAATTCTCGATCATAACCGGTTGAACTGAAGAGCTCGCCAAGCTCTTTAATTTCATGCAGGAGATTTCTTTAATTGTTGAGTATATTGGAAGTTATCGGGGAGGGAAAGAAGGAGCGATATCTGTCTTTTGTTCAGAGAAGGCGGCGGCCTTGGTTATGATTAGGGTTAGGGCTAAAAATAATATACATACTATATTTTATAATATTATTTTAATTCGAGAATACATTGTTTAATCTCCGAACTCCGAGCGAACTCCAACGACTGTCGCCCCTAGCTAATTACCCCCATTCTGAACACAATGGGATTTGCTCCGTAAGCCAATTCCATCGTTTCGACCAGTTTTCGTTGAAATTTCATTTAACTCTATATATTGAATTTTAAACGTACCTTTCAAATTACCGGGGCCACATACGAACACGAAAAATTCCAGAAAAATATTCTCTAGCTTCGTATTGACGATACGGTCTTAACAAAACTAGTTTCGTCGAATTCTGAGACCGTTGGAAAAATGGCCATCTTCCAGTCGATTAAAATCAACTGAAACTGGTCAAACGCGTTTTCCTTTGCCACGCTCACATATTGATTCGAAAAATTACGAAATTTGGAATCTAGCAATAACTTTACATCCCGGACCCAACAAAACTGGTTTCGTCGAAATCCGAGGTCGTTTGCAAAATGTCCATTTTTTAAGGGCCTTATATATATAAAAATATATATAAATTCCACAGCGACTATTTCTAATTTTAAACTGGACATATCTTATCATTTCTAAAATGAAATCTCAGTTTGCTAACTTCGTTACAAAGATATAGTTATACAGATTCAAATATTTCTTGTTTCGTTCAATTCTGACTTATATTGAATTCTGTATATTCATTTGAAATTAGAAATCGAATTTTCGAACTACCGCGCCATTTTCTATTCTATTTATAATTATATATAAATATTTATATTCTAACGACGACGTATATAAATATATACGTCGAATTATATTCAAAATAAATTTCTCGTCGATATTATTTAAAATAATTCATTTTAAATAATCAAAACTCGCTATAATTGCCAAAATAAAAATTTTAAACTGGCCCAGATTTTCGGGTTGTTACAATCTCCCCCACTTAAAACTTTTCGTCCCCGAAAAGAAACAAAGTCGAAAGTGGTTTGATTATTCAGCCCTACGTTCGATCAGGCTTCATTCTCCAACTCTTTAGTTTCTGAGAATTTTCAAAATTTCAAAAATTTGGCTAACACCCTAAATTTTTGAAAAATTTCGCCATAACCTCCCCTGCAATGGGAGCATCGGGGAATTTCAAATAGCTTCCCCGGTCCTTCAGATCTCAAAAAGAAAAAGAAAAAGCCAAGCGGCTAGCCAATAGGCTCACAAAATCATCATCACCCAAACAAAACAGGAAATTATGTAGTAAACATGTACCTATTTGTCGGGCAAACAAATTTTATTCTCTGCTCTAGCCTCCTTGCTATGACCTGTTCAATGATATACATGTATATGCAAGCAGATGCGACCAATATTCAATACAATTCAATATTTGATCATATTAGGCATAATGGTACAAAATTATCAAACAATTAAACAAACAACACAAACATCAATCAATTAGTGAATTAGAGTTTCAAATTCATAACTTTGATATATAGTCTAAAATCAGATTTTTGATGCCAAATCACAACAAATAATCTAGCTATATAAGTTTTGGTTCTCACACCAGTCTAATGGAAATATATAGAAAATCACACCTTCGAAACTCGAATACCAATTCTGATGATGTCTAGACTATCATCAGAATCGTCTCCGGGCGACTAGAGTGTGGCTCTATATCTATCCAGTATATTAAAACTTCAAATACACGCGGATCAGACGTATACGCAAAATCTTTATATACTGGACTGTCCAACTCAATATAAATAGATAATCAAATACGAATAATTGATTTAAATCTTCAAAACAAATTTTGTTTTCATTTGAAAAATATACTCTTCACACTCGTTCTAGGATACTACTGATCCCATCTCTAACGAGTCATTCTAATTGGATATTACTAATCCAATATCTGATGAATCCTTTCGTATGGTTCCAATGTGCCTTGTTCTCTGAGCTTTGTAAACCAAAGCTCTGATACCAACTGTAAAGACCCGCAACTTCCCCGTAAAGGAAAGCGTCGGATAGTTCGAGAACAAAGCACAACAGAACGCATACAGAAGAACATTTCATTGCTTATTACAACAATGCATCAGATTACAAGGATATACAGAGTTTAAAAGAATATTACATAGAATTATCAGAGATTTAAATTACATTTAAATACATAGCAGCGGAAAAATAATACAATACACAACTAGAAGAGATATACGGATACAAAGCTTTCCGGATATCGTTCCAGCTGTAAACCAGGATCCTGTGAATATAAATCTGCAAAACCAAAACTACTAGCTGCCCGTGTCGAAAATAAGGGCACCCAGAGTTTAGGTTAAAACAATAAACTCCAGGTCAGTCATGTGACTGGTGTGAGAACTAAAACAGTTAATCTTTATTTTAAAACATTAGGTAAATCAAGGGACCACGCCGCTAACGCGGAACGGGTTTCCTCCCAAGAATACCAGTGCATAAAACAAACAGCGCAATGCTAAATAAGGAAAAATGAAGCTGTTATAAGACCCAGGTCCTATCACACAATGCAACGCAAGCCGGGGGATAGGGTTTTCCCTTATAACAGCCAAAGAATGCTTGATACGTTTAAAACAAATCATTTGATACTATTATAAGTGCATAGTGTATAAAACAACTTCAAATCATAAGTATCAATCATAGGCGACATGAGCGTCCCATGCCACTATGTCACCATATATAGGTTTACACATAAAACCGCAAAGTCACGTATTTGGAAATTGGATTTCCGTCTATGAACCGAGGCTAGGGGCAAGATCCTCAACCGATTTGTGACTCTCTAGCCCGAGCCACAGGACCCAGACTCAGGTGGGCCCTTGGAGCGACAGGGCCGGTCCACCGATGTGGATTAAAATGCCTGAACACTACGTTTCCCCACCCTATGGGGTGTAAGTCTGGTCCGTCAGCCGACCAGAAGCATCGGCCGAAACCGATATAACCGAGGCGCCTCGCAACAGCAACAACCACATAAGTCAAACTCGTCAGGGCGTGAAAAACCACTGACGCCACTTCTAGCTAGAAAGAAACGCAAGTCCTCCCTGAGGTCCGTCTCCCGTTTTTGGTTCATACCTGGTGTAAAACACGCGAGGTAAACGTTACACAAAGCTACGCCACAAAGGCCGTGCTTTGATCATCAACCACAAGACTTTGCTTTTCAACAGAAGCCTTGATCATTTGCATCTTAGCATGCCACACAGGCAAGCCATCCTATGCAACCGATATCAGTCACACAGAATGAAATCCGATGTCAGACACACAGTCCATTTACAAGTCCGTTCTGGGTCTGAACGAAACCGGAGGCACCTAGTACCCCGCATATCCATCGATCTCCAAGTACGTCTGGACGATCACCAACTGTTTCCATCTTCTTGGGTGTACAGCCCAATCAAGATCATCAGCTATCACCCAAACGACGTGAAGACCTCCGGTCTTCGACCATCGTCTTCATCTTCGACTTATCGTCGTATCAGTTACTCAGAATGGGATAAACCCGGTCTTTCCGAATAACTCGCGTATATATTATAAAAGTGTTACACAAACACAACATACGCCTCATTCCAACTCATTAGTCACTAACCGTAAATTAATCAAGAGAATAATTCCCCAAATATTAACCCCGAAGGCCGAAACCAACATCAGATCAATATTCAGAAAACCATTCTACTTAGCTAACCGACAGTTAGTTTCTAAATTTCACGTTCAAATCTAATTAAAGATTTAACTATCGCCTGGAGCAAAACTGGTGATACTCCATTTTCGATCATTTCAATCTAATTAAAGATTCATTAAAACTCCACTTAGTTTTAATCATTATCTGGGTTAAAGAATCAGTGTCATTTAAAACACGGTTCACGATAAACCCAAAGTCACATCCCATTAATTATCGGGTTAAAGAACAAGTGTTATTTAAAACACTGCTCACGATAAACCCAAAAATCAATATCCATTCAATTCCAATTAAATATTATTTAATTGGCACACTTTATTAAATCTAAATAAAAAGATTTAATCTTTTCTCAACTGGGTTCAAGAACAGTGTTAGTGAAGACACCATTCACGACAAACCCAAATCACATTCATTAATTATCGGGTTAAAGAACAAGTGTTATTTAAAACACTGTTCACGATAAACCCAAAAATCAATATCAATTCAATTCCAATTAAATATTATTTAATTGGTACACTTCATTAAATCTAAATAAAAAGATTTAATCTTTTCTCAACTGGGTTCAAGAACAGTGTTAGTGAAGACACCATTCACGACAAACCTAAATCACATTCATTAATTATCGGGTTAAAGAGCAAGTGTTATTTAAAACACTGTTCACGATAAACCCAAAAATCAATATCAATTCAATTCCAATTAAATATTATTTAATTGGTACACTTCATTAAATCTAAATAAAAAGATTTAATCTTTTCTCAACTGGGTTCAAGAACAGTGTTAATGAAGACACCATTCACGACAAACCCAAATCACATTCATTAATTATCGGGTTAAAGAACAAGTGTTATTTAAAACACTGTTCACGATAAACCCAAAAATCAATATCAATTCAATTCCAATTAAATATTATTTAATTGGTACACTTCATTAAATCTAAATAAAAAGATTTAATCTTTTCTCAACTGGGTTCAAGAACAGTGTTAGTGAAGACACCATTCACGACAAACCCAAATCACATTCGATATTCAATACAAGGCTCTGAATAGAAAATATATCGGCTTATATTCAATATCGAATTCTACGACTAACAAATGTCGTATTGGAAATAACGATATACATATATATCTTTCAAATTTCCGTAACAACATCCGTATAATCACAAATTCCAACATCGAAATATTCCGAAGACAATTTCGATTCAAATCCACTCCAATGCAATCATTGGAAACTTTGGTTATTTTCAAAACCCTTTTCAAATTCAATTTATTTATAAAAATAAATAGAATTATAATTCTAGTTCAAAACTAGTTCATTTCGATAAAAATCCATTTTTATCTTTTCAAATATGGAGTTTTTCATCCCAATTCTTTCTAAATCATTTCTTATGATTTTACACAAATTATTACCATTTTTAATAATTTTATCAAGGTCCGTACAGTCGATTTCCATCAACGGCCATCGAACTGCACTTACAGCGACCTTTTTCGAATTTGATTTGGACGTATCTCCAAATCCAACCGTTAGATTTCAAATTTCTAACCTTCTTTAGAAAGCTCTTTTCGATACGAACCCAACGGTTCCGGTTTTAGGAGAATCCGACGGTCGGATCTCCCGCAATGTCCGTTTGAAATAAATGGTCGAAATTCACGAACTGCCGCGGCGCGGCGCGTTCTATTCAGGCCATTATATTATATATATAATATATATAATATATATTTCGTCGATTTCTATTTAAAACGAATTATATAAATAGTTTTAAAATCGTTTCAAAAGCTATTTCAACTTCCATTTCAATTCAAAGCAAAATTGAATTCTTCTTTATAAATTCGTTTCAAAATTCATTTCTATTCAATTCAAATTTCAATTAAATTTGAATTCATTTCAATTCGCTTTCAATTCGACTTGAGTTCGTTTCAATTTAATTCGTTTCGAAATCGTTTTCAATTCAATTCATTTCGAACTCGTTTTCAATTCAATTCATTTCGAAATCGTTTTCAATTCAATTCATTTCGAAATCGTTTTCAATTCAATTCATTTCGAAATCGTTTTCAATTCATTTCAATTCAAAATCTTCGATTTCGATATTACTTTTCAATATTCATTTTAAAATGAATAAAATCGATATAAATATCGTTTACGTCAAAATGGCGTCAATCTAATCAACACGGCTTCATAAATTTTTATTTTCAAATATTTCTTTTTCAAATATTTCTTTTTCAAAACTGGAATGAGGCCCAATCAATTACCATATAAAATTAATTATATGGATTTTCATACAACACATGTATATAATAGCATTGAAAATAATCAACCATCAACCAAAGTGCACTACACTGTATAAGCATCAAATATAGATATTCAACGCTTATAACAGCCTGTCAATCAATCGATCGACATATTTAATCAATCAGGATGAGTGAACTTCAAATTTCATCCTAACACCCGTGTGGGGTTTCAAACCATCAAACACATATTTTATTTGTGCAGTTAGGCGATGTGTAAAATTTATCGACCTAATCAACGTCATTCAAATAGGTGTACATAAACAAACCGTCTGGTTTGTAAATGAATATTTATTTATTCACATTCACGTTAAAAATTATATTTTTAACGATTACACATTTTATTTTAACATATGAATTTCTATTCAGTTCATTCTTTAAATAAAATGCCATTTTTATTTTTCTAACTTATTTTAGAAAATTTCGGCGGCATAACGGCACGATACTAGAAACGGGACAAGGCCTAGCCTTATCCCCGGTCTAGTGAAGGCCCACGCCATTCACACATCAATCAAATCAATTTCATTATGCAAACCACAAGATTTGGAGTAAGGGTCTAACCTAGCCTTACTCCTTCGCCTTATAACGGCGCACGTCTAATCCTAACCAATTTATCGATTCGATTATTCACACCACAAACCACATTCAAACCAATATCGCAATCAATCACCAGACAATCAAACAAACAAGTCCATGGTCTGTGGACGGGTGTCGGGTGCTACTAAGCACCGTCTGCATCCTAGTATATATATAGCTAGAAAATAAATTTGAAAGGTGAGAAATTCTCACCTATAGCTATCCAAACATCTTGACTCTTCTTTGATAGAAATCTTCATTGTTTTCGCATCTTCGTCAGCTTCGTCGTCCGTAGCCACTACATATATAAAAATCGAGTTTTTACTTCGCTATTCAATATATGAAAATCGAATTTTTATTTCGCTATTCAATATATAAAAATCGAATTTTTATTTCGAAGTTCAACATATAAAAATCATATTTTTAATTCGAAGTTCAATATATAAAAATCCCATTTTTAACTCGAAGTTCAATATATAAAAATCCCATTTTTAACTCGAAGTTCAATATATAAAAATCCCATATTTTATTATTCAAAGTTATTTATTTTAAATATTTCATTTTGAAATCAATGTTATTTACAAAAACAAAATCTTATATTTTTCAAAAACAATGTATGATTTACTACTTTAAAAACAAAGTATATTTTTCTACTTTAAAACAAAGTATATGTTTTCTACTTTAATACAAAGTATATGTTTTCTACTTTAATACAAAGTATATGTTTTCTACTTTAAAACAAAGTATATGTTTTCTACTTTACTATTTTTATTTACATAAACAATGTTTTTTTTTTTCTGTTTATCATTTCTGATTTTTAAACTATGCTAATTTAATTAAATTAATAGTAAATAAAAGGGAAAAAAAACTCACTGTGTTTCGTTCTGTACAGTCGTCTTCATCGTTCTCAGGCCGATGAAACTCGACCTCGTTCAAACTCTTCTTGCCTCCATGCGCCGCCGTACGATGCCTGCCACCACGATCCACCATCACCCTGACGACCGCCTACGCGCGAGCTTTCTCCACCCTCAACCGCTCGGAACTCGAGCTTCTCTTCCTCTCCAGAAAGTGGCTCGAACCGCAGCCCTTCTCGACCAAAATCCAGTCACGTCAGATCGAAATTCTCGATCATAACCGGTTGAACTGAAGAGCTCGCCAAGCTCTTTAATTTCATGCAGGAGATTTCTTTAATTGTTGAGTATATTGGAAGTTATCGGGGAGGGAAAGAAGGAGCGATATCTGTCTTTTGTTCAGAGAAGGCGGCGGCCTTGGTTATGATTAGGGTTAGGGCTAAAAATAATATACATACTATATTTTATAATATTATTTTAATTCGAGAATACATTGTTTAATCTCCGAACTCCGAGCGAACTCCAACGACTGTCGCCCCTAGCTAATTACCCCCATTCTGAACACAATGGGATTTGCTCCGTAAGCCAATTCCATCGTTTCGACCAGTTTTCGTTGAAATTTTCATTTAACTCTATATATTGAATTTTAAACGTACCTTTCAAATTACCGGGGCCACATACGAACACGAAAAATTCCAGAAAAATATTCTCTAGCTTCGTATTGACGATACGGTCTTAACAAAACTAGTTTCGTCGAATTCTGAGACCGTTGGAAAAATGGCCATCTTCCAGTCGATTAAAATCAACTGAAACTGGTCAAACGCGTTTTCCTTTGCCACGCTCACATATTGATTCGAAAAATTACGAAATTTGGAATCTAGCAATAACTTTACATCCCGGACCCAACAAAACTGGTTTCGTCGAAATCCGAGGTCGTTTGCAAAATGTCCATTTTTTAAGGGCCTTATATATATAAAAATATATATAAATTCCACAGCGACTATTTCTAATTTTAAACTGGACATATCTTATCATTTCTAAAATGAAATCTCAGTTTGCTAACTTCGTTACAAAGATATAGTTATACAGATTCAAATATTTCTTGTTTCGTTCAATTCTGACTTATATTGAATTCTGTATATTCATTTGAAATTAGAAATCGAATTTTCGAACTACCGCGCCATTTTCTATTCTATTTATAATTATATATAAATATTTATATTCTAACGACGACGTATATAAATATATACGTCGAATTATATTCAAAATAAATTTCTCGTCGATATTATTTAAAATAATTCATTTTAAATAATCAAAACTCGCTATAATTGCCAAAATAAAAATTTTAAACTGGCCCAGATTTTCGGGTTGTTACAATGTGTGAATGGCGTGGGCCTTCACTAGACCGGGGATAAGGCTAGGCCTTGTCCCGTTTCTAGTATCGTGCCGTTATGCCGTCGAAATTTTCTAAAATATGTTAGAAAAATAAAAATATCATTTTATTTAAAGAATGAATTGAATAGAAATTCATATGTTGAAATAAAATGTTTTATCGTTAAAAATATAATTTTTAACGTGAAGTGAATAAAATAAAATATTCATTTATAAACCGGACGGTTTGTTTATGTACACCTATTTGAAGGACATTGATTGGGTCGATAAATTTTACACATCGCCCAACAGCACAAATAAAATATGTGTTTGATTGTTTGAAACCCCACAGGGGTGTTGGGATGAAATTTGAAGTTCACTCATCCTGATTGATTAAATATGTCGATCGATTGATTGACAGGCTGTTATAAGCGTTGAATATCTATATTTGATGCTTATACAGTGTAGTGCACTTTGGTTGATGGTTGATTATTTTCAATGCTATTATATACATGTGTTGTATGAAAATCCATATAATTAATTTTATATGGTAATTGATTGGGCCTCATTCCAGTTTTGAAAAAGAAATATTTGAAATAGGATATTTGAAAATAAAGGAATATATGAAGCCGTGTTGATTAGATCGACGCCATTTTGACGTGAACGATGTTTATATCGATTTTGAAAACGATTTCGAAATGAATTGAATTGAAAACGATTTCGAAATGAATTGAAAACGATTTCGAAATGAATTGAATTGAAAACGATTTCGAAATGAATTGAATTAAAAACGATTTCGAAATGAATTGAATTGAAAACGATTTCGAAATGAATTGAATTGAAAACGATTTCGAAATGAATTGAATTGAAAACGATTTCGAAATGAATTGAAAACGATTTCGAAATGAATTGAATTGAAAACGATTTCGAAATGAATTGAAAACGATTTCGAAATGAATTGAATTGAAAACGATTTCGAAATGAATTAAAAACGATTTCGAAATGAATTGAATTGAAAACGATTTCGAAATGAATTGAATTGAAAACGATTTCGAAATGAATTGAATTGAAAACGATTTCGAAATGAATTGAAAACGATTTCGAAATGAATTGAATTGAAAACGATTTCGAAATGAATTGAATTGAAAACGATTTCGAAATAAATTGAATTGAAAACGAATTCGAATTGAATTGAAAGTGAATTGAAAGCGAATTCAAATTGAATTGAAATTTGAATTGAATAGAAATGAATTTTGAAACGAATCTATAAAGAAGAATTCAATTTTGCTTTGAATTGAAATGGAAGTTGAAATAGATTTTGAAACGAATTTTAAAACTATTTATATAATTCGTTTTAAATAGAAATCGACGAAATATATATTATATATATTATATATAATATAATGGCCTGAATAGAACGCGCCGCGCCGCGGCAGTTCGCGAATTTCGACCATTTATTTCAAACGGACATTACGGGAGATCCGACCGTCGGATTCAACTAAAACCGGAACCGTTGGGTTCGTATCGAAAAGAGCTTTCTAACGAATATTAGAAATTTGAAATCTAACGGTTGGATTTGGAATTATGTCCAAATCAAATTCGAAAAAGGTCGCTGTAAGTGCAGTTCGATGGCCGTTGATGGAAATCGACTGTACGGGCCTTGATAAAATTATTAAAAATAGCAATAATTTGTGTAAAATCATAAGAAATGATTTAGAAAGAATTGGGATGAAAAACTCCATATTTGAAAAGATAAAAATGGATTTTTATCGAAATGAACTAGTTTTGAACTAGAAATATAATTCTATTTATTTTTAAATAAATAAATTGAATTTGAAAAGGGTTTTGAAAATAACCAAAATTTCCAATGATTGCATTGGAGTGGATTTGAATCGAAATTGTCTTCGGGATATTTCGATGTTGGAATTTGTGATTATACGGATGTTGTTACGGAAATTTGAAAGATATATATATTTATATCGTTATTTCCAATACGACATTTGTTAATCGTAGAATTTGATATTGAATATAAGCCGGGATATTTTCTATTCAGAGCCTTGTTTTTAATATCAAATGTGATTTGGGTTTGTCGTGAATGGTGTCTTCACTAACACTGTTCTTGAACCCAGTTGAGGAAAGATTAAATCTTTTTATTTAGATTTAATGAAGTGTACCAATTAAATAATATTTAATTGGAATTGAATTGATATTGATTTTTGGGTTTATCGTGAACAGTGTTTTAAATAACACTTGTTCTTTAACCCGATAATTAATGAATGTGATTTGGGTTTGTCGTGAATGGTGTCTTCACTAACACTGTTCTTGAACCCAGTTGAGAAATGATTAAATCTTTTTATTTAGATTTAATGAAGTGTACCAATTAAATAATATTTAATTGGAATTGAATTGATATTGATTTTTGGGTTTATCGTGAACAGTGTTTTAAATAACACTTGTTCTTTAACCCGATAATTAATGGGCTGTGACTTTGGGTTTATCGTGAACCGTGTTTTAAATGACACTGATTCTTTAACCCAGTCACAGATTAAAACTAAGTGGAGTTTTAATGAATCTTTAATTAGATTGAAAAGATCGAGAATGGAGTATCACCAGTTTTGCTCCAGGCGATAGTTAAATCTTTAATTAGATTTGAACGTGAAATTTAGAAACTAACTGTCGGTTAGCCAAGCAGAATGGTTTTCTGGATATTGATCTGATGTTGGTTTCGGCCTTCGGGGTTAATGTTTGGGGAATTATTCTCTTGATTAATTTACGGTTAGTGACTAATGAATTGGAATGAGGCGTATGTTGTGTTTGTGTAACACTTTTAGAATATATACGCGAGTTATTCGGAAAGACCGGGTTATCCCATTCTGAATAACTGATACGACGATAAGTCGAAGATGAAGACGATGGTCGAAGACCGGAGGTCTTCACGTCGTTTGGGTGATAACTGATGATCTTGATTGGGCTGTACACCCAAGAAGATGGAAACAGTTAGTGATCGTCCAGACGTACTTGGAGATCGATGGATATGCGGGGTACTAGGTGCCTCCGGTTTCGTTCAGACCCAGAACGGACTTGTAAATGGACTGTGTGTCTGACATCGGATTTCATTCTGTGTGACTGATATCGGTTGCATAGGATGGTTTGCCTGTGTGGCATGCTAAGATGCAAATGATCAAGGCTTCTGTTGAAAAGCAAAGTCTTGTGGTTGATGATCAAAGCACGGCCTTTGTGGCGTAGCTTTGTGTAACGTTTACCTCGCGTGTTTCACACCAGGTATGAACCAAAAACGGGAGACGGACCTCAGGGAGGACTTGCGTTTCTTTCTAGTTAGAAGTGGCGTCAGTGGTTTTACACGCCCTGACGAGTTTGACTTATGTGGTTGTTGCGGTTGCGAGGCGCCTCGGTTATATCGGTTTCGGCCGAATGCATTCTGGTCGGCTGACGGACCAGACTTACACCCCATAGGGTGGGGAGACGTATTGTTCAGGCACTATAATCCACTCCGTGTGGACCGGCCCTGTCGCTCCATGGGGCAGTTGCGGCTGTTCCTGTGGCTCGGGCTAGAGAGTCACGAATCGGTTGAGGACTATCTTTTGCCTCGGTTCATAGACGGAAATCCAATTTCCAAATACGTGACTTTGCGGTTTTATTTGTAATCCTATATATGGCGACATAGTGGGATGGGGCGCTTATGCCGCCTATGATTGATACTTATGATTTGAAGTGTTTTATACACTATGCACTTATATTAGTATCAAATGATTTGTTTTAAACGTATCAAGCATTCTTTGGCTGTTATAAGGGAAAACCCTATCCTCGACTGCGTTGCATTGTGTGATGGGACCTGGGTCTTATAACAGCTTCATTTTCTTTATTTAGCATTGCGCTGTTTGTTCTATGCACTGGTATTCTTGGGAGGAAACCCGTTCCGTGTTATACGGCGTGGTCCCTTGATTTACCTAATGATTTAAAATAAAGATTAATAACTGTTTTAGTTCTCACACCAGTCACATGACTGACCTGGAGTTTATTGTTTTAACCTAAACTCTGGGTGCCCTTATTTTGACACGGGCAGCTAGTAGTTTTGGTTTTGCAGATTTATATTCACAGGATCCTGGTTTACAGCTGGAACGATATCCGGAAAGCTTTGTATCCGTATATCTCTTCTAGTTGTGTATTGTATTATTTTCCGCTGCTATGTGTTTAAATGTAATTTAAATCTCTGATATTTCTGTGTAATATTCATTTATACTCTGTATATTCTTGTAATCTGATGCATTGTTGTTATATACAATGAAATGTTCTTCTGTATGCGTTCTGCTGTGGTTTGTTCTCGAACTATCCGACGCTTTCCTTTACGGGGAAGTTACGGGTTTTCACAGTTGGTATCAGAGCTTTGGTTTACAAAGCAGAGAACAAGGCACATTAGAACCATACGAAAGAATTCATCAGATATTGGATTAGTAATATCCAATGGGAATGACTCGTTAGAGATAGGATCAGTAGTATCCTAGAACGAGTGTGAAGAGTATATTTTTTTTTAAAGTGAAAACAATTTTGTTTTGAAAATTTAAATCAATTATTCGTAGTTGATTATCTATTTATATTGATGTGGACAATCCAGTATATATAGATTTTGCGTATACGTCTGATCCGCGTATATTCGAAGTTTTAATATATTAGATAGATATAGAGTCACACTCTAGTCGCCCGGACATGGTCCTGATGATGAAGTATACCATCACCAGCATTTATATTCGAGTGGCGAAGGTGTGATATCTATATATTTCCATTAGACTGGTGTGAGAACCAAAACTTATATAGCTAGAACCCTTTGTTGTGAATTGGCATCAAAAACATGATTTTTGTATATGTATCAAAGTTATGGATTTGAAACTCTAATTCAATAATTGATTGATGTTTGTGTTGTTTGTTTATTTGTTTGTTAATTTTGAACTATTTAGCCTAATTGAATCAAATATTGAACTGTATTGAAAATTGGTCGCATTTGCTTGCATATACATGTATACATTGAACAGGTCATAGCAAGGAGGCTAGAGCAGAGAATAAAATTTGTTTGCCCGACAAATAGGTACATGTTTACTACATAATTTCCTGTTTTGTTTGGGTGATGATGATTTTGTGAGCCTATTGGCTAGCCGCTTGGCTTTTTCTTTTTCTTTTTGAGATCTGAAGGACCGGGGAAGCTATTTGAAATTCCCCGATGCTCCCGGTGCAGGGGAGGTTATGGCGAAATTTTTCAAAAATTTAGGGTGTTAGCCAAATTTTTGAAATTTTAGAAATTCTCAGAATCTGAAAAGTTGGAGAATGGAAGCCAGGTCGAGCGTAGAGTTGATTAATCAAACCACTTTCGACTTTGTTCCTTTTCGGGGACGAAAAGTTTTAAGTGGGGGAGATTGTAACAACCCGGAAATTCTGGGCCAGTTTAAAATTTTTATTTTGGCAATTATAGCGAATTTTGATTATTTAAAATGAATTATTTTAAATAATATCGACGTGAAATTTATTTTGAATATAATTCGAACGTATATAATATACGCGTCGTCGTTAGAATATAAATAATTATATATAATTATAAATAGAATTGAAAATGGCGCGGTAGTTCGAAAATTCGATTTCTAATTTCAAATGAATATACAGAATTCAATATAAGTCAGAATTGAACGAAACAAGAAATATTTGAATCTGTATAACTATATCTTTGTAACGAAGTTAACAAATTGAGATTTCATCTTAGGAATGATAAGATATGTCCAGTTAAAAATTAGAAATAGTCGCTGTGGAATTTATATATATTTTTATATATATAAGGCCCTTAAAAATGGACATTTTGCAAATGACCTCGGATTTCGACGAAACCAGTTTTGTTGGGTTCGTGATGTAAAGTTATTGCTAGGTTTCAAATTTCATAATTTTTCGAATCAATATGTGAGCGTGGCAAAGGAAAACGCGTTTGACCAGTTTCAGTTGATTTTAATCGACTGGAAATTGGCCATTTTTCAAACGGTCTCGGAATTCGACGAAACTAGTTTTGTTAGGACCGTATCGTCAATACGAAGCTAGAAAATATTTTTCGAGAATTTTTAGAGTTAGTATGTGACCCCGGTAATTTGAAATGTACGTTCAAATTTGAAAATTAAATGTTTTATACTTTAATTTGAGGAATAACTGACTGTAACAGTCAAAATGGCCTACGAAACATATTCCATTGTGTCCGGGACGGGGGTAATTAGCTAGGAGCGACATTCGTTGAGTTTGATTTGCTGTTCGTGATGATTTTTACTTTTAAAATGAATTAAATAAAATAAAAATAATATATATATTATTTCTCCACCAATCAGAAAAAAACCCTTTTCCCCCTCTTAACCGTCTGGCCCCCCCCCCGTCCAAATTCATTTCTAAAGAAAGAAAAAAAAAAAAAAAAAAAGAATCGGACCGAAGCCCTAGGCGGACCACCACATCGCGCCCCTAGGCGGCGGCGACCACCGCAACTCCCCCATCGAAACCCCACCCCCCAGTGCCGCGGCGAGCCACCAAAGCACCCCCCCTATCGCGAAGCAACCCCCCCTGAATCGACTGCAGCCGCCCCCCATTCGTCGAACCACCTGACGAGGACCGAAGCCCACCTCCAGCCACCTCCCTGACGAACTGCGAACGCCAATACCCCCCCTCCTTCGCAGGTTATAGGTAAGTCATTTTACTTTACTTTTTTTTTTTATTATTTTTTTTATTACTGTTTTTAATCTGAGAGTAAACTGATTTTATAAAAAAAAACATTTAAAACTGAATTTTAAATTGATTTAAAACTGAATTTTAAAAGGGTTTTAAACTGATTTTAGAAAAGATTTTAAAACTGAAATTTTTAGAAAAGATTTTAAAAAACTGAATTTTTAAACTATAGAAAAAACTGTATTTTTAAAGTATATAAAACTGTTTTTTTTAAAGGTATAGAAAAACTGAATTTTTTTCTTTAATATAAGAAAAAGGTTTTTTCTTTAATATAAGAAAAAGGTTTTAACTTTAATATAAGAAAAAGGTTTTAAAAGATTTGAATTTTAAAAAAGGTTTTAAAAGATTTGAATTTTTAAAAGGTAAAAGATTTAAACTTTGAAAAGTAAAAGAAAAGATTAGATCTTTGAAATGGAAAAGGCGGAAACTTTGAAATAAAAATTCGATTTTTATATATTGAACTTTGAAATAAAAATTCGATTTTTATATATTGAACTTTGAAATAAAAATTCGATTTTTATATATTGAACTTTGAAATAAAAATTCGATTTTTATATATTGAACTTTGAAATAAAAATTCGATTTTTATATATTGAACTTTGAAATAAAAATTCGATTTTTATATATTGAACTTTGAAATAAAAATTCGATTTTTATATATTGAACTTTGAAGTAAAAATTCGATTTTTATATATTGAACTTTGAAGTAAAAATTCGATTTTTATATATGAAACTTTGAAGCAAAAATTCGATTTTTATATATGGAACTTTGAAATAAAAATTCGATTTTTATATATATTGAACTTTGAAATAAAAATTCAATTTTTATATATATAGTGGCCTTGGGCAACGAAGGTGACAAAAGGGCGAAACGACGAAGACTTCTGCAAAGGAAGAGCCGTGGAGCTAGGATAGCTATATGTGAGAATTTCTCACCTTTCAATTTATTTTTCTAGTTATACATATATATACTAGGATGCAGACGGTGCTTATTAGAAGCACCCGACACCCGTCCACAAACCATGGACTTGTTTGATTGGTTGTGCAGTTGGTTAGATTATTTGATTTAGATTGGATTGTTTTGGTGAAATGAATTGATATGATTGATGTGTGAATGGCGTGGGCCTTCACTAGACCGGGGATAAGGCTAGGCCTTGTCCCGTTTCTAGTATCGTGCCGTTATGCCGTCGAAATTTTCTAAAATATGTTAGAAAAATAAAAATATCATTTTATTTAAAGAATGAATTGAATAGAAATTCATATGTTGAAATAAAATGTTTTATCGTTAAAAATATAATTTTTAACGTGAAGTGAATAAAATAAAATATTCATTTATAAACCGGACGGTTTGTTTATGTACACCTATTTGAAGGACATTGATTGGGTCGATAAATTTTACACATCGCCCAACAGCACAAATAAAATATGTGTTTGATTGTTTGAAACCCCACACGGGTGTTGGGATGAAATTTGAAGTTCACTCATCCTGATTGATTAAATATGTCGATCGATTGATTGACAGGCTGTTATAAGCGTTGAATATCTATATTTGATGCTTATACAGTGTAGTGCACTTTGGTTGATGGTTGATTATTTTCAATGCTATTATATACATGTGTTGTATGAAAATCCATATAATTAATTTTATATGGTAATTGATTGGGCCTCATTCCAGTTTTGAAAAAGAAATATTTGAAATAGGATATTTGAAAATAAAGGAATATATGAAGCCGTGTTGATTAGATCGACGCCATTTTGACGTGAACGATGTTTATATCGATTTTGAAAACGATTTCGAAATGAATTGAATTGAAAACGATTTCGAAATGAATTGAAAACGATTTCGAAATGAATTGAATTGAAAACGATTTCGAAATGAATTGAATTAAAAACGATTTCGAAATGAATTGAATTGAAAACGATTTCGAAATGAATTGAATTGAAAACGATTTCGAAATGAATTGAATTGAAAACGATTTCGAAATGAATTGAAAACGATTTCGAAATGAATTGAATTGAAAACGATTTCGAAATGAATTGAAAACGATTTCGAAATGAATTGAATTGAAAACGATTTCGAAATGAATTAAAAACGATTTCGAAATGAATTGAATTGAAAACGATTTCGAAATGAATTGAATTGAAAACGATTTCGAAATGAATTGAATTGAAAACGATTTCGAAATGAATTGAAAACGATTTCGAAATGAATTGAATTGAAAACGATTTCGAAATGAATTGAATTGAAAACGATTTCGAAATAAATTGAATTGAAAACGAATTCGAATTGAATTGAAAGTGAATTGAAAGCGAATTCAAATTGAATTGAAATTTGAATTGAATAGAAATGAATTTTGAAACGAATCTATAAAGAAGAATTCAATTTTGCTTTGAATTGAAATGGAAGTTGAAATAGATTTTGAAACGAATTTTAAAACTATTTATATAATTCGTTTTAAATAGAAATCGACGAAATATATATTATATATATTATATATAATATAATGGCCTGAATAGAACGCGCCGCGCCGCGGCAGTTCGCGAATTTCGACCATTTATTTCAAACGGACATTACGGGAGATCCGACCGTCGGATTCTCCTAAAACCGGAACCGTTGGGTTCGTATCGAAAAGAGCTTTCTAACGAATATTAGAAATTTGAAATCTAACGGTTGGATTTGGAATTATGTCCAAATCAAATTCGAAAAAGGTCGCTGTAAGTGCAGTTCGATGGCCGTTGATGGAAATCGACTGTACGGGCCTTGATAAAATTATTAAAAATAGCAATAATTTGTGTAAAATCATAAGAAATGATTTAGAAAGAATTGGGATGAAAAACTCCATATTTGAAAAGATAAAAATGGATTTTTATCGAAATGAACTAGTTTTGAACTAGAAATATAATTCTATTTATTTTTAAATAAATAAATTGAATTTGAAAAGGGTTTTGAAAATAACCAAAATTTCCAATGATTGCATTGGAGTGGATTTGAATCGAAATTGTCTTCGGGATATTTCGATGTTGGAATTTGTGATTATACGGATGTTGTTACGGAAATTTGAAAGATATATATATTTATATCGTTATTTCCAATACGACATTTGTTAATCGTAGAATTTGATATTGAATATAAGCCGGGATATTTTCTATTCAGAGCCTTGTTTTTAATATCAAATGTGATTTGGGTTTGTCGTGAATGGTGTCTTCACTAACACTGTTCTTGAACCCAGTTGAGGAAAGATTAAATCTTTTTATTTAGATTTAATGAAGTGTACCAATTAAATAATATTTAATTGGAATTGAATTGATATTGATTTTTGGGTTTATCGTGAACAGTGTTTTAAATAACACTTGTTCTTTAACCCGATAATTAATGAATGTGATTTGGGTTTGTCGTGAATGGTGTCTTCACTAACACTGTTCTTGAACCCAGTTGAGAAATGATTAAATCTTTTTATTTAGATTTAATGAAGTGTACCAATTAAATAATATTTAATTGGAATTGAATTGATATTGATTTTTGGGTTTATCGTGAACAGTGTTTTAAATAACACTTGTTCTTTAACCCGATAATTAATGGGCTGTGACTTTGGGTTTATCGTGAACCGTGTTTTAAATGACACTGATTCTTTAACCCAGTCACAGATTAAAACTAAGTGGAGTTTTAATGAATCTTTAATTAGATTGAAAAGATCGAGAATGGAGTATCACCAGTTTTGCTCCAGGCGATAGTTAAATCTTTAATTAGATTTGAACGTGAAATTTAGAAACTAACTGTCGGTTAGCCAAGCAGAATGGTTTTCTGGATATTGATCTGATGTTGGTTTCGGCCTTCGGGGTTAATGTTTGGGGAATTATTCTCTTGATTAATTTACGGTTAGTGACTAATGAATTGGAATGAGGCGTATGTTGTGTTTGTGTAACACTTTTAGAATATATACGCGAGTTATTCGGAAAGACCGGGTTTATCCCATTCTGAATAACTGATACGACGATAAGTCGAAGATGAAGACGATGGTCGAAGACCGGAGGTCTTCACGTCGTTTGGGTGATAACTGATGATCTTGATTGGGCTGTACACCCAAGAAGATGGAAACAGTTAGTGATCGTCCAGACGTACTTGGAGATCGATGGATATGCGGGGTACTAGGTGCCTCCGGTTTCGTTCAGACCCAGAACGGACTTGTAAATGGACTGTGTGTCTGACATCGGATTTCATTCTGTGTGACTGATATCGGTTGCATAGGATGGTTTGCCTGTGTGGCATGCTAAGATGCAAATGATCAAGGCTTCTGTTGAAAAGCAAAGTCTTGTGGTTGATGATCAAAGCACGGCCTTTGTGGCGTAGCTTTGTGTAACGTTTACCTCGCGTGTTTCACACCAGGTATGAACCAAAAACGGGAGACGGACCTCAGGGAGGACTTGCGTTTCTTTCTAGTTAGAAGTGGCGTCAGTGGTTTTACACGCCCTGACGAGTTTGACTTATGTGGTTGTTGCGGTTGCGAGGCGCCTCGGTTATATCGGTTTCGGCCGAATGCATTCTGGTCGGCTGACGGACCAGACTTACACCCCATAGGGTGGGGAGACGTATTGTTCAGGCACTATAATCCACTCCGTGTGGACCGGCCCTGTCGCTCCATGGGGCAGTTGCGGCTGTTCCTGTGGCTCGGGCTAGAGAGTCACGAATCGGTTGAGGACTATCTTTTGCCTCGGTTCATAGACGGAAATCCAATTTCCAAATACGTGACTTTGCGGTTTTATTTGTAATCCTATATATGGCGACATAGTGGGATGGGGCGCTTATGCCGCCTATGATTGATACTTATGATTTGAAGTGTTTTATACACTATGCACTTATATTAGTATCAAATGATTTGTTTTAAACGTATCAAGCATTCTTTGGCTGTTATAAGGGAAAACCCTATCCTCGACTGCGTTGCATTGTGTGATGGGACCTGGGTCTTATAACAGCTTCATTTTCTTTATTTAGCATTGCGCTGTTTGTTCTATGCACTGGTATTCTTGGGAGGAAACCCGTTCCGTGTTATACGGCGTGGTCCCTTGATTTACCTAATGATTTAAAATAAAGATTAATAACTGTTTTAGTTCTCACACCAGTCACATGACTGACCTGGAGTTTATTGTTTTAACCTAAACTCTGGGTGCCCTTATTTTGACACGGGCAGCTAGTAGTTTTGGTTTTGCAGATTTATATTCACAGGATCCTGGTTTACAGCTGGAACGATATCCGGAAAGCTTTGTATCCGTATATCTCTTCTAGTTGTGTATTGTATTATTTTCCGCTGCTATGTGTTTAAATGTAATTTAAATCTCTGATATTTCTGTGTAATATTCATTTATACTCTGTATATTCTTGTAATCTGATGCATTGTTGTTATATACAATGAAATGTTCTTCTGTATGCGTTCTGCTGTGGTTTGTTCTCGAACTATCCGACGCTTTCCTTTACGGGGAAGTTACGGGTTTTCACAGGCGTGCACACACTCCGGAGTAGACAAATAGGGCACTGGGGGCACCAGTAGTATAACCTATGCCTTCTAGAGTTGTGTCGGGGCCGCCACCATGGGTCTTGATACACCCCATGGTGGGACCAGCATAGGTATCTACAATTCTTGGGGGCCGTATGACACATGTTTACGCGATTAGGAGCCGATCTTTAAATAAAAATGGGGATCACTTCACCCTCAACATGGGGTGCCAGTTAGAATAAGCTCAAGGAGGTGCAGAGATATAGTGTAGGTGCGATAGTATATTCTATTCTAAACGACACTTCCTTAGCTTGTGACACTTTCCTGTTTTCAGTTTATATCTATCATGCCCCTTTTTCTTCACATACTGAAGAGTTACTAGATTTACTCAGGCTTTATGTCTGACTCTATTTTCTTTTCGTCTTCTTTTCTTTCGTCCCTCCCTCCCCCAGGTCCACAGGGAGGAAACAACCCAGCTTAGTACTCTTTTGCAAGCTTCAAGACTGTAGATGTATGGTTTGGATCTCTTTTGCACGGACCATGGCTTTGGATATCACTATGGGGATTTTTGTTACTTTTATTTATGTTTTTATGCTTCTTTAATAATCAAGGCAATAATGAGGTTGTAATGATGGAAGTATTTTGAGACAATTATGGAAAGGTTTTGTTTGAACACGTATTGATGAAATAAAAGTCTGTTTGGTTTCCGCTATTTAAAATATGTGTATTTACATCTGTCTTGTGTTTATCTGCGGCTTTTACTTATAAACCTCCACCAAAGTTAAGGCTTTCCCTTTGTGAGTGACCTTAACGGAGGTGGGGTGTTTCAGGTTCGATCGTTTTAATAAGTTTTTCTCAAAACTAAAATATAACGTTAAATATTGAATTTGAACGTATGGTTTAATTTGTCATGGCTACATACTAACTACAAAAATTATGAAATTTTAATTCTCACTATGTTTTCCAAATACGGTTCTAACAAAACTATTTTCGTCAAATTTGGACCGTTCGAAAAATGGCCTTTTAACTAGCTTATTAAATTGGGTCCATTTGGCACATGTCCCTGTTAAGATTTTAAACTAGGCTCACATCCGGTCCAACTTTTCATGTAAATTAGGTCTCTATTTTTCGTAAAATCATAAAAAAAAATAAAAAAAATAAAAGAATCACGAAAATTCATTATTAAATAAAAAACGTACACACCAAAATAATTCAGGTGTTAAAACAATCAAAAACCACGTCAAAACCAAAAATACACAAAAACAGCAAAACAACAGGTTTTTGCATCAAAATATGCACCTATTCGTAAATAGTTGCATACATTCATGCTTATATTTCAGTGTTGCATCCAACTGCAATATAAATGCATACATGTATGCAGCTAAACAACATTATACGCATCCTTTTATGCATATATTCAAATTTGACCTGTATTTTCAAGCATTCGCCGTTTTCAGACATTGTTGCAAACATTTATGCTTTTGTACAGAATACATACATGCATTCATGCGCATATTCAGAAGCCGTCGTCCCTTTTAAATTGTTGCACACATGCATGCATATATACAGAGTAGTTGCATTCATGTATGCGACTTTTCGTAACACATGAATCTCAGTTCAACTTTGTGTGCATACATGTATGTGACTATTGGTAATTATTGCATATATGTATGCGTATATTGGTCCAGATTTACAACGTAAAACACTATAAGAATATATGCATGTATGTATGCTATTATTGGCAATAGTTGCACAAAAGTATGCATTTTTTTTCGAATGCTTCTAGGAATATTTTCGATTTTTTGAATTTTTTTTTAGTGAGTGGCGCATTTTTTGGGGTCAAAATAGGCAGAAGGTGGAACTGCCAAAGCAGCAGGCGGAAGGGAGAAAAAAGGAGCGGCAGCCCCAAAACAGGGACCGGGTTTAAATCTAAACTTTGGGGGGGGGGGAGGGGTGGGGGATGTGGTTTGCATTTTAAACATAAATAGGGATCCTAGCCTAATTTCCACTATTCTATTAAATTTACAACTAAAATCGAACACACGTTTAAATTTACTATGCTTGCATACTAATTCCAATTGACTTGAAATTTTAAAACTGACAATAATTTGATGTTTTAGATCCAATAAAATTAGTTTCATCGAAAATGGAGATCGTTTGCAAAATGACTATTTTTAAGGGCTTATATAATATTAAAATATTAATAAATCACATAGCGACTATTTTAAATTTCAATCTAGACATAACTTACAATCTATAATATGAAATCTAATATTTTCACATTTATTAGAAAGATATGATTAAATAGAAATGTTTCTTGTTTTACAGAAATTCGACTAATATTGGATTTAATACATTCAATTGAAATTCAAAACTAAATTTTCGAAGTACCAAGACGTTACGAGTTCGTTTTAATTAAATCTTATTTTTATATGTTCTAACTTCAGTTTAAATAAATTCTAAATCAGTTGTTCTCAAAATAAATCGTTTAAAATATTTAATTTCTATTAAAATCCATTAAAATCAATTAAAAATAAATTTTAAATTGGTTCTAAAATTCAGGGTTGTTACAAATTAAAACAATAAAATGACAAATCAGAAAATTGACAGATTTAGTTTAAGAACTAGAAACTAGGCAATTTGAATTGTCTTAAATTAACTTGCTTACTTTAGGACCAATAAAAATAAGTAAATTGACATAAAGCCCCCATAATGAATAGCTAATTTGATAAATCAGTAAACTATCTCACAATATAGGGATTAGGGCAAATCGAAATCAACCAGGGAACGAGCAAGCGGCCGAAAATTGGCGATGACAACCACAAATAGACGTCAAGCTAAGCTGTGGACAATTGACTTAGAGGAGACTAGCCAACGACTGATCTCAAGCATGTTGTTTGGCGATTAGCATTGTCGTCGAGGAGGTTAGCATCGTCGACGATGTTTGTCAAAGACTAATAAACAATTTTTTTTTTGTTGCCCTCTCATCCATCCGATGATGCCCTAGACAAATGTATCTCTCGCCTATGCCTTGAGCCGGGTTTGTTCCCAAGACGTCTTAATAAGTGTTATGTATGAATAAAGTATCACCCTTTATGATAAAAAATAATAATTCAAAAATACACGATCGTACAATTCTTCACACAATTTTTTCTACAAAAATTGTATTGTGATAATACTTAGCCTAAGGGATTACACAACAATGCTCCCAACACATTATTATGAGAACCGCTATAGAACCCAAAATATATATGTTAGGGATGTGAGACTTTCACTAAAATTAGGGGATGCATTGATTTTCGTTTATTTGATCTATCTTGAACCATCATTGGTGTTTTTTTTTTTTTTTTTTTTTTTTTTTTTTTTTTTGAACCATTAATTAAATTGTTTCGCACCTAAGTTTTTGGTCTAACTTTTGGATCACTTAGCTTTTCTCCACGATCAATAGGCTCATATCAATATCCATTGCACCTTTTTACCATTATTCGGTTAACCAGTTTTAAGTTGAAAAAAGTAGAGAGCGTAAAAAGATGGTAAAAAAAGTGTGATGCCAAGTACACCCGGATTTACACTTCATAATACAACATACAAAAATAATAAACACAACAAATTTTATGTACTTTCAAATACCAATCACATTTTACACGACAACCAACCACTGTGCAAAATCGTTTTGCATGATGAACCATCGGTCAACTTCGTTTTCCACGGGTATCAACCACCAAAACTACTGTCGATCGGTAGTTTTTCGTCGTAGGGAAATAATGAAAACAATGCATTTGGCAGTCCCTTAAAAAAATGATATTAGGAAGAGTCTGGTATAATTATAATGGCATTAGTAAAAAGAAAATGAGGTGCGCAGGAAAAAAACAGAAAAGGAAAAAAATAGAAGAACCGAAAATGAAGCACAAAAGTCCCCCAGTTATAAAATTTATCAGTTTCTATCTCTTCCGCTTTTCTTTCTAAAATTTCTCCTCTCAGATCGTGATTTTCGCGATGGAAAATCTCTTTAAATTAACCTTGGAATTCGCCGCTTGTCTCCCCTAACCTCGGAGCTGTTTCTAATATTTTGATCTATATCTGATTCTAGGCTTTCTATTTTCTGATTCGAATTGGGGGAATTGATGATGGATGGAAGACAAAAAGAAGGGGGATATGCATGAAAGTGCTTGTGAGATTTTGAATCATCGGAGGTTGCAGCAGCATGCATGTTTGTTCGCTTCCGTACCGTCCTGAATAGTTTTGTTTTCTTCTTTGTTCCTCATCTTCTACCTGTTTGATCAAAAGCTTGACCGGTTATTTTTAGGAGGTAAAAGCGACATCCCTTCTGTTTATTTTACAATATTAGATTGGAAATTGCTGTGATACCTGACTATGTGTTCGGCTAATTGGTTGCTATGAGCTGCTTTTTGGTATAGTTTTGTTCAAAAAGGGAAAGAAAAGAAAAGAAAAGAAAAGAAGAAGATGTTTGTGGAGCTGATTAAGATTATTATCTTTTAATGCAATGTGAATGTTTTTCTTGTAAAAAAGCAGGAAAGCTGAGACAAAGTTGGATAATTTATCCAATGTTCTTAACTTTGGTAGGTTCACGTGTTAACTCAGTTGCAAGGAAATCTATGCTTCCTTAAATTTCATTTGGTTTTTTAGGATATAGGTTAGCTAAGGGGCAATATATACGAGGGCTACACGAAAAACCGGAAACTGTTTCCTAGTGTACCATGGTTATTAGTTTACATCATAAATTATATTTAGATATTGATAGGATTAGTTGAGAAAGGGTGCATCCTAAGTGACCAATTCCTCACGCCATGACCACTTCTTTTCCCAAAGGGGAGGGGATGTGGATATACAGACATACCCCCCCCCCCCCACACGCACACACACAAACGCCGCCTCTATACTCATACATGTGAGGTCTTCCCCCTACATTTTAAGCCTTTTGTTTCATAGAAATGTATTGGTATGATAAGATTGAAACATTGCGATGGTCATTTGGAAAAATACATTAATGAAACTATTGCTTATTGTTAAGTTCATATTTTTTTGGTATGCACGAATTTTCATCAAGACTCCTTGCTTAACACGTTGAGCAAACCATTTTTACAATTCATAATTTTACTTCCCAACCCTTAAGTTTAAAACATGGCATTAGGTTGTCGCTGGAAAATGAGATTCCGGCCATCTCGGTCAATTCCGGTTGGAGTTGGATGAGATTAGGTCAAAATCCCATCTTGTTAGCGTCAATATATACAAAAAACCAAAAAAGGTAGGACTTCTTGTAGCTAGCGGGGAAGAGGGGATTAGCGACCACAAAATAAGAAACGAGAATCGTATTTAGCCGAAAAAAGCAAGTAATTGGAAATTTAAGTTACTTCAGCAAATACCAGCGAGCAGTTTTTCAAATGTAAGCATCAACGAGCAACTTTGACCAAATTCGACCATCACTGAGCAGCTTCGACCAAATTCAAGTGACATCAAGCAACTTCGAGCATCCGCGATCATCACAATCCTAAATGTTTTTTTCCAATTCCTTTTCGGTTTTTTTTTTTTTTTTTTTTTTTTTTTTTTTTTTTTGTCGACTGCAGTGTTGAGGCGATAATATGATTTAAGGGATTATGTTAAGTCAAATTTAAGGAGGGGGGATGAGGGGTGGGGGGCGGGGGGCGGGGGGCAGTTGAATGTTAACACACTTCAAGATTTTAATTTATTTTGTTGACTTGGACTACTGGAATTGGACTGAATGATAATTATTTAGGGTTAATTTATGTTTAATTTAGGATTAAGTAGACTTAATTTGAGCATTATTTACACTTAATGAATGTCTAAACTGAAAGATAATTATTTAAATTAGAGATTAATTTTATGTGCAATGTATTGTTTTATTATGATTACCTTTCAATTAAAAATACAAAAATCCAATATCGGAACCGAAACATAACCAAAACTCTTGAAATTGGCCAGACCATAAAAATTTAAACGATCGAGACAGAAACCGAGTTCTCGAATCTTGTTTGAAGTGTCTAAAAGCGCAAATTTACCAAACATTTCAATGAATCACCATTCACCGATCACCATTCACTAACCAACCTCTGCCCATAGAACCACCTGTTATACTTTGATTTTATGCTACTTTAGGCCGATGATCCAAGAAGTGTGGACAAAAAGGTTCAATATTTGCGTGAAGTAAATATGCTTGATCTCCACTTCTTTGAATGGTAAAAAATGCATGTGACAACCTGCTCGAAGTTAGGTCATAATAGGCGGTTGAAGCCATATAGGAGTAGGTGGTTGTACATATTGCTGCTTAAGTGGTTGAACGAGCGTTTGGAGAAGGCATTCGAAGTTGGAGCATGAAGACCAATCAAGCTCAACTGACATAAGAGTGATCGGAATTTTGACCGTGTAAAGAACTTTGAGCTAATCAAAAGTTGACATATTATTCCTTGAATGTTGCCTTAGTCATCAAGATTCAAATTAAAAGCTAGATCCGAATATAGGGATAATTTTGACTTGGGATATATTCTAAGCTCATATTAATACACTGGCACTTGAAGGAAAAAAGGAGTCAACTTCTGCACTCCATAGCCAGACTTTACCAAAAATTTCGTCCAATTTTCTTATGTAATCAATCTGATATATGTTGTAAGTGAAGAAATCATGCAAATCATAACAACAAATATAAAGTGGATGTAGACCTCAATTTTGAGCCGAACTACTATAAAATCTCAATGTTCATTGTTTTTGCAACTTGTTTTATTTAGTTTGTTGCTTATGTTTTGATCCATCTCTATAACTTATTTAATTCTCAATTTGATAATTGCATTAAATTTTTAAATATTAAATCAACTGGAATTTCCTCGTAAACTTAACATTTTCGGTTGAGATTTTGAAGTCACAAATATTGCATTTGTTGTGAAGTTTGTGGCTAAAAACAATATAATTCATCGGACCACTGCCATTCAATGTGCCATTGTATGATTTTGCAAATGTTGTCTTAAATAGCTCACAAATGTTTTGTTCGTTCGTACATGTTATCAAAGATCTATTGATATTTTCATTTTGGATATTGAATGCTTAATGAGACATTAAATATGATCAACCCTTTTGAACCAACCATCGGTTGAGCCGTTAACCTGATATATATACGTTTGCTTCACAATCTTCAGACCGAAGTAACCATTCATTTCTAGGAGATGGAAATTATTATCAAACATGGAATTAATTTATGTTTGACTCCACCGTTATAATTTTAATTATTTTTTTGTGAAATCAATTTACTGAATATTCTGAAAATTAACGTAAAAAATTACAAAAACTAATATTTGTTTTTGGAATGAAACAACCTACTGCAATACACTTAAGATAACCATCGTTAGTATATTTATTATCTTATAATAATTAATCCCTTATATTATATTTTTATCTAAAAAAACCATTATATGTATGGGTGAATGCAATTATATATATATATATATATATATATATATACATACATACATATATATATATATATATATGAATACTGTTATTGAGTTTTGTGTAAGTTTGTTTACATACGATGGTATTTTGAAGTTTGTTTACATATGATGGCAATTTATATTTGCACTCCAAGCATACTGAAATGTACCATTTAATTCCTAAAAACAGACTGTTAAAATTTTAACTGATAAATATTTCTAATAACGAACCAACTAATTCTATATTACATGATAAATGCCCTTATTATTAAATTTCATTCTGCCGTTGTTATTTGAAAATTTATTTTGTTTTGTTTTATTTTAGGGAAAAATCAACAGAACTTGTACACCTTTCAGCAATATTCGATTGTGCTTTATTTTTACTCAATTGCAAGAAATTCGCTACCTTACTTTCATTCTGAAGTACATCATTATGAGTGCAACTCATCGAGTAGTATTACTAATACTAAGACTAACTTTGAATATTGACGGTAAATATTCTCTACATTTGCAAAGTAAATATTTAATTATTACCTTATATATTGACTTGTGTTGAGATAGTGCATTCATGTCATTTCATGATAATGTGAAAACATTTTTTTTTCTTCAAATGGATTGATTGCTGATATATTGTAATATGATGCTATATCACACATTCCATATTTGCTGGTGTAGAACTCACACATGATGTAATTATTACTTAGGGAAGCTGGTTTCTACAATGTTTTTTATTTGGGTTGAGGTTTAGGAATTAATGATGGCCTTGAAAAGTGGGATGTATTTTAAGATCTTAACAGAGAAATTGGTTCTTATTCTTCTTTCTAATTGAACACGACATGCTCAAAACGAAATTTTAAAGAGCAAGTTGACACCGTCGGAATAAATTTATGAAAAATAGAAATAGGACAAAAGCGATGAACCAGTAAGGAGAGTATATAATGTTTAGAGTGAAGGAAAAGGACAAAGAAAGAAGAATGAACGAGAGAAGAGTTTAAAAATAATCAAAACAAACTGAATCCAACTAAAGACTTCTCAAGATAGAATACCATGCAAATTGGGAATCCATGTGCTTGACCCCATTCATATGGCGAGGATGACCCTGGAAGAATCATTAAGAAAATGGAAATCAGTATATTAACGGAAGTTTGGTGTGCTATTACGTATTAATGATTAGTATAATTCTTATCTTTAACCAATTTTAAATGCATTTATATTAAATCGTCTATCCATCATTTACGCAAATAAAAGACCAATGACTAATTTTATTTGTACACCTAAAGTTAGCGTATATACCATTTAAAGAAAAGAAATTAAAGACCAAAATACTATTATCAACGACAGTTAATAATTTCCTGCATCCTGTATAGACACCGGTATATTTGTATTTTAGCAACACAGATGCCCAATGAGATTAATTATTTTCCCCTGTGTGGCCCATGCGTGGTAGATCTTCTCATCTGTCTGTATGCAGAATCTAAACTTTCGAATAATAAATGGTGTTTACTGTTCTGAACAAAGTTGGTGTATGTAAAACAAAATAGGTTGTATGAATAAAACCAATCAAAAGACAACACAATAAAATAAAATTTGTTAGCAACATCTGTTGGTAAATCAGAATTGTGCACAATTATTTTCTATGAACCGTCCATTTTTTTTTTTCATTCATCATTAATCCTCCATTTCTAATTAAGTATCTTTGTCCTCAAATTTCTTTTTCTTTCAAAGGATTGGTCTAAGGCTGTGTCCACTATTGCTATAAAACCAGACTGCAACCTGATTTTGCATAAAGAATTTACTTCTGTTTGACCTTTTTTTTCCCTCGAATTCAGAGGGGTTCTTAAATTACTCTTGTTCTCTAATATCAATTTGTCTGACTCGACTAGGAACAGAGATTTCAGTTTAACAAAATTTTGGATGGTTATCCATTTGGGTGAGCAAACGGTTGGTTTGGTTCGGTTTTACGTAAAAATTCTAAATCCAATCTAAAACCAAATAATACTTCAACCAAACCGAACCAAACCACTTTAAATTAGAACCAAACTTGAATCAAACCGAATTAAAGTGGTTTGGTTCGGTTGGTTATTTGGTCATTGTATTTTGACAAAGCTGAACATAAACCGTCTTTTACACTCTAAACGATTTACAATTAAACACAATTTTTAATGAAAATTGATTAATGATAAATTAACCTGGAGTACTAATTTAATACATCATTCAGTAGGCCAAAACCAAGGTCCTAAACAAATTAATTTTGTAAACAGTGACCCAAACACACTACATTTCAAAATTTTCGGTCTCTGAATCTTTGCATAACACTGGATATTGCAAACTAACCAAAACAATACACCGAAAGACATAAAACTGCAATGCTGAAAATCATATACTAATGCTTTCATTTTCTTATGATATGCAGAGCATATGTAAAACGACTTGTTAGAACAAAACAGGAAAAGTCACAAACAAACAGTAAGTGAACTAGCTTTTGAAAAAATAAAACATAAAAGTAAAATGCACTTTATACTAACATGTCCTCAATATGTCAGTATCTCATTTTGACGTCTTCGAGCAAAAATATGCCCACCATTCACATACAATACATTTTCCCATCATGCAAATATGCTCATCGTCTGCAAACAATACATGGATAAACATTTTACAGTAAGTAAACTAGCTTCACACAAAACAAGAAATATTTTTTCTGGCATATATGCCTATAGTGTGAAATTTATCATGACTAGATGCAAGGGTTATATAGGTGCATTTTAAAATACAATTATGGCTCTTAATTGTCCTTCCGTACAGATTGTTCTGACCACTATCACACATGAATGAATACATTGATTTTGCTTGATAGGTTTGTTTCTCAAAATCTATTTTTATATATGTCGTATATGCACAATGTCGGCTATTCCTCAAAAAACCGAAACTGATTTAGAACAGTTTTAGAAACATGCTTGAGCCAAGGAAATCATTTTGTACTAATAATTTTTCTATAAAATGTTTAAAACGAAAAACTGATGCATAACATATTTCAATAAAATTTTGTATTAAATTATTTTTCTAAAAGATGTTTAAAATTTTGGGACTGATAACATGAAATCAAACTGCAGTAACAACGTTAAAATACAATAAAGTTATCGTTATATTCCAGCAAAACAATGTCGAATATATCAACTTTTTCACGTCATTAATAGGATCCAACACTAGCTTGCTTACATCTGCATATAATGTAAACAAAGTTAAAATTAGTAAACATGCACGACAAGGTTATTATAGCGGCAAGTCGAGTCGAGTCAATAGAGGTCCAATTAGTCGACGGACTAGTCATAGACTAGTCGATAAATAAATATTTACGTATATATTACTATATTAGTACATAATTGCAGTATATAAATAAATAAATATATGCATCTTTGCAGTGTATTAATAGAAAATTGCAGTTTATACCACTTCGTATTCGACCTGTGGTGTATTATGTTTGTTTATAATAGATAATTGCAAGTCTACCACTTCGTATTACAAATATAGATAATTGCAGTCTTTATATTGCAGTTCCTTTTCAATCGTTGTCATCATGGTTCGACTTCGTACTCGACTTCAATTTCGTGATTTGGGGTCGACTTCGTGATTTAGCGCTTCGACTTCGTGATTTAGGACTTTCGTGATTTAGGGCTTTGGTTTCGTGATGTAGGGTTCGACTCGACTAAAGGGAAATCGACTTTTCCAGTCGATGCTCCAATGTCGACTAGTCAAGCGCCGTAATAACAGTGCACGAGTACATTAAGTTATAGAGAAATTTTATAATTCTTTTACCTATCTTTAGTTGTTCCATATTACTTAAATCTTCTTTTAAGATCAATTTTGCTTGTGGAAAAAGAATTACATAACCAATCTTCTATGCAAATAAGAGACTGAACTATTCTAAGTGTAAGTGGACTTCTAAACGGGTCAAGAACACGTCCACCGGTTCTTAATACAGATTCAGAAACTACTGTTGATATAGAAATAGCTGAAGGGTCACGAGTCATTCTTGAAAGTATGGAGAACCTTGAACTATTAACTTTCCAATATTCTAATATGTCGAACTTCTTACAATCATTTTCATTATCTTTACTGAGATATTTCTCTAATTCTGATCCGCTAACTCCAACGTTGTCAATGCTTTTAACCTTTTAGAACGTGCTCTCAAATTTAACACATCACCATCAGTCTCAATATTTTCTATCTCATTAGTTTGATTGAGACGTCCATATTTTGATTCATCGAATAGTTAAAAAGTGGCTTCTTTAATAAGAAGTATTTTTTCACAATAAGTTGAAGGATTAAACGTTTCTAAAAAAAACTATATAAAACCAAATTTCCAGCGAAGATCAAATACAACAACTGTTTATGTCAATATATTCATTTTCTCTCAATAATCCCAATGTTTGTCATACTTCTTTTTCATCCGTGTTGCTATTATTTGTTATTGTATATCATTGCTTAATTGCGTCTTATCTAAACTTTCAAGTAAAGTACTAACTTCAAGCAAATGAAGATTACTAGTAATATACAAAAAGCTAGATACATGAAGTGCAAGTTCATAAAACCTGCAAAGAAATCCACATAATTTTCGAGCGTTTTCTCAATTAAACTCCGTAGGCATCCCACCTTTTTCTAACTCACTCCTACAAATTCGGTCTTTAATATCAAATCTTTCAAAAGCTTGTTCATATTGTTGTTCTGCATTAAGTATTAAATACGTGTGATTTCAACTAGTAGTACATACATAAGCCGCTTTTATATTTCAAATTTTCAAGCAAAACACAGTGTTTGAATTATCAAATCTAGATGGAGACTGTCTGGTATGTCTAATTGCCGCTCTTATGAGTAATATAGATTTCCAACCTCTTTAAAATCATCATTCACAATTAAATTTTGTGATATGAGCAATACAACACATGCACGCATGCTTTCCTTCCGTAATGGTTCCTTTCAAATGATTGAATTTACATTTCGAGTAAGTGATTATGGCATCATTTGAGCTAGCATTATCAGCCGTAATAGTAAGTTTTATCAATATTCTAATCCATTAAACAATTTTCCATAGGTGTACCCAAATCTTTACCTCTATGACCACGTACCAGGCAATTTTTTTTTTTTAAATCTCCAGATATCATCAATCCAATGAGCAGTCAGACACATATAATCGACTCTTTGTATTGAAGTCCATGTATCAGTAGTATGACATATAGATTGACATGAGTCATGTAATATTAAATATTAGGTTTTTTTATTTAAGAAATATCTCATTGCAATCTTTTTAAATGGTGAATCTCGATGGTCGATGAAACCGAGGTCCAAATGCAACAGATTACAAAAATTTAAGACTAACACATTCAGTTGATTTAAATGGAAGCTTGTCTAGAATAAAATAATATGATATTAGCTTTTTTTAATCTCGTTCGCATCAAATTTCCATGTTTTTAAATATTCACTACTACTGCTTTCTCCCAAATTAAAATTTATTTGAGCTTGTGTTGCATTTTTGTTACAAGCATAATCCTTGCATACAGAAATATGAGTTTTTAAACTTGACGTATCCTTTTTATTTGTATCAGAACTGTACTCTTTCTACAGTAACTGCAATGAACTTTTAGATTTCCCTTCATCATCTATAAATGAAGTAAAGTGATCCCATACGTTTGATATTTCCTAAGAGGTTTTCTCCTTGTTCCCGGTTTATTTTAAGAACCAGTAGCTGGATTGTTTGCTAAAGTAACTTCATGATTGATATGTCAAAATAACATATGCAGTATTTGTATGAATGTTGTAAAGAAAAAATATAAACGAAATGAGTGACATTTCTGTGCGTTAAATTTAAATTAGCTTGCTGAATTCATAAAGAAAAATGCTAGAAAAGACTTGTACATTTTTTGGAGTTGAAGTTGGAGCTACATCGGCCCTGGTAGTTGGATCAGATGCCGAAGTTCAGATTTCTTGTGTCGACATGATAATAATTTTTCTCTTTGAGAATAAAATATAAAATAAGTACCATTTCATAAAATACTTGACATTAGAATGTTAAGTAATAATTCATGCCAATGATATTGATATACAATCACAACGATTCATCTTTGCCAAATTAACCTCTCTTACATTAAAAATTCACAGCGGCCAACGATAACAATAGTATTACTGCCAATGATAATATATCATTTTAAATTGACCATTTCGTTTTATAAAAATCCACAATAGAAAATTAAATCTGCATCAAATTATAGCAGTAATAAATATAAATTTCTTACCTATGGTGGTGGCAGCCTAAATTGATGTAGATCGAACCCAAAAAAATGATAGATTCAGAATTCTGATTATGAAGAGGAAAGCAACTCCAACTCAATTACTTAGTAACTCGCAAGCACATGCATAGTGAGGTTAGGGTTTTAATAGATGCGAGGTTTGAACTAAATTTGGAATAGTGGATACAAACTGATTTATGGATGGGGAAGTCTGTTAAATTTGGAAAGAAGACGTGAAGATATAAAATAATTGAGAAACATGACATGATACGATGCTTAATCCATGAGATGAAGTGGTGAATGCTTTGTATTTTTAATAATGGAAATTGAAAGATGTGAAAAGTGATCAGGATAATAATAAGATAGAAAACGCGGAAGCCCGCGTTTTACTGTTGTCATAGGACTTCGGTTGTATCGGTCGAACCAAATCATGTTTATTTAAATTCAAAACCAACTAGTTACTAAATTCAATCAAAAATAAGAATCAAATCTGATCGATAAGCAAAGACAACCAAACCGAATCGATCAAGTTAATTTGGTTCGGTCGGTTAATTTAGTTTGAACCAAATAATGCTCACATCTCGTTATTTATTCATGGCTGTTTGATGTTAATTTGGATACTATTCTAGTCTCCAAAATAATAATTGCTAACTTATGTTGTTCTGCTAAGGTTGTATAGCTTAATTTAGTTAATTTATTCTCTTGAAGATGTTCACTTTCAAATTTGCATTTTGACTATTTGGAGATGACATCTTCAAAATTTCCAAACCAGTTTGAAGCGAGTTCTAATATTTTTACTATTGTGATTCGCTTTTGCCTAAAATTCTTACATTACGTTCAAAGACTAATTTTGGTCAGAGCAGGTAGGTAATCATCACGGCACAAAATATCGTTAAAGAAATCATAAAATTGTAAAAATTAACAATTCCAATAAAGAGTGATGAAATACGATCGTCGGTTGCCTAATTAAAGGAAAACAGACTCATTCGAAAAACCATCTTTTTATCATCGGCCAAATATAATGCTTGAAAATCATGTTCTTTCTTAATAAGAAAAAACAATTGTTGTATGAGTTGCTTTTTTAGTTAGGTAGTGATTTTAGAATTTAAATCATCTTTTATTGGATTTTCTTGCTTTAATGATTTTTGGTAGGGCTATTATGATAATGGTAAATTTACCATTATTAATGGTAAATGTAATATAATATTTTCACATTAAATTAAATGCCAAAGGAGTGAAGGAGAAACACTTTAGTTCTAATCTTCAAGAATAAAGGTGATTTTCGAAGTTGTATAAATCATAGGGAAGTTAAGCTTATGAGTGATACAATGAAACCTTGGGAGAGAGTCTTTGAGCGTCGATTGAGAAGAGTGACAAATGTTTTAGAAAGGCAATTTGATTTCATGCTTGGAAGGTTGATCATAGCAGTGATTTTCTTATAAGACAACTTATGGAGAGTGAGCAAAAGAAAAATCTACGTGTGTTGTTTACCGATTTGGAGAAAGCTTATGACAAAGTATCTAGAAATGTTATGTGGTGGACTCTCAAAAAAGAGTTCTAACAAAGTACATTGTCTTTATCAAGGATGTGTATGATGATGTAGTGACTAGTGGCACAGAGCATACGATGGTGTAACTGGTGACTTTCCTATTAACACCTTTAAATTACATCAAGGGTTGGTTTTATGCCCCTACATTTTTGCCTCAGTGATGGATGAGGTTAGAAAGAGTGTACAAGACAAGATTCCTTGATGTATGCTATTTGCCGATGATGTTGTGCTGATTGACAGAAGTAGGATATGAGTTGATTGACAACTGGAGTTGTGGAGACAAACTTTAGAATCAAAAGAGCTTCAACTTAATTGAACTAAGATATAAAGTATATTAAGTACAAGTTTAACGGTGTCAGATCAGAGGATGGATACGTCGCTCTGACCAGATAAGTAGTGTGCCCAAGGAGGAATCCTTTCGATAGTCAAAATAAATGTTGTAGTTTGATGGTGAGATTGATGAAGATGTTAGTTTTAGAATTCGAGCGAGATGAGTGAAATGACGACTCGCGTCTGACGTTTTCCGTGATAGGAAAATCGCACGAAAACTTAAAGGAAAGTTTTACATAATAGCACTCAAACTTGCGATGTTATATGACGAAGAATGTTGACTTACTAAAAGACAACACATTAAGACGATAAGTGTAGCAGATATACGTATGCTGAGATGGAGTTGTGAGCATACAAGACAGGTTCAAATTAGAAATGATGATGTACACGACAAACTTGAAGTTGCACCAATTGAAGAGAAACTAGTCCAACACCGCTTAAGATGGTTTGGAGATCTGCAACGGAGGCCTTCGGAGGCACCTGTGTGCATTGGAATTCTATGCCGCATCGAATGCTCAAAGAAAGGTTGAGGTAGACCAATGATGACATGAGAGGAAGTACTAAAAATGAACTTGTGAAATTGGAATATATCGCAAGAGACTGGTGTCAGACTGGAGCGCGTGGAAGTTAGTGGTTCATGCATCAGAACCATGAATTCATGAGGAGTATTATAAGTTTTAGATTATAGGACTAGTGATCATGGACATAAGACGTGTTGGTATGCGGCACCTATTACTACTAGTACTATTATTACGACGAGCGTTACAGCACACGCTTCACGTTTGATCATCATACTTGTTTTGTGCGTGCATTATGTTTTTTAGAAACTGTGTATTTTGACCACAGTTGAGAGAAAAACGATTTACATGAATATTTAGTTGTATTTTTCCGTTGGAATCATCTGTAATTATTTTGAATTTTTGTTTCTATGTTACAATATTTAAGTTTTTATTAGTTTTAATTTTTATTTGTGTTGATTAATAAAGAAGGATGTTACAAAAATATTTATTTGCTAGATCGTTTGTTTAAGTGGTATTAAAATTTGTAGAGATGTAGTCTGAAATTGTGAAAATGTTTAGTTGTTAGATTCTAGTATCAAGTGATAGATAAAGATAAAGATCTGCATGGGTATTTTTGGAACTCTGCGGTCGGACAACAAATTTGCGCTTTCAAATCAACTATTAATAAAGATTAGTATCATTATTATTATCTTGATTGTTATTACTATTGTTATTTGTTTAATTATTTTACTTTATTTCTATTTAATCTTTAATTTTGTTAGTATTATATATTAGTATTACCTTTAAATTGATTTTTTTCATTTGGTTTTTGGGTTCCATATCTAGCCTCCCCAACTTGTTTGTGAATGATGACTTAGTTATTGTTATTGTTGTATGGTATATGTAGCGGTAAAGCAATGCGAAAATCAACAAAAAAGATAGTAAATTTATTAGTCATATCAATTTTTTATTACTATTTTATTTAATCATAGCCATAAAATCTTTTGAAGGTTTATCATAGTTTTAGCAGATGCGTGCAATTTACAGTGATATTTTTTTTGGCTTTTTTAACTTTACAGTACGTTTAATAAAATATTATTTTATGTTGTCGTAAATAATTTGTGTTGAATCAAGAAATTCCTTTTTGTCAACTAAAATAAATTAAAATGTTTGTATAAGCATTAACAGAGTTGAGAATAGCAACAAAATATTACAGTTCTATCATTAGCAAAATTTTTGATGGTTTTGTGTACTGGTGAATTCACAGTTATCAACCAGCTTAACCCTATACCATGAATCTTTTACCAGCTTTATCAGCGGTAATGGTAGTGTCATAGTATCTTTAGACTTTCCTATACTATCGGTACGGCAACGTTCATCATTATCTCAACAACCCTAATTTTTACATAATTTGCCGAAATTGTAACGGCAACAAGTCAATTTTAGTAGAAATGATCTTTGATCGAAACGAGAGCATATCTAAAAAGCTTAGTTTTATTGTAAATTTTATAAAAAGTTTATTGTTGTGTAAGCTTAAGAGGTTTGTCCTCCCCTCTTCCCTCCATCTCCCTCTCTACATATATTTGTGTACGTGCGCACACATGTATTTATGTATGAACGTGCGCATGTGCACGTGTGCACACATGTATTTATGTATGAGTGTATCTACATGCATACATCTACACACACACACACACACACACACACACACACATATATATATATATATATATGTATGTATGTATGTATATGTATGTCTCTCTCTCTCTCTCTTCTCTCTTTGTGTATATATAAATGCATCAATTTGTAGTCTTGGTTATTTATTCATCTAAACCTTAGTTTGACTCAAACATAATATTCTAATAACTTCATTTTGAAATATTCATCAAAATAAAACTTACAAACATGCTTCCTTTATTCTGTTTATTCCCAATGTCTCTTCTTGTCTTACTGAATCGTTTGATTCATTCCTAGCGGAACATGGCCCAAAACATGATATGTGGATTATAATTCTATAACGCAGTCAATTTATTTATCACACTATTGATTGCAAGTGATCAACTTTAGCATATATTTATAATTTCGTGTAAAGCTTTCATAATGGTCTTGCTGTACAGCATGTGGTCGTAAAAGGTAGTGCTTGGTTACATCGATTAATCTTCTAGTTTTCTGTGGTTGAAACGTAGAAATTCCTTCGAATTTGTTATCATACCCAACTTTTTAACATTTGCAGGGAGACTACAAGTATCAGGTAGGTGATTGTGCACTTTTTCAAGCTTGCAAATCCTTTTATTAGAACATGTAAGGTTGCTTGTAACAAGCAAGGAAGATAATTGTCTTACATTAAAGGATAATTTGGTTTTGCAGATCCGATAGTAAACTTGCAGGAATTTTGTTTGAAGCATTAGCAACAGATTTTTTTTCCGCTTATTCCATAAAGGCCTTGGCTTCTCTACTTCATCCTTGTAGGGTAACATTTTACTGTACATGCATTGAGCTTCCATCAAGGATACTGTCTTTTGTGTATGGACGAGATTACAAAATTGTTAATGAGCTTTTATGGAAATGCACCAAACACAATCATATCAATGTAAGTTCTTTAATCTATTATTAACCGGTGGCTTTTTTGGGAAGTAGATGTTGCAAAAATCCCATCGTGAACTGTCAAATACAATACTTAAACTTTCAAATTCTCTAAGGAGCATTTATAGCATGTGAATCTTAAGTTATGGGTTTCATTGTAAGGGTGTAATGTTGTATATAATATAGCCGATCCTTATTTCTGGTGTTTTTGTTAAAGATTATTTAATATAATAGTAATATACAAATATTACTTATGTTATGGTAAACATCTTTGTTTGGGGAGTGCAGGTGCTATAGTCCCTGTGTAGTAAAAAACAAGTTGCAATTGCAGCTCATCCATGTTTACATATTCATTTATAAAATCTGAATCCTTGAATATATACAGTATCTTTGTTTTGTGAGGAGTCTGGGGGCATAAGTTAGTACCAGTAATCAACTTTGACATTTTCATTTAAACTGAGTGCAATGTAGAAAATAGTAGTTTACTTAGGCAGTAGATGTTAATGTTTGCATGTAATCCAAGTTCACAGTGCCTGGTAGTATGTGAGGTTTATGATAGTTGTAATTTTGCACAGATATCCATATTATCGGCATTCCTGATTGAATACAGTTTAATTTACCAGGAGTTAGAAGTAATACAGCATACTAATAATGTATAAATAGTACATGGTGGTTAACATGTTTTTGGAGTGTAGTGCTCTGTTCGTCCATATTTACATCTTCATTTATAAGAAACTGTACCCTTGAATGTATATAAGTTTTCGGTTTTGCGATGAGTGAGGGGTAATAAATTAGTACAAGTAAATAACTTGGCAATGTTTTCAAAGCGAGTGCAATATATATTATAAAAAAAGGCAATAATTTACTGACCTTATTTAGGCAGTGGTTGTTAATGCTTTTTGTGGAGTCCAAGTGCACAAAGCCTCACAGCATAGGAGGTGTATGATTGTATGTAATTTTGGGCAAATATCCATATTATTGGTATTCCTGATTAAATATTGTTTAATTCCTCAGGAGCAAGTAGTAATATAGATACTACTGGGAAAAAAACACGTCAAGAAATGCATGCATCAGTTCAGTCGGGAGGCCGTTCGCCAAAGACATTGAACAGTTCCTTATCGAACCATCAAAAAATTGGTGCTGAAAATGTTCAAAAAAGCAAGAAGAGAGAAAGAGGAGGTGAGCAGGGAACAGAACCCAGTAAACGCGGGCATACGAAGTCAATAGATGGAGAATCAATTAGCTCTAGACTTGAGATCATGATGAAAGCTGAGTTCTCAAAAATATCCGATAATGGAGTTTTAGTAACCACAGAAAACGTTGACAATTTAGTTCATGTTATGCAACTGGATAAAAATGAAAGAAAAATTGATTTGGCTGGAAGGTTGTTGGTTGCAAATGTGATTACAGCTACCGACAGAATTGAATGCCTGGTCAGATTTGTTCAGCTCAAAGGTGTTCCTGTTTTTGATGACTGGCTTCAGGATGCACACAACAAAGGAAGAAGTGATGGAAGTAGTCCTAAGGATAGTGATAGAGGTGCCGAGGAACTTCTTTTAGCTCTGCTTCGTGCACTAGATAAATTACCTATAAATCTGAATGCCTTACGAACTTGCAACATCGGCAAGTCTGTGAATCACTTACGCAGCCACAAAAACCCAGAGATTCAAAAAAAAGCAAGGAGCCTTGTTGACACTTGGAAGAAACGCGTTGATGCAGAAATGGCAGTGTCTAATGATGGAAAATCTGGTTTTTCTGAAGCTCCTCATGCTGGAGGCAGGCATATGAAAATTTTGACTGCTCATACACCATCTTCTGCATGTAAGATTCTTATAAACAACTCTGACCATGCAGATGATATTATCAAGTCAACATCTGTAACAACAGGTTCTTTGAAACTACCATCAGCGTTACCTACTTCGGTTTCAATAAGCTCAAAAGATCCCCCGATCAAAGTTACTGCCGCCAGTGGGAATTCAGAATTACCCTTGGCATCTGGAAAAGAAGAGAAAAGCACAGGTTCCAGCCAGTCTCTGAACAACAGTCAGACTTCTTGGAGGGAGGACGCTAAGAGCTCTACATCTGGTTCAACGAATGCAAACAAGTCCTGTCAGCATAGAAGGCCAAGCAATGGATATTCATGTAGTAATCAGGAGGGTAATATGGTAGAGGCAAGCAAAGTCTCATGTCATAATGTCGACATGACTAGTTCAGATCAGGGTAACGGCCAGAGATTAATTGTTAGGTTACCCAACCCCGGGAAGAGCCCTGCATGCAAGGCCAATGGAGATACTGTTGTGGAAAATTCAATTCTGGATGAATTTGATCAAAAGATCAAAACAGAGGATGATTCTTTGCGATCTAATACCAACGATGCGAATGCAAAGCTGTGTGAGAGCAGTGACCTTGCAGCCATAATTGATGAAGAGAGCAGGACTGCTGATGAAACAGGTAAATATTCTTATTTGTCCTCTGGTAATGGTAAGGGTGCCTCTGTTGCCAAATCTAAATCAAATAACTTTTTTAACTCCACGAATGTTTCGGTTGAAAATTGTGCAAACTATTCTGAAGTAAGCATTTATTTATCAGCAGGTGATGGTATTGGAATCAATCTGCTTGCTAATGTTGCTGCCAGAGAAATGCATACCTCTTCAACATCTCCAAATATGGAATTTCATGCTGCAAATGTCGACTCCAAGTCTAACTTATTGTGTGATGGTAGCATGGCTGTAAAGCGTGCCCATTACGATGAAGTTACAGTTACTGACTGCACAAAGCAAGAAAATTTTGATAAATTACATGAAACAGGTAGGCATCTTTCAGTTGGCAATGGCACTTCATGTCAAATCACAAAACAATCTGCTAATAATGAGGTGAAACCTGATGATAAAGTGGATAGATATTCGTCTGTTTGTATTCCTGTCGACATCAAGGGAAAGTTGGAGGGCGATAAAACAAATTACACACCAGTGGGTGATAAGAAGCCAATTGAACATAAATGTGAAAATATAGCCATGGCCAACACGAACGCTTCTGGGAAAGCTGATACAGGCTGTAGTGGTGCTACAGCAGACCCAAAGCTGTCTTGTGGTGTAGAAAGTCAAAATGAAACTGTTGACACAAAATTGAAGACCCTAATTTCAGAAATTGCTGAAGCACACAAGATAAAAGAGCACGATGGACTGGATGATAGTAACTCGAATCCAAGTGGCAAAGCAGATGAAGATAAAAAGGATTCTTCTCTTAGCAATACTGTGCTAGTTAGTGAGATTTCAGGAAAAAGAGAGGGCATTAATATCCGTCCTGCTTCAAGTGATTTTCTTGCACAAAATTGTGTTTCAGAGGTAGAGGAAGTGAAATCTATGAAACGAGACAAGGGAGTCAAGTGCGACTTTGATTTGAATGAGGGGTTTTCAATGGACGATTGTAACCAGAGCGAACAAGTTGTGACCAATTGTACTCATGTCTGTTCCCCTGCAAATTCATTTCTCGGTATGTCTCCCTTAATAGCTTCCATTCCAAATGGACTGCATGCTCATATTACAGTTGCTTCTCCTGCTAAAGGGCCGTTTATACCTCCTGAAAACTTGATTAGAATCAAGGGTGAACATGGTTGGAGAGGCTCAGCTGCTACGAGTGCATTTCGTCCAGCTGAACCACGAAAAGCTTTTGAGTTGCCTCTCAACGCTTCTTCCTTAGACATTGAGAGACATGGTCGCCCTTCACTTGAAATCGATCTTAATATAGCTGATGAGATGGCTTTACAGGAAGAGATGGCCCCTCAGGGTTCTACACAGACGGCTGGCTCAGAGTCTGGAGTCACCGTGAAAAGTACTGGGGGAGGATTAGAATTCGATTTGAATAAAGCAGATGAAAGTACAGAAAATGGACAGTTCTTAGCTAGCTCAAGTAACAGATTAAAAGTTCCTTATATGCCAGTGAAACCATCAACTTCTAGAAGTTTCCCTGCCATTGATTCCAATATATCAGCTGGTTTTGATCTCAACAATGGCCCAGGGTTAAACGATGTAGGCACAGAGATAAACACACACAAAAGCCAACATTCGAAGAAAAGTAGTAACAACTTGGGATTTATACCTCAGATTGGTGGCTTCAGAATGGGTGACTCGGATATTGGAAATGTTGCTTCCTGGTTTCCATCTGGCAGTACATACTCGACGGTGCCAATACCTTCCTTTTCACCATGTGATAATATAGGAATTGAAAATCAGCAGCCTTTTTCAATAGTTGCCGGTCCACATGGAAATCAGAGAATATTAGGCTCAGTTATCAGTCCTAACACTTTTGGTAGTGATTTATACAAAGGAGGTCCTGTCCTTTCATCATCTCCAGCCATGCCATATCCTCCATCTACTGCATTTCCATATGGAAGCTTCCCTTTCAACTCTACGTTTCCTTTAACTTCCACCTCTTTTCCAAATGGCCCAACACCACATTATGTTGATTCACCATGTTTCCAGCCAATACCTTCTCAGCTTGTGGGACCTGCAGGTTCCATTTTGTCTCATTATGCCAGGCCGCCTTATATGGCGAACCTTCCTGAAGGTAGCTTGAGTTCTGGTTCCGAAAGAAATAGGAAGTGGGGTGGAGGCCAGGGTCTTGATCTGAATGCAGGATCTGGGTGCATTGCAGCAGGCGCAGATCTAAAAGTTGATAGAAGATTTAGGCAACAATTCCAGATTGGAAATGCACAAGCTTTTGTAGAGGAGCAGGCAAGGCTGTATCAGATGTCAGGTGGGGGTATGAAAAGAAAGGATCGAGAAGGCAGTTCTTGGGATGATAGATATAACAAGCAACCTTCATGGCAGTAATCGGTACATAATCTCAGAAATTCATTTGACGGTGATGAGCACTTGGTGAGTTAATATGTTCATTTCCAGTTTTCAAATAATCTCTGTCTCTGAAGTTGCTTTTTCTTTTAAGTTATCCCATTTGGGTTATTAACTAATTTATTTTGACTAGGGTAGAGGTATGTACATCGTCACTTGCTGTAATCAAACTGGCATGTGTCACTTGATTCCCAGTGTCAAAATTTTCTAATTGGTTTTCAAAAAACTGAAAAACAGTTGTCAAACAGCCCTATACTATTTTTTTATTTTGCATTGGTAATGGGAGATTACATTATTCAAATCTGCCTTTGAGGAACTTACAAAATAAAATTTGTATCCAGTTTTTATACAACAATGCTTATACAAAACCTCTTTCTTGCATAGTATCAGTACCTAATAGTGAGGATTATTTGCTGAACATACATAAAAAAATTAGTAATTTTTTTCTTACAGAGTTTTAGTTCAGAAAAAACTCATTTGTGAGCACATTTTCCTCAAGTTGGCATAAGCATGCAATCAATTTGAGCATCATCACCCACAGAGCCATGCATGTAAATGTTGATGGTAGATGTGAGGTAGAATGGACGAGACAAGAAACACTGTCAATACGCACACATATACATACATACATGTAACCCCCCCCCCCCCCCCCCCTCTTTTAAAAAAAACCGCCACAGGTTCCGATTCAAATAACATTTGTGTCTCTATCTTTACACCACCTTAGATTGTTTAATTCAACAAGAGAGAAAAAGTATTATATTTGAATCAGAACTTGTGGCTCGAATTCAGGAGGAAATAAAGGTGTAGCGAAACCTATATATAGGTTCTGCTAGGGGTGGCTTCATGATTGAATCATCAGTCGTATATACTTCTATTAAATGAGAAAGCTCTACTATAATTATCAGAAAATTTTGAGTTAACCATGTTCTGTCTCAGTCGTCAAATTTGTTGAGCTGACTAACACATCCTGCACTTTCATAGTCTATTCCTAATTTTACAACCATCTTTGTATCGGATTTATCCATCTCTCCCCTCACTTTTATCGGATTTTTTGTTATGTACTCAAATATAAATCACACATACATAAACATACTTCATACATAAACATACTTGCCTCTAGGCCTGTCAATGGGCCGATTCGGTTTGGATATCATAAAACCCGGACCCGAGTCCGATTGCAATAATTAAAAACCGAGCCCGACCTGAACTGATAGGGTATTTAAAATCAATACCTGTGCCCAACCCGTCAGGATTTTTTGATCCGTTGGGTTATTCCTGTGTACTTAACTCAGCATATTTATTTAAAACATTTTTTAAAATTGCAACTTGGGTAAGATTTGTGCACAAAACAATGTTAATATATAAATTGGACGGTGCTGTAATCAAGTTCACAACAAAAGTATACCAAAACATCTACATGTAAATAAACAAAATGGTAAACAAATTACACATTCATGTTTTGATAGTTACTCTTACCGGGCTGGGTTTTGATAAAACCATACCCGACCCTCATAGTATCTGGTCTGGCCTGGGTAGTAAAAGGCAAAACTTATACCTGCATTAATATCGTTGTGGGTTTCGGCCAGGCCTTGCCGATACGGCGATACCCGTGTCATTGACATGGCTACTTGCCTTAGTATTGAGACATAATTTTATACAACAATGCTTATAGAAAACCTCCTCCGTGCATAGTATCAATACCTAATAGCAAGAACGAATGAGACAACAAACACTGCTGCTCTTTGTTCCTTCCGAATTCCAGTTACAAGTTCCGATTTAAATAATATTAGTTTCTCTATCTTTACACTACACTAGATTGTTTAATTCAACAAGAGAGAAAGTATTTAATAGCCTGTAAAAAAAAAAAAAAAACATATATATATTTCCACTTATTTTGATGCATTATAATGAACTATATATCTGTTGTATTCTAGGATGTGATGGAATCAAGCAGCTCTTTGTTGGTCGCTATTGCTGAACAACTCACAAAAATATTGGCGTGCATCATGGTTTGTTGGGGATGATAACAGGAACCAAGCTTTGCTCCAAACCTTGTCAATGTTAATATATTTCTCCCTTGAAACGATTTTTCATAGTGTATTTTAGCAGGTTTATTTTCAGTTTGTATGCCTCAATTCTTTCAGGGGTATTTTCCCGAAGAACCCAAAAAGGTTTACGTTGGATGATTACAGAATAACACACTGTAAATGCCACCAATCTGTATGACTAGGTGTGTATCAGAACTGTTTTATGTATGTAGTCATTTGAAAGTTGTTTTGTATATAAGGTTCCAGTGTAGATATATCAACTGTTCAAGATCCACAGATCTTTTGTCTGCATTTTTCATATCAAAATGCTTTGTTGTTGCAATGTAAGCTTCATTTCATCTTTGATTTTTGTAAACAATATTTGAACTTCCCCCCTAAACTTACGATATGTTCATCTTGACTTTTAGTTCAGTTTCCATCTTTTGCGTGTTCTGAAACCAAGTCAGAGACACGATGATTAGTTTGATGGACGTGGAAAGTTTTATATGTTCACGTCTGTTGCAGTCGATGTGTTGCACATAGTATTATTTTTTCTCCCTGAGGTCGGTCCTTTTTCTTCCTTTCTTCTCAGTGGGTTACTTCACAGCCTCATCTGTCATCACGTTAGTTAGGTCACTTTCCATAGATTTGGGAATTCCCTAAGGGTGTTCTGGTTCATCAAAATATTTTTGAACGTATTTAAGTTTAATAATTTTGAATGGAGATTTTTAGGAACAAGGACAAAAGCAACAAAAAAATTAACCATAAAAACAAAAGGCTAAAATTCTAGTTTCAAGAACAATATTTAGTATAAAGGAAGGAATTCAGGGTTCCACTATAATTTCATATTTTACACTAAACTTTGTCATTGTAGCTAAATTTTTTGCTTCTTGTCATTTTGGCTTAATTTTTTGTTCATTATGTCATTCACACTATTTTCTTGTTTTTTGAATAAATGTATTCCTAGTGTTGACCCGTCTTGTTATAAGGTTGTCGCGTTTTTGATTTCTTGTTATTGGGGTGCTCAGGACTTGAGTATAGATTTAGGAAAATCCGGAGCGACTTGAGTGAAGCCATAGAGTTCACGAAAATTTGGATTTTTGGTGAGCTAAGTGGAGATAGGTATTTTTCTCATAAGTATCTCGAGATCAGTATCTTCTCCTAAGTATCCTGGAGTTGGTATAAATCACTCAACTCTCTACATACTTAGAATTATTCTAAGTACTGGGAGTCAGTATTACTTCCTAAGTCTTCGAGGATCGGTGTTACTCACAGAAGGTTCAAGGATGGTGTAAGTTCCCTATGTCCTTGGGGATCAGTGTTGGGACTTAATGTTTAGGGATTAGTGTGAATTCAAGTAATGAGGAGTTTACAGTTGAATTCAAAACTTCGGGATACAAAATTCAGAACTTTGGCTTTTTAGACTTGGATCAGCTTTATGGAATCGAAGCTCAAGAATTTGGCTAAGATATGAGGATCAGTATCGACCCCGGGTTCGGTACCGATCCCGGTACATATGAATTGGGCCTCTTGGGCCATGGATTCTTGCTCTTTTACCTACTCTCCCTTTAGTTCTCACATATAAATACCCCATTCCCGAGACAGAAAAGGGATTGGATTTTTCTTGGCTTGGTTGGATTCTTTGGCTTGGCTTGGGCGAGACGTTTCTAGAGAGCTTCTTGGCTTGGGATTCTTCTAGACTTGAGACATTTCTAGGGAGCTTCTTGGCTTGGGATCATCTTGGCTCTCGTAAGTAAAAGACTTTTGTCATGGTCAACACTACACTTCTTTTATGTAAAGTAAAAGGATCGTACTTATAATTATACACATAAACAATAAAGATTACCTCACAGTGGACGTAAGCACAACTTGCTGAACCACTTTAAATTCATAGTGTTCTTTACTTTTTCAGCACTTTGCGTTTGGATTTATTGAAATTGGATGTTGGTGTTCGGTTGACCGAAATCACGTGCTAGAATTTTGGTGTGCCAGGCAGGGGGATACACGACTTTTGGATTGCTAAGGTAATAGGATTGCTCAAGATTTAACAATGGTGAAAAGGAAGAAGACTGACGCTACAAATTAGGATGAAAGAGCAGGATTGGAAGGAAGGCAGGAAGTTTCATCCATTGGAAACCCCTTAATCTATCCAATTCCGGAAGAGATAGATGAAGTGGTAAAGAATATGCACACGCGTATGGAACAACAAGAACTCCTCAGAAGGCAAGTGGAAATGATGAATGCATTTTTTGTTTGGATGGAAGGATTTGGAAGGTCGTTAATCAAAGAAATACTAGTTGGAACAAATGCAAGTAATGCACAAGGAATTCACCGGGACTTGGGTGCAAGTTCCCCCAAATCAGCCCCGGATCGGTACCGACCTGGCTGGACCAGGGGCCAACTCCCCCAATCCCAATGGATAGGTGGCTAGTAATATTTTGGTTGGTCAAATTTTGGAGTCGGAAATGTGGCTTAAGCGCAGGTGCATGTGGATACAAGAAGTGCTCCCATAATTTTGAAAGTTAGACTTGAGCCCGTAACAACTTCTTAAGTCAGGGCCGAACCAGGTGTTCATGTTGGACATTGTGACAACCGCTCCATAACTCCTGCACTAAACAAAGAAAAATGTGCGTTGTATGATGTTCCAGGCCGATATGGGATAATCATCAAGGAAGAATAACTTGAAATAAACCTGTCGTATAACTCACAGCGCATGGATAACATATAGTAGGAAATATACAACAGTATATAATAGTGAAGCATAACAGAACATAAAATTCAATCTCTATGACATCCCAGAGTCATCAATGCAAAACAACCGTGTAAATGAATATCTGTATATTAAGCCTCCTTACCTATCTCTCAGAATATCAAGAATCATCAATATACAGCGGAATCAACAAGTATCCATACAGTACGGAAATAATATGTCATCCTCCGGCTCGTCGTCGCACAACATCATCGGCACCAAAACCTATCACCTGCTATCTCAGTCTACTCACCGATAACATTGATGAGAAGCCCAAGGTAATAAGAGGAAACATAAAATCTTGAGTCAGACAACAGTCTTAGTGAACGATAAAATAACTATCAACGGTTACATAGGATATATGAGTATAGACAGTTCTACCATCCAATCTCTCTTTGCAACCATAGAGTTAGCACACGATAATCTTCTATAATATGCCACTTCAGATGAGGGAAAGGACATCCCCCAATTCTACTTATCTTCGAGAACCTACGGTGATAGCCTACCGAGAGAGATAGAGAAGAAAGCATACAATCAACCATACCTTCTATGGCAACCAATATCCTAGCTATCACCGACTAAAGCCTTGAATACATCAATCATCGAATGGTCGGCGGTTGCTATCCGTGAAGAGCTAATGAAAAACCTTGATTCTAATCAGACTGACATACGTCATCTACAGATGTTTTCCTCCGTCTGAGACAACTAGATCACTCCTAGAGCTTGATCCAGGGTACGTGATCCATCTGATCCTGATAGGCATCCCCACGATACCCCTGCTTTGAGCCTGCTAGAACTCTCAATAACCGACGATTTCTTGGCACTTTCAATCTTTCAAGCTATCCTCCTCGACGACTCCATCTTTTAGTTCGACCACTTCTCAAACTAATTTCATTATCATCCACGATCAACTCTCCTCTAAGTCAATCTATTATCTTGCTGTATCATTCATCATCCCACGACCAGTATTACATCAATTCAGCTCTGACCACTCCGTCTTGAGTTTACAATCGAAGCACTAACCATTTTTAAGTTGCACTTTAATCACCTGAAGTCCATTGGCCACCAAACTTCACCAGTAACCTCCAGAAGACATCAACATCACACTCACAAAATTTGAGCCCCACACATCATATAATATGATGGATCGGTGCCGGTCCATCGCCTATGGATTGGTACCGGTCCAAACACTTAGTTGAAAATCGATTGAGTGTTGGATTTCTCCTATCTTATCCTCGAGCAATTCCCGCCCATCCATTCTCGAAGTCATATCCATTTCCGATGTATTTCTTTGTCAGTCCATCAACAAATACTCGAGCGATCAAACTTCAACCCATCCAAATTTCTCAAAACTTTGCACGCAGCTTCGATTTAACATCACGAGGCCACGTTCCAAGATTTATCACCATCCATGCAATGCTGATGGATCGGTACCGGTCCATCGGCTATGGACCGGTACTAGTCCTTAGAGATAGCATATTTCTTGCCCAAATTTTTTGGGCACCTTTCCGACATCCATCAGAGCTCTTCCGCTAAGTTTCGCCCGAATTCGTTCATTTAAGTCTTCGATTTGCTCTGATCTTTAATCCTAAGATCTACGACAAACAATTCTAATGAACAATTCAAGCAATGCATTCAATTCAATCAAAAAAAACAATGATATATCAAATCTTGATCATACAAACATGCACATACATTAAAAATACCATAAAACAATGGATCTAACACAATTTGGATCAAAATGTATTCAAGAACACGATTAATCTAACTTCTTGTCAGTTTATGTGGTTAAATTAGATTACCCTAGAATGTTTAAATCTGAATTAAACATATATTATCATATCTAAGATGATTTTGATATGTATGATATGAATCAATCCAAATTTAACCCATATAATCCGTAATTTTCGTGTAAGAGATATTTACCACTCACCAATTTCAAGATTCAATGAAAAATCAACGAAATCAGATCTGGACAACTATGAAAATGCCTAAAATCTTTGCAATTTGATGCCATCCAACCTTCCAGGATGATGATCTAGCCTCTAGATGCGATTTATGATGAATTAAAATGAATAGAATGAAGAAATTACGGTTTATGTAGAATCCAAAGAATCATGGACACAAACCGATATGTTTGAATGAAGAGAGAAACCTTAATTCTCTCCCCAAACCCCTCTATTTATAGCAGCAGGTCATTAGCCTAATGAGCTTCACTAATTAGTCCTTTAGCAGCTGATTAGTCTGCCAACAGAAACTGAAACTTAAAACAACGATTTCTCCCAAATCGCTGAGCCAAATCGTAATGTGACCACTCTACTAAATTGCCAACCACCATTCCAATCTAATGAGACTGACTTCAGCGCCTATTTTCGATCCCTATCAAAAGTTATAGGCAAAACAATATTCACAAGGGAAAAATGGTCACAAATTGATTCGGTAAAAATCATGGATATGTCTCATATCCCCATGAACATATTAAAATATGAGAATGATCTGACAACTAAAGAATTTAATATAATTATTTTAACGATCCTTTGATACGTAAAATACGGATCGTTACATTCGACCCCCCCCCCCCTTTAGGAATTTTGCCCTTAAAATTTCAAGCAAATTCGAGCAAACAAAGTATCATGCATGCCTATCATCCACGAGTATCCAATCTACCATCTAATATAGAATTCGACAATCCATGTATCCAAAATCCTACCCTAGCATGAGGAACTCTGAGAGTGCAAGTAATAATGGTATAAGTAAGACACGATATGAGACATACCACTCAAAGAGTTCTGGATGGGTCGACCTCTTACTCTCCTCTGTTTCCCATGTACAATCGCCATCGTCCTTGTCCCATTATACCTTGATTAGCTTAGCAACATCTTTCTAAGCTGTTTTGTGTCACTCTTTACGACGCGAAGCGGCTTACGAGGCTTTGAAACTTCGGGCTCGAACTACAAATCTTCAATCTGATCAGGAGATACCACAACATTCAAGTCGTGCACAAACTTCCGTAGAAACGACAAATGAAACACATCGTGCACACCCTCCATTTTCTCAACTAGATCCACCCTATAGGTGAGCTTCCCAATACGCTCGACAATCGAAAATGGCCCAACAAACGTTGGCGCTAACTTTCCTATACTTCCAAAACGAACAACATTTCTTAGAGGCGAAACCTTAACAAACACCAGATCTCCGACTGAGGATTCCAAATCTTTGCATCGCTTATTGGCATAACTTTTCTAACGATCTTGGGATGCCTTCATTCGTTGCCGAATGATCTCAATATTATCCTTCATTTCTCTTATCATCTTAGGCTCAAGTACTAACTTCTCTTCAGTCTCTAACCAATAGGACATAGAATTTACAACGCTTCATATGGTGTCATTCCAATGCTCAACTGGTAGCTATTATTATAAGCAAGCTAAACTAAATTTAGATGGTCTTCCCACGATCCTCCGAAATCTAATACACAAGCTCTAAGAAGATCTTCCAATACTCGACTAACCCACTTAGTTTGACCATCTGTTTGGGGATGATAAGCCATACTCATACATAGCTCGGTCCCCAATATATCTTACAAACTATTCCCAAATCTCCTGGTAAACAACATGTCTTGATCGCTAACAATAGTCATCGGTATCCCATGGAATTGAACTACCCACTTAAGATACAACTTAACTAACTTCGATGTTGTCCTACTCGAACCGACAGGAATAAACCTTGCACTTTTAGTTAAGCCATCCACGACAACCCAAATACCATCATTTCATGCTCTTGTCCTAGGTAATCCATCGATACTTGTTCCCAATTCCACGTAGGAACTTACAGTGGCTGTAACAACCCATTTGGGTTTTTCTGTTCAACTTTAACTAATTGACAGTTCATACACTTCGAGATAAATTTCCCGACATCCTTCTTCATACCTTACTAGTAGTAGGCTCGCTTCAAGTCTTGATACATCTTATTACCACCAAGGTGAATCATCAATCTAGAGGGATGACATTCCCTTAGAACCTCATCTCTCAATCCATTGTTATCAGGTTCAACCAGTCGTCCATTCTTGTGAAGCCACCCATCTCCATTGACTTCAAAATCTTTAATTTCCTCGGGTTCTACTCTCATGTCTAATATCTGAATAATCTCCACAAGCTTAGCGTCTCGCTTTTAACTTTGGCCAATCCTTTCGATGAGAGTCGGTCTAATCGATAAGCTTGCTAACATTTTAGGTTTTAACTCACAATGAGGCCTGAAATCAAATCTAGACAAATACTCGAGGTGCTTCCATTTCGAAAACATAGCTCCCAACCTAGCATGTCTTCTGCTTAACGTGTCGGTCACTGCAATACCTTTTCCTGGAGTATAGACTATGCTAAAATGATATGACGCTAAGAACTCTAACTGTAACACCCCACCTCTGTTAAGGTCACTCACAAAGGGAATGCCTTAACTTTGGTGGAGCATTTTAGTAAACAGAACAGAAACTTACAAGACAGATAAAACAGTACTTGAAAATTTTTAACTTTATTACAGCGGAAACAGAAATCAATATGGTTACATCCTTTCAAATCTCATAATTCAAGTACAAAATATCAGTCTTGTACAAAAGCCTTCAAAATGCATGGTTTAAAATCATAATCCCCATAGAACGGAAGCTATACAGAGCCAAGCCATACTTTAAGCACTTCAAGCAGAGAGAAATCCAGATCAAGCTAAAGTATTCCCTCCTTGGATAACCTGGGGGGGAAACGGAAGAAAGGAGGCGAAACAACAAGGGTCAGACAAAAAGTCTGGCAAGTCCAGTGACTTTCAGCATATGAACAGATAATAATAATATGACATGAACATAAAACTAGATGAGAGATAACTGTAACAGGTGTAGCAGATATAACAGAAGAACAGAATGATATAAACTATTGCTTTACACTTCTCTGCACTAATACTAGTATAACAGAATTAGGTGTCACCCTAATGTCTAAACTGAAACAGAAACGGGTACAGAATAATTTCCACAGAAGAGAATGCTAGTAATGGGCCTTTACCACCCGAACAGAAACAGACAGAAGCGGAAACAGATTAATCCCTACGGAAACAGAATGTAGAATTAGGTGTACACTAGTAAATGGGCCTTTACCACCCGAACAGACGGTACCACGCAGAAACAGACAGGTGTTACCACCCAACAGAAACATACGGTACCAACAGAAACAGACAGAACTAAGTGTACCCTAAAACCCTACCCCAAGCGATCGGCTCCCTAATACATAAATATCCTGTGTCGGCCCCACAGTATGGTGTATCACTCCCTAAAGTGACAACCAATTGGCACAGACCTATTTACAGATGTCACGGCGTCTTACATCCTCAGAGGCAGACCGGGATCCATGCACGCACATGACCCGGTTGGAACGCACCATCAACACCCCTCGCCATTATCAGAATGAACCGCTTATAATTAGTTCAGTAAGCGTGCCCGGACCGTACTTACTGTTGGGTCAAAGTTTTGATACCAGAAAGGGTTACTGACTAATATGGGTCCCAAACAACAGATGACACAAGTGATTCCCCTCCTAACCTTGTGTCCCCAGACTAACAGATTTCAGCTTAACTTGTCTACAAGTTTCAGACATACAAAATTTAGATTAACTAGTTCATAGATCAGACAATCAAGTTAACAGGTTTTCAGACTAACGGATCAGATGTTCGGATTAACAGGCTTACAGATTAACTGGTTACAGATTAACAGACTTACAGATTAACTGGTTACAGATTATCTAACTTTGTATTGGGCCTACGGATTCATGAAACGGGTTTATCAGATTCATTGGTCCAATTGGTTTAACCTTACCCAACACGTTTTAGACATCATAATTATCTCAGATTTTCATTAATTAAATATTAATGCCCAAACCTCTCACATTAGACTGACAGTTTGCGGCTACTGGTTAGGCCGGTTGGTTTCGGGCAGGTTTCTGTCGCAAACTGAGTCTAACCTCGGGTTTCAAGCACGTTATTACTAACTTCTCACATTAGAACCTATTGTTTGCGACCACTGGAATATGCCGGGCGGTTCCGGGCAGAATTACGCCGCAAACTCATTCTAACCTCGAGTTAGCCATGTTTATCTTTGCGGCCAATTAATTAATGATTTACCATTTATACCCACGCCTAATATACATGTCAATTATTCATAGCTAATTCAGATTATGTCAATAGCGGACTAATTATACCAACTCAACAGATATAGCAGATAACAGATTCTTCAGATTAGGCGACTTAACGGATTTATCAGATTAAGCAAACTAGCAGATTTAGCATTTTCAACAGACTTAGCAGATGACAGATTTGGCAGATGAACAGATCTAGCAGACTAGGCAGTAGAGCAGAACTAGCAGATTAAGCAATATAATAGAACTAGCGGATTAGGCAATGTAACAAAACTAGCAAATTAGGCAAATATAACAGATTTAATCATTTCTTAAAGTTTCACAAACATATCTTGCCTAATTATAAATCTTGCCTAAGTTCACATGCATAAATAATTATCATGATTCACAATATGATTATATACCAAATATAGCCATCTATTACTATGCATGTCATATATCCCAAAGATCCCTTACTTAGGTGTTTATTTACATTAATAGATGCCCTACTCTCATGTAAATCTTTATACCTAAGCCATATTCTTTTTATCACAAATCATATGTTCAATACCCATTTATGTTATAAATATAACATGTCCAGTCAAATTTATGTTCTAGCTACAGTCCATGTTCTTTCCTCAAATCAGTCACCTATTGGTCATGCCCAATTTATGCATCATTCATTTTACTGTCCCAAACATTTTAGCGTAGGTTAATCTCTTATGAGATTGGCTCAGGCTCGTGGTAGCCTGGCTATAGAACAGAAAGAGGAAAAAGATACAAAATAAGATAGACCCAAACAGAACAGAACAGATATAACCTCAGATTCAGGTTTATAATTCATGTCACAATCAGAATTAACGTTTATATCGGAAAATAACTGCACTTGCCTTGATTGTATTAAAGAAAGAACTTTAGTTGTTGCAGAATTGTTGCAGAAGCTTTAATCTCTAATTTGAATTGCTTAGGTTGATGTTGATTAGCTTCTAGTTTTGATTCCAGCAGAGTAGCGACGCCATTTTTATCTTTATTTAGAACAGAGACAGAGAAGAAGAAGAATAGAATTGTGTGTAGAGGAGGCTAGGTCTTAGGGTGTATTTATAGGTGTAGGAACTCATTTCAGCCATCAGATTAACCCTAAAACCAATCCGGACCATCAAAAATCGTCCCAGGGCTTCAAAAATGCGTTCTGGACCGAAACAGGCCGACCAGGTCGACCTGCAGGGGTGGGGTCGACACTATAGTCGTTCCCCATGGGGGAGGTCGACTCCCAGGTCGATCCCCTGGTCGACCTGGGCCCCAGGTCGACCCCCGGGTCGACCTGCCCAGTTATGTGCTGACCGAAACCTTCTGAATCTTCTACAGGCCATAACTTCTTCATCCGGACTCCGATTTTCGAAAACTTGGACTCTATTTCATGTAAAATTTCGAGAGGAACGCAATGGTGATGTCCATTTTACCTAATTCCCGATTCTTAAAATAATTATCCTCATTTTACTATCTTTTCCGTTACACACACCGTTATCGAACTAATTTTTCTTCTTTTCCATGTATTAATTAATTCTTCTTATGCATCACCATTATTTACCTATCATAAGCATATTTTCATATATTTTATTTCATTTTTAATTATACTTAAAAATGCGGGGTGTTACACTAACCATCGCTATTGTCGAAGGTTCAAATCATTTTAGGAGAAAATGTACTTTAACGACTTATGATCCGTAAACAACTCGAATCTAACTCCCAACAAATAATTCCTCTAAATTTTTAGAGAAAACACTATCGCCGCTAACTCCAAATCGTGAGTTAGACAATTCCTTTCGTGTGGCTTTAGTTGTCGGCTCGCATAAGCCACAAAACTCTATCTTTCTGCATTAGCACTTCTCCAAGTCCGGTGCTATATGGATCGGTGTATGCCACCATCTCTTCATTCCCGCTTGGAATAGTCAACATAGGAGCACTCGTGTAACGACCCGCATTCTACGTATTGAAGGATTGTAGAATATTTATTTTACTTTCATACAAAGTCATATGGTTGTGTAACTTTGAGAAACAACTATTGGGGTCATTTCCCACATTCACGATTTTTGCCAAATTTTAAATGATCGTTTTGCTCCTGGCGAATCTTGTTTCACCTATAACTTTTGACTAGTAAGGAGTTTTGATTAAAAACCACTTCCATTGGGTTTGGATGATGGTTTCTCATTTCGTAGAGTGGTCACATTAATCAAACGGACTTACCGTTTTGGAGATATGGCTAAAATAATATTTGAGGAGGGAAAAAACAGCCTAATTGGGCTTAATTAAGTAACTAGCAGCTAGGCCCATAATCCATTTTGGGATTAGGGTTATGGGAGGGCTGAAAGGAGTTGGAGAATCATCTCCTTTCATTTTTCTAGCCATCACAAACCTTTCTCTAACCCTAATCATGGCTTCCATCTTCCAAATCTCTCTTTAATCACTTTCTAATCACTAATTGATCAAATCTACAATAAATCAAGTCAAATTAGCACCAAATTCAAAATAGAGCTGCTGCACCACATTGGGATTCGAGCCAAATCAGTAAAAGTTTTATATCTAACTTTTATTTTTGGCTAAGGTGAGTGATTTGCATGTTTATACACTAATTATGGTTAATTAGGGGTGATTAGTAATAATTAGTGAAATTATACATCTAAAAATTATGGGAAAATATGTGAAAAATTCTAAAATCATATTTTATGTCGCTGGAGTGAATTTGGGTCAACTTGGGTTAAGTTTGCTAATCCTATAGTTAGACATGGTTAAGGGGAAAATCATGGATTTGGGTATTTTTGATCTAAATTTATATATGAATTTGTTGTTTGATGTTTTCGGTTGATTCTACATGTTACTACGGCTGTTTGTATGTTTTATGATTGCATAGGGAAGTTAGAATGGTTGAAAACGCCTTCGTTTGGCGAAAATAACTTGCTGGAAAAATTGCAGAGTTTCGGTCCGGTTAGGAGGAGCAGACCCAATCGATCCGGTTAGGAGGAGGAGACCCGATCCAAACTGGATAGGAGGAAAAAACCCGATCCGAACCGGATAGGAGGAGGAGACCTGATCCGAGCCACATAAGAGGTAGAAACCCGATCCGAACCGGATAGGAGGAAGAGACCCGAACCGAACCGGATAGGAGAAAGAGACCCGAACCGAACCGGATAGGAGGAGGAGACACGAACCGAACCAGATAGAAGGAGGAGACCCGAACCGAAGCGGATAGGAGGAGGAGACCCGAACCGAACCACCGGATAGGAAGGGAAGGCTCGAACCGAACCGGATAGGGGATGACGAACCGAACACCAATTCGACCAAAACCCGAGATGCAAAGGAAGTCCAAATGGGAAGTTATTACTCAAGATCCAGATGGGGATCAACGAGATTAACTTCTAGAGTTGTGCTTTGCTGCGGGACGTGTGCAAAGGATTTATCGTTATCCATAACTTTGGTTCACATTAAGAGAGGGGGCATGTAGACGAACCAGAGCCAAGGCTGTGTGGACTGGTTGGCCCATAACCTAGAGCCAGGGCTGTGTGGACTGGTTGGCCCATAACTATAGGCCAGGGCAGTGTGGTCATAGCAATAGTTGTACGGAGTTGGACTCTGTTATGGCCCCAATAGATTGGGTGATCAAAGCGGTGGATATCGTATGCTTTACGCACTGAGTGAGTGATGTGAGGATGATTGTTGTTTTGAGGTTTGTTATCACTATGACACGCACACTTCCATTTTACACTCTATGTTAGTGTTACCTTAGAGTATTGTACATCTTGTTGTGCTAACTCTTTTGTTGCAGGTCCAGGTCAGGTATGATTATTTATACCTGTTATTGCTTTATTTAGTGATATAGATTTTCTACCGCTCACACCAGACTTTCATCTGACCCGGAGTTTTACGTCTCTTTTTATTACTCTGGGTGCTTCTAAACGAGCAAACTAGAGGCAAGTTAGGTGGTTATGCACGAGTAGCTATCCGGAGACGAGCAGGAGGCTTCCACGTACAATATATGTATATATATATATATATTCTCTCTGTGTTGTTGCTGGTCACTACTTTGGGCATTAGTAGTGTACCTCTTTTATTTCCTTTAGAGACAGTATTTTAAAGTTGTAATAATTGGATATGAAGCTGTATTTTGGTTTCAGCTACTCTGATGGACACGGTTTAGTCTTCAGCTTATGTACTGTCTCACCCGTTTTATATCAAGTTATGTTATTATTATATTTTATTCCATGCGCTGTGAGATATACTACATGTCCTTCGGTTACTATTGTTTCAACCTTTTTGATAATCGTCCCGTGCTAGTCGTGTAACTCCCCGGATTTTTGAATAATCGAATCAACTAAAATAAAGAATAATTAATGTCAGACGTGAGAATTATGGGAATGGGGTTGCGCCATTGTGTTCGTCTCGGAATTCTGGTTGAAATAGAGTCCGAGTTTGCGGGAAACGGGTACCGGATGAAGGAGTTATGGACGAACGAAGATTGGTGGCAAAAGAAGAAAAAAAATGCACTGGCGCACTTGGGAAGTGCGCCAGTACAAATTAACACTGACGCACCTACCAAGTGCGCCCAGGCCGAGGCAGTGAGCCTGCACAGCTTTTTGGTTCAGGCTGACCCATGTTGCTGAGTCCTTTCTGACTCCTTGCTGAGTCATTAGGGCTGACTTGTCACCCTATCTTGACTGAGTGGTTTCGATTAACCCTAAGATCATCCGACGGCTTAAATTAATTCATAACTCTATAAAAAGACCCATAGACTCAAACCCTAAATCAGAATTAAAACTAAAACTATGGCCGTCATGCTGTTGTCTTGAACCCTAGAGCAGCCGCCACCAAATTAAAGAGGAAGAACAACGAACTAAATCAGAACTACTCAACCCTAACAGCGAATCTTCATCAAAGGAGGGCTAATTCAACTCTAGAAATCAGAATTCAGAACTCAAGATCGCTTTTGAGTTGTGAGTTCGATCACCTTAACAAAATAATTGCTAAATCAATTATGATGTGATATATGTTGGATTATAAGTTGTGGTTGTGAATCTAATTCATATGTTTAATCATGTATGTTAACTTGATTCATATTACATATGATGTTATGCAAGTTTTATATATGATGTTATGCCGGTTTCACCTATGATGTTATGCAAGTCTTATATATGATGTTATGCAAGTTTTATATATGATGTTATGCCAGTTTCACATATGATGTTATGCAAGTTTTATATATGACGTTATGCCGGTTTCACCTATGATGTTATGCAAGTTTTATATATGATGTTATGCCAGTTTCACATATGATGTTATGCAAGTTTTATATATGATGTTATGCAAGTTTTGTATATGATGTTATGTAAGTTTGGATCTAAAATATATGCTAGTAGTTCATGATGTTAACTTGTGTTAATGAATCCCTTTTTATAATCCAACCACCTAGGTTTATAACATCAGTTTTTATGCGAATATGGATGTGGAACATATGCTAGTTCGTATAAGTATTATGTTCATATGCAAGTTTAAGTGATAATTTGGATTCATATATATATATATACAAGTTCACACCTTTAAAGTTTAGATCCATATTCAAGTTGACATTTTTATGTTGAATCTATGACATGCCTAGTTATGCAAGTTTACACCTTTATGTGGATCCATAGTTTACTCAAGTTAACACCTTTATTGGATCCATAGTTATGCAAGATGACATCTTTATCTTTAGGTTGACGACATACACAGTTTATGTAAGTTTGTGATATTTACCTAGGCTAGTTGGGTGTAAAACTATGTTCATACATACAAGCTCACACCTTTTAGATCTATGATTTTTTTGGATCCTTGATAATACAAAGACTATGCAAGTAGGCTGTAATTCTTAATTGCAAGTTAGATGCAAATTAGATCTATTATTGTGTGTATGTGACTTTGTGATGTTTATTTCCTTTTTTTAGTATTAGACTATTCGTTAGTCTAATATGTATATGTCATGTTAAGCGAACAAATGATGGGGGTACGATGGGGATAATACTGGATATACACTTATTGTGAATTTGTCATGTAATGGCCTAAAAAGGCATGCAATTAATTTTAAGGAATAAAATTAATTAGTAATGAAATTGGTATAATTTATATACCATAAATAGATGAGCATAAATGCCTTAAAAGGCATAAAATATAATTGTGGTGAAAATGGGTATGATTTTACATACCATAAATGGATGGACATAATTGAGTCAATTATGGACATCGTTAAATTTGTAATTGATTGATAATTTGAATAGGGAAAGTAATTCAAATTGGGGAATGATTAATTAGGAGTAATTAATCGTCTAAGACACGAGGTTAGGCTCTTTTGTGGTGTAAGACTGCCCGGACCCGCCCGACAAATCCAGCTGCCACAAATGCCAGTATAATGTGAGAGGTATTAGGCATAAATTAAATACGTAACAATTGTAAAGACACGAGGTTAGGCTCTTTTGTGGTGTAAGACTGCCCGGACCCGCCCGGCAAATCCAGCTGCCACAAATGCCAGTCTAATGTGAGAGGTCTTTATGAGGTTACGGTCTTAATGAATTAAGAAACACTTAACCAGATAAACATGTAGTGGGACATGAGGGGGGTTAAGTGGGTGCCTTGGGTGGCATGTGGAATCTAGTGGGTGCCTTGGGTGGCATGAGGAAGTACGATTAGTAACACATAACCAAGGTAAAACATGTAAGTGGGACATAGGGGTTAAGTGGGTGCCTTGGGTGGCATGTGGAATTACTAATGGAAACCCTTAACCAAATTTAAAACATGTAATTGAAACATGAATAAGAAGTGGGTTAAGTGGGATGTACTAGAGGGGACCAAGCTTAGGTGGATAGCTTGTGTCAAGTAATGGGGGACTCGTTTCAACCAGTAACCCATTCGTATCTTTGTGGGCTCAACCCAGGTCGAGGACGGGACACGCATACTGGGATTGACTGTAAGAGGCCAAACTGGGTTAGCGGTGGCAACACGAGTCCAACGGGTTCATATGCGTGTGTGGGCCCGGGCTGGTAGGTAAGACGTTGTTGCATCGTGTAGGTATAAGCCGTGCATTATTGGTGGTATCGGGTTGCCACTTTGGGGAGTGATACTCCCCACTGTGGGGCCAGGACGGGTATCTACGAGTTAGGGAGCCGATCGAATGGGGCAGGGTAGTGGGTACACCTAGTGGAGATAGGAGCAGGCGGCACCTATGTAGTCAGCTAGGGGTACACGAAGCTACCACTATTATTAATGATTATTAAGGGGGTACACCTAGTGGAGGTAGGAGCAAGCGGCACCTATGACGTCAGCTAGGATTACGTGGAATTACCATTATTACTTATTGAAGGGGTACATCTAGTGGGGATAGGTATACGTTGGGTACCTATGATAGCAATTAGATATATACAGTCAAACGTGGAGGACAGGTAGGAGCAGGCGACACCTATGACGTCAGCTAGGATTACGTGGAATTACCATTATTACTTATTGAAAGGGTACATCTAGTGGGGATAGGTATACGTTGGGTACCTATGATAGCAACTAGAGATATACAGTCAAACGTGGAGGATAGTGGGTACACCTAGTAGTACACAAAACTATCATCGTTCTATTTAGCCAAGAGGGATCAAAATTCTAGAGTGACTAGTAGGGGTGCAGTTAGTGTTAGTACAGTATAGTATGGTACAGTACGGTAGAGTATAGTAATTATCCTATATCGATTAGGAAGCGCCATTTACGTTATCTCTGTTTCTCTTGATTGCCTTGCCATACCCATGTGGTTCACACAGTCATTACCTTATCCTCCAGCTTATATCTTATCATATTGCTTTAATAATTATGCTGTTAGAGTTATCGCACTCGCCAGACTTTATGTCTGACCCCCTTTGTTTCCACCTCTTTTCTTTCTCCCCCCCCAAGGTTCTAAGGGTGGGACTAGTACTAGCGGAGCTTGATTGGGATCTCTTTGGGAGCACTTGGATTTGGATTGTCGAAGTAAAGTTCAGCCTATTATTTTCTTTATGGCTATTTGTAGTAGTGGGATTATGTACTTTGTTTTATCAAGATGGATATTATATACTTGACTTTGGTTTATGGTTTTTGATGATGTAACCAAACATATTTACCTTCTGCTGCAATAAATAAAGTTTTAAATTTTCAAGTACTGCTTTATATCTGTCTTGTTGTGATTTTCTGTTCTATATTCACTTAAAATGCTCCATGGAAGTTAATGCATTCCCTTTGTGAGTGACATTAATGGACGTGGGGTGTTTCACGTAGTACCAGAGCTGAAGGTTACCAGAACAGATAAGATATTTTGAAAAACTATTTTTCAAAAATATGTTTGTAGAGGAGTATTTTGAAAGAAAGGTTTATTTTAAGAACATAATCCCCAAGAGCCATATATCCTTCCTTCGATTCTCCGTTTTGAATCTCTTCCTCTTTCTCTTTTTGAGTTTTTCCCCCTCCGCATATAGATGTTTTTTCTAAGATAAATAAGGACTTCCGTACGAAGGACGGAAAACCACTTCAAGGGACTTAGACGTTTGTTGGGCTAGAAGTTAGTCCAAGGAAGTGGAGGGCTTGTTGGTACCTTTAAGATAGACGATGGGAGGAAGGTTCAAATAGTTGTTTAACAAAGGACGAAACCTCATCTTGGTGGGAGGTCACGAATGGAGAATGTGAAGAAGTAGGCTAGTTGTTTCGGAGAAATAGGACACCTTAGGATTGTCCAAGGAGGCAAGGACAAAGTACAGGATCTTATGGAGGGTAGTTGTATTCCTTCACGGCTGGTATACCTGATGGGGGTAGGACCGTCTAGGTTGAAATTTGGTTTTCTTTATCATCCTGTTTGAACTTTGTTTGATTCTGGCGCTTTATACTCGTTAGTATCTGCTTCGTTAGTTGAAACACTGCACCTAAATACTAGTCTAGTTAAGGATCCCATCCTAGTCTCAAATCATGTTGGTGGTTCGGCTCATCCTTCAATGGTTTGTCAGGATTTGAGAGTGTCTATCTTGGGCGTTGGATTTGAATGCAACGCCTTCGTCCTTGGTTTCACGGGCTATAGTTTGATTCTAGGGGTGGATTGGCTAGCCAGGCGGGGTGCCATCCTAGATTGTGAAAGGAGGGTAGTCAGACTATTGATTCGTTATAGAAAGACCCTCATATTCCTTGTGACCCTAGGGGTTCAGTGATGCTTAGCTGCCTAAAATCTTCTGACTGTTTGTGTGGTCCGTGAGTATGGAGACGTCTTTGATAAAGTGCGGGGTTTACCCAGAGGCGCGAAATAAGTTTTCGTATGTGCTTACTAGATTAAGCAAAGCCAGTTATGTAATCAGCGGTGGTTTTGGAGAAAGACTGGCAAGGACATCCAGAGTCAGTCAAGTGCTCAATTGGTTGGCCGTCTTACTAGTATCATCTCACATAGGTCGTCTGAATTCGAAGGAGGTATCCCTTGGGTGTTTGTCTGATATTGGTTTAGGCCTTTGGGGCTTGCACTTGGGGGATGTCGAGTTCGACTAGGAGGGTCTGTGTGAGAGATGGATAGTTGTGACGATTTTGCATGGGATAATATCTTGGTTTTCTCTAGAAGCAGAGAAGAGCATGCCCTACATCTTAGGGAAAGCTTAGGGACCCTACAAGAGCACCAGCTTAAAGCTAAGTTCTCCAAAATACCATTTTTGGAGGAAAGAAATGAGGATTTTTAGGGCATGTGGTCTCTAGGGAAGGGTGATATGTTATGGTGGATGGAGTTCTTGGCGTCCTACGATTTCGAGATAGCATATACCCCTGACAAGGGTAACGTTGTGGCGGATGCCTTGAGTAGGAAAAAGTTGACATTGAGTCCTTTGTTTGTCGAGCGGCGTAGCTTAGAGTTTATCTCTACCTTTGACTTTAGACCATCCATTGATTTTGTACCCAGTTTGCTAGCGTCCTTGAGGACAGACCTACGCTTTTGGGACGGGTTGGAGAGGCACAGCGTGATGACCCACAGTTGATGGAGTTAGTAGAGAAGCTCATAAGAGGGGAGTCATCAAGCCACCTAAGTATGTATACCCTAGATGATAAGGGTTGGTTGCGTAGGAATGGTAGACTTTGTGTACCATAGGACGAGAATTTGAGGAAGATCATTCTTGATGATGCCCATCGTTCGAAGATGACCATCCATCCTGGCGGGGACAAGATGTACATGGACATGAGACGAGTTTACTTTTGGGCTGGTATAAAGAGGGATGTGGCTGAGTATGTCTCTAGATGCTTGGTGTGCCAACAAGTAAAAGCAGAGCAAAGGAAGCCCGGTGGATTGTTACACCCATTGGAGGTCCCACAATGGAAGTGGGAAAGTGTTTCGACGGACTTTGTTGACGGATTACCAAGATCAAGGAAGGGTACTACGGGGATTTGGGTCGTGGTAGACAGACTTACTAAGAGCGCCCATTTCATTCCCGTGAAGAGTAAGAAGACTGCTCCATGGTTAGCCCCCGTATACATTCTAGAGATAGTTCGTTTGCACGGTGTTCCTTCTAGCATAGTGAGCGACTGCGATCCTATCTTCACTAGCGAATTTTGGAAGAGCTTGCAAGAGGCGGTAGGGACTCAGTTATGTTTGAGCACCGCATATCATCCTCAGACGGACGACCAGACCAAGAGGGTGAAACGTATTCTAGAGGACTTATTGAGGTTGTGTGTCTTAGACTTCGGAGGTACATGGGAGGAACATCTTCCGTTGGGGGAGTTCGCATATAATAACAACTTTCAGTCTAGCATTGGCATGGCACCATTCGAGGTTCTTTATGGACGGCCGTGTCGTTCGCCTACATGTTGGTGGGAGTCTACTTGGGCCCGATATGATTAGAGAGACTTCGGAAAAGATCGATTTGATTCGAAGGAGGATGAAGATGGCGCAAGACAGACAGAAATCTTATGCGGACAAGAGGAGGTCAGATCTTGAGTTTGATGTTGAGGACATGGTCTTTGTCAAGCTGTCTCCATTACGGAACGTCGTTCGCTTTGGGTCCGTTGGGAAGTTAGCACCAAGGTTTGTAGGGCCGTTTCCTATTAAGGAAAGGATTAGGAAGATGGCGTATAGAGTGGAGTTGCCCTAGAGACTTAGTGGCGTACACGACGTATTTCATGTGTCACATTTGAGGAAGTGCTTGCACGAGACCGCGGAAGTGGTAGATCCGAGCCTGCTTAGAGAGGTGGAGATCGAGCATGATGCGACGATTCGACGAGCTCCTACGTGCATTCTTGGGTCGGAGATTAAGAAGTTGAGGAATCGAGAGGTCAAACTAGTCAAAGTGCAATGGGGAGATGATGAGAGCAACGCTACTTAGGAGACGGAAGCGAAGATGCGTTCATTATACCCTTTTCTTTTCGAGGGTATGTCTTTTAATTTCTCCTTTATCGCTTATCTTGTACTTATCTTATCTTTAGTATGTCCTCTCGCTAGTGTCTTTGACCTTTAGATAGGGTAGTCCTATGGTTGAAACATGTGTTTGAGACATGTTATGTATGATGGATGCATGTGGATGCAAGTGGTTGCTCGTGGATGCATATACACACACTTTAGGCACTAGATCTACTCAGTCACTTCATATTGCGTATCGCATATAAATGTGTGTACATATCTAAGTAATGGATGTATAATGGTTGTACCATCATATGGATGTTGCATTTTGGTGAATGGTTGTGCACACATGTAGAAATAATATGTATCGATAAGGTTCTTTCGCATACAAAATGGACGCATGACACTATCATGGTTCGCATTAAGGAGGTCAACTGAATCAGTAGACCGCCTGATTTTGCATTAGATAAGGAACATATACACACACTTCTTTCATATGTTCATACAGCATTAGAAATTTTATAAGGACAATGGATGCCCGTGTTTGATGGTTGAGTAGATGGTTGTTTGGATGGTAGGATATGCATTCTCCTTAACTTGGAGATTTCGGGGGCGAAATCCTTTAAGGAGGGGAGAATGTAACACCCTGGATTTTTGAATAATTGAATTACATAAAACAATGAATAATTAATCTCAGACGTGAGAATTATGGGAATGGGGTTGCGCCATTGTGTTCGTCTCGGAATTCTGGTTGAAATAGAGTCCGAGTTTGCGGGAAACGGGTACCGGATGAAGGAGTTATGGACGAACGAAGATTGGTGGCAAAAGAAGAAGAAAAATGCGCTGGCGCACTTGGGAAGTGCGCCAATACAAATTAACACTGGCGCACCTGCCAAGTGCACCCATGCCGAGGCAGTGAGCCTGCACAGCTTTTTGGTTCAGGTTGACCCATGTTGCTGAGTCCTTTCTGACTCCTTGCTGAGTCATTAGGGCTGACTTGTCACCCTATCTTGACTGAGTGGTTTCGATTAACCCTAAGATCATCCGACAGCTTAAATTAATTCATAACTCTATAAAAAGACCCATAGACTCAAACCCTAAATCAGAATTAAAACTAAAACTATGGCCGTCATGCTGTTGTCTTGAACCCTAGAGCAGCCGCCACCAAATTAAAGAGGAAGAACAGCGAACCAAATCAGAACTACTCAACCCTAACAGCGAATCTTCATCAAAGGAGAGCTAATTCAACTCTAGAAATCAGAATTCAGAAATCAAGACCGCTTTTGAGTTGTGAGTTCGATCACCTTAACAAAATAATTGCTAAATCAATTATGATGTGATATATGTTGGATTATAAGTTGTGGTTGTGAATCTAATTCATATGTTTAATCATGTATGTTAACTTGATTCATATTACATATGATGTTATGCAAGTTTTATATATGATGTTATGCCGGTTTCACCTATGATGTTATGCAAGTCTTATATATGATGTTATGCAAGTTTTATATATGATGTTATGCCAGTTTCACATATGATGTTATACAAGTTTTATATATGACGTTATGCCGGTTTCACCTATGATGTTATGCAAGTTTTATATATGATGTTATGCCAGTTTCACATATGATGTTATGCAAGTTTTATATATGATGTTATGCAAGTTTTGTATATGATGTTATGTAAGTTTGGATCTAAAATATATGCTAGTAGTTCATGATGTTAACTTGTGTTAATGAATCCCTTTTTATAATCCAACCACCTAGGTTTATAACATCAATTTTTATGCGAATATGGATGTGGAACATATGCTAGTTCGTATAAGTATTATGTTCATATGCAAGTTTAAGTGATAATTTGGATTCATATATATATACAAGTTCACACCTTTAAAGTTTAGATCCATATTCAAGTTGACATTTTTATGTTGAATCTATGACATGCCTAGTTATGCAAGTTTACACCTTTATGTGGATCCATAGTTTACTCAAGTTAACACCTTTATTGGATCCATAGTTATGCAAGATGACATCTTTATCTTTAGGTTGACGACATACAAAGTTTATGTAAGTTTGTGATAATTACCTTGGCTAGTTGGGTGTAAAACTATGTTCATACATGCAAGCTCACACTTTTTAGATCTATGATTTTTTTGGATCCTTGATAATACAAAGACTATGCAAGTAGGCTGTAATTCTTAATTGCAAGTTAGATGCAAATTAGATCTATTATTGTGTGTATGTGACTTTGTGACGTTTATTTCCTTTTTTTAGTATTAGACTATTCGTTAGTCTAATATTTATATGTCATGTTAAGCGAACAAATGACGGGGGTACGATGGGGATAATACTGGATATACACTTATTGTGAATTTGTCATGTAATGGCCTAAAAAGGCATGTAATTAATTTTAAGGAATAAAATTAATTAGTAATGAAATTGGTATAATTTATATACCATAAATAGATGAGCATAAATGCCTTAAAAGGCATAAAATATAATTGCGGTGAAAATGGGTATGATTTTACATACCATAAATGGATGAACATAATTGAGTCAATTATGGACATCGTTAAATTTGGAATTGATTGATAATTTGAATAGGGAAAGTAATTCAAATTGGGGAATGATTAATTAGGAGTAATTAATCGTCTATGACACGAGGTTAGGCTCTTTTGTGGTGTAAGACTGCCCGGACCCGCCCGGCAAATCCAGCTGCCACAAATGCCAGTATAATGTGAGAGGTCTTAGGCATAAATTAAATACGTAACAATTGTAAAGACACGAGTTTAGGCTCTTTTGTGTTGTAAGACTGCCCGGACCCGCCCGGAAAATCCAGCTGCCACAAATGCCAGTATAATGTAACAGGTCTTTATGAGGTTACGGTCTTAATGAATTAAGAAACACTTAACCAGATAAACATGTAGTGGGACATGAGGGGGGTTAAGTGGGTGCCTTGGGTGGCATGTGGAATCTAGTGGGTGACTTGGGTGGCATGAGGAAATACGATTAGTAACACTTAACCAAGGTAAAACATGTAAGTGGGACATATGGGTTAAGTGGGTGCCTTGGGTGGCATGTGGAATTACTAATGGAAACCCTTAACCAAATTTAAAACATGTAATTGAAACATGAATAAGAAGTGGGTTAAGTGGGATGTACTAGAGGGGACCAAGCTTAGGTGGATAGCTTGTGTCAAGTAATGGGAGCCTGTTTCAACTAGTAACCCATTTGTATCTTTGTGGGCTCGACCCAGATCGAGGACGGGACACAAATACTGGGATTGACTGTAAGAGGCCAAACCGGGTTAGCGGTGATAACGCAAGTCCAACGGGTTCATATGCGTGTGTGGGCCCGGGCTGGTAGGTAAGACGTTGTTGCATCGTGTAGGTATAAGCCGTGCATTATTGGTGGTATCGGGTTGCCACTTTGGGGAGTGATGCACCCCACTGTGGGGCCAGCACGGGTATCTACGAGTTAGGGAGCCGATCGAATGGGGCAGGGTAGTGGGTACACCTAGTGGAGATAGGAGCAGGCGGCACCTATGTAGTCAGCTAGGGGTACACGAAGCTACCACTATTATTAATGATTATTAAGGGGGTACACCTAGTGGAGGTAGGAGCAGGCGGCACCTATGACGTCAGCTAGGATTACGTGGAATTACCATTATTACTTATTGAAGGGGTACATCTAGTGGGGATAGGTATACGCTGGGTACCTATGATAGCAACTAGAGATATACAGTCAAACATGGAGGATATTGGGTACACCTAGTAGTACACGAAGCTATCATCGTTCTATTTTGCCAAGAGGGATCAAAATTCTAGAGTGACTAGTAGGGGTGCAGTTAGTGTTAGTACAGTACAGTATGGTATAGTACAGTAGAGTATAGTAATTATCCTATATCGATTAGGAAGCGCCATTTACGTTATCTCTGTTTCTCTTGATTGGCTTGCCATACCCATGTGGTTCACACAGTCATTACCTTATTCTCCAGCTTATATCTTATCATATTGCTTTAATAATTATGTTGTTAGAGTTATCGCACTCGCCAGACTTTATGTCTGACCCCCTTTGTTTCCACCTCTTTTCTTTCTTCCCCCCCCCCAGGTTCTAAGGGTGGGACTAGTACTAGTGGAGCTTGACTGGGATCTCTTTGGGAGCACTTGGATTTGGATTGCCGAAGTAAAGTTCAGCCTATTATTTTCTTTATGGCTATTTGTAGTAGTGGGATTATGTACTTTGTTTTATCAAGATGGATATTATATACTTGACTTTGGTTTGTGGTTTTTGATGATGTAACCAAACATATTTACCTTCTGCTGCAATAAATAAAGTTTTAAATTTTCAATTACTGCTTTATATCTGTCTTGTTGTGATTTTCTGTTCTATATTCACTTAAAATGCTCCATGGAAGTTAATGCATTCCCTTTGTGAGTGACATTAATGGACGTGAGGTGTTACAAGTCGGGCATATGCATAGCGCATTTCGGGGGAAATGTCTGATGGCACGGGGCGATTGTCACAACTCCTCAATCTCTCTTTCAAAATTCAGAAAGCTTGCTCACACTTTGCACTCCATGCGAAGACCTGATTCTTCTTCCTCAATCCGGTTAATGGTGCAGCAATCTTTGAGAAATCCTTGTTAAATTGTTGGTAATTTCGAGCTAAACGAAGGAAACTCCTAACATTCGTCACATTCTTGGGTCGATCCCAATCTTGTATTGCTTCCACCTTAGTAGGATCCACTGCTATTCCCTGTCCCGACACAACATAACCCAAGAACCCCACTTATTCTTTTCAGAAGGAACACTTCGAAAACATAGAATTCAATTATTTGTTCTATAAGATTTCAAAAACAATCCTTAGGTGCATGTTGTGTTCCTCCTCAGTCCTGGAATAAACCAAAATATCATCTATGAATACAAGCATGAACTTGTTCAATTGATCTCTGAAAACTCGGTTAATAAGATCCATAAAATACGCTGGTGCGTTATTCAATCAAAGCGGCATCACCAACGACTCATAGAATCTGGATGGTGTCATAAAAACAATTTTCGACACACTATCCCTAGCCACTCTCAGTTGGTGAAATCCTATCGCCAAATCCATCTTGGAAAACACCTTGGCTTTGTAAAGCTAATCAAACAAGTCATTGATTCTCAACAATGGATACTTGTTTTTCTTAGTTACCTTGTTCAACTCATGATAATCCACACACAATCACAATGACCCGTCGACCTTGGTTGCAAAAACAACTGGTGCACCCCACTCAGATACGCTCCTTCGATTGAATCCTTTACTCAAAAGATCGTTCGCTTGCACCTCTAACGCTTGTTGTTCCTTAGGCACCATCCGCCCAAGAGGCATAACAATATGTTTGGCTCCATCTGTCAATTAAATCCTAAACTCGATCTCTCGATGCATCGGTAGTCCTTTGACCTCTTTAAAGACATCTGAAAACTCACTAGCAACTGGAACCGATGACAATCCTTCTTGTGGAATCACAAGCAAATATAAAAAGCTGACCAGAACCCCATCCTTCGGGAAACAACGTATCACCATCGTTCACCCTTTCACATTCCCGATCGTCACCTCGAGCCTCTCGCAATCGACAATAATCGCATACTTCTTGAACCAGTCCATACTCAATATAATCCCAAACCCAGTGAAGTTCAAAATAAATCAATTACAAAATAAAAAAACCATGAATCGATAGGAATAGACCACGAAAATCATACAAAGACAAGAAGAATCCCTTAGTGGGTCAGTCACATCTAATGATCTATCAACAATTTCAGGTTTAATACTAACTTGCAAACAAGCTCATTACAGATAAAAAGAATGAGATGCTCCAGTATCAAACAAAACTCGAACTAAAACGTCTCTGATATAAAGTGTACCTTGCACAACCATACTCTTCCCCTTTTGTACAATAGTCCGACACTTTGAGGAAGACGACACAACATCCAAAGCATATGCTCTCACAGCGTACTTATCGTTAGGTGATTCTGGACAATTAATCATCATATGCCCAGGCTTATAACAATTTTAATACTTCCTCTCCACCTTAGGGTTCTTACAATCCTTGGAATAATAACCTTTCTCTTGAAAGCTGTAGAAGATAACCTCACCCTTAGGTTTCTTCTAGCCATTTTTCCTTTGCTGTTGTTGTTTCCTTTCTCCATTGCACTTTTTCTTATTACCGCCACCTTGTTGTGGCTTCTATTCCACCTTACTCCCAACAACAGCCTCCAACTTTTGCGTAAACAAACACTCCTTCCTTAAAGCTTTCTCGACTAGCTTCTCATAAGGATCATCAATATGATCGACCAGTTGTTTCCTAAGACACTCATCCAAACCGAATATAAACTTCTCGGTGTTCTACTAAGGTGTCTCAATGTACGAGCGAGCGTACTTAGATAGATCTTAGAACTCATCCACATACTCAAACACGGGTCTACCTCATTGCTTAAGCTCAACAAACTTCTTAAAGATAACCGACCTCTGGACCATCTAAATAAACTTTTCCTTGAACCTGGTTCATAACCGATCCTAAGAAATTTCATCTATCAGAGTCTATAAAGTAATAAAATTCCACCAATCCATCGCTCTTCCTTGTAGCTACCTCGATGCAAGCTTCCTTTTATTTGCATCGTTAATTCCTAAATCTCCGAAGAAGCGAACACGTGTAGCCAAACAATTTTGTTTCTCAACAGTAGGTTCTGTCGCAGTAAACGGCTTTCCACCTAGAGAAGTATAATCCTCGCAAAGCTTAGCGAAATCAACAACCCTAGGTGCCTACATAGGAACACCACCCTTTACTGCTTCCTCTGGAGTGGGAATCCTCTGCATGATCGCTACCATCATGGTCTTGAACATAGAAAGATAATCAGGTATAGTAGCAGCAGTTTTCGACTGACTACCCTCGCCTACCTCTCTAACAGTAGGCTCATCCCTAGCAGCGTATCTCAAAGTTTGACTACTCATTCTCTATCTGAAACGAGAATGATCATTCCATGTTAGAGAAAGGCTGCAATGGTCCTCAAGTGCTTACTAACCTACTAAACTATACACTATAATATAGTATTCCTCCATTAAAAATTACAAGTACATCTCTTATAAGCTTTTACGCTCATGAACTTTGGGTAAAATCGATTAGCCTGACCCCGATACCAAGTGTGACAATCGGTCCATAACTCCTGCAGAAAACTAAAGAAAATGTACGATGCACGAGGCCAATATGGGATAGTCATTGAGGAAGAATAACACGAAATAAACATGTCATATAACTCACAGTGCATGAATAATATATATAATAGAAAATATACAACAGGATATAGTAGTGAAGCATAATAGAACAAAAAATCCAATCTCTATAACATCTCAGAGTCATCAATACAAAACAACTGTGTAAATGAATATCCATGCATCTAGACTTACTACACATCTCTCGGAGTATCAACAGTCATCAATATATATCAAAATCAACAAGTATCTATATAGCATGGAAATAATACGTCAGCCTCCAGCTAATCGTCGCACAGCATCATCAACACCAAAACCTATTACCTGCTACCTTAGTCTACTCATCAATAACATTGATGAGCAACCCAAGGTAATAAGAGAAAACATAAAAACTTGATTCAAACAACAGTCTTAGTGAGCGATAAAATAACTATTAACAGTTACACATGATATATGAATATAGACAGTTCAACCATCTGATCTATCTTTGCAACCATAGATTTAGAACATGATAATCTTCTATAATATACCACTCTAAAGTAGGAAAACATTCCCCAATCCCACTTCTCTTCGATAATCTACAATGCTAGCCTAACCAAAGAGATAGAGAAGAAATCATACAATCAACCATAGCATCTAATATCCTAGCTATCACCAGCTAAAGCATTGAATATATAAATCATCAAATGACGGTCATTGTCGTGTGTCAATGGCGAATGGAAAACCTTGATTCTAGTCAGACTGTCATACGTCATCTACATATGTTTGCCTCCGTTTGAGAGAATTAGATCCCTCGAAGAGCTCGATCCAGTGTACATAATATGTTTGAACCTGATGGGAATCACCACTATACGCCTACTTTGAGCTCGCTAAAATCTTCGATAACCAACGATTCCTTGGAACTTCCAATCTTTCAAGCCATCCTTCTCGATGACTCCATCTTTTAGTTCGAGCCACTTTTCAAATCAATTTCATTATCATCCGCAATCAACTCCCATCTGAGTCAATCTATTGTCTTACTGAATCGTGCATTATCCCACGACCAGTATCACATCAATTCTATTCCATCCAATCTGTCTTGAGCTCACAATCGAAGCACCAACCATCTTTGAGTTGCACTTTAATCAAGTCCATTGGCCACCAAACTTCACAAGCAACCTCCAAAAGACATCAACATCACGCTCACAAAATTTGAGCCGCACATCATATAATATGATGGATCGGTACCGATCCATCGCCTATAGGCCAGTACCAAGCATACACTTAGTCAAAAATCGATTGAATGTTGGATTTCTCCAATCCTATCCTTGAGCACTTCCTTCTTGTCCATTCTCTAAGTCATAACCCATTCCGATGAATTTCCCTATCAGTCCATCAACTAATACTCGAGCATTCAAACTTCGACCTATCCAAATGCCTCTAAACTTTGCATGCATCTTCGATTTAACACCAAGAGACCACATTCCAAGATTTATCACCATCCATGCAATGCTGATGGATTGAAACTGGTCAATTTGCTATGGATCAGTACCGATCCTCAGAGATAGTTTATTCCTTGCCCAAATTTTTCTGGTGCCTTTCCGACATTCATCAGAGCTGCTCTGCCAAGTTTCATCTGAAACCGATCATCTGAATCTTATATTTGCTCTGATCTTCAATCCTAAGATCTACGACAAACAATTCTAACAAATAATTCAAGCAATGCATTCAATTCAATCAAAACAAACAACGATTCATCAAATCTTGATCATTCAAACATGCATATACATTGAACATAACATAAAACAATGGATCTAACATAATTTGGATCAAAACGTATTCAAGAAATTAGGGTTTAGATAAAATCCAGAGAATCATGGACATAAACCTAATTTTTTGAATAAAGGGAGAAACCTCAATTCTCTTCCTAAACTCCTCTATTTGTAACAATAGGCCATTAACTTAATGGGCTTCACTAACCAGCCCATTAAGTGCTGATTAGTTTGCCTAATCGAAACTGAAACTTAAAACAACGATTTCTCCCAAACCTTTGAGTCAAATCCTTAATGTAACCACTCTACCAAATTTCCAACCATCATTCCGATCCAATAAGATCGATTTCAGCACCTGATTCGATTCCTATTAAAAGTTATAGCTAAAACAATATTCATAAGGCCAAATTATCACAAATTGATTCAGTAAAAATCATGGATATGTCTCATATCCCCATGAACCACATATTAAGATTTGAGAATGATCTGACCATTAGAGAGTTAAATATAATTATTTTACGATCCTCCGATACGTAAAATACATGTTGTTACAGGAATCATCAAATGACTCATGTTGGATTAGACAATGAGGGCACTTGTGATGGCTTGGAAGATTGCAAACAGTTACTTGGAAGTGGAAATCAAATTGCGGATATAATTCAACAGTTTACTAGAGGCGGAGAATCCCACTCAGATTTGGACTGTGTTAATCGCAGCTCATTCACTTAGTTATCAGGAATTCTCACAACCCATCAGATTTCAAACTATCAGTATTGGATGCTTATGATGGTAGGAAGGATCCCACTGTCCACTTGATGTGTTATATGCACTATATGGAAGTACTAGCAGCGTCACATAATGTCATGGCAAAGTGTTTCTTACTTTACCTAACGGATATTGTTGCCATGTAGTTCAAGCAGTTGGAAACGGAAAGCATGAGAAGCTAGAATGTTTTGGTTGAGAAGGCCATTGACCAATTCAGGGTCCATATCTTTTGGCCCAAAAATGTTATGACTCTCATGATGATCATGCAAAGGTAAGAAGAAACTTTGTAGAAGTTCTTGGAATGGTTTGATGCCGCGTTTGCATCGATGGATTGACCAGACCCGTCTATGGTACTATTGCCTGTTGTTTGCAGAGTTTTGAATAAGACGGATTTCAAGATCTCGCTACGAGAAGAAGATGCGAGAGCTAATAAGGAAGTTATCAAAATTAACATAGCTAAAGGAGATGAATCGTATGAATTTAGCAAGGATGAGGATATAGGCAAAGGAAAGGTTTCATATGGAAATGATCGGAATTTGCTGAACGGAGGGAACCAAAATTCCCTTCGTACACAGAGCTCACTTCTTCCCTAGAAGAGATTTATTTGGAAGTTCATAAGGGAGATCCTTTCAGAAAGCCTCCCAAGAGGGAGCCAATCAAAAGGAATTGGATTTTGATAAACACTGTTTGTTTCACAAGCTTGATATCCACAATGCAAATGAGCACAGTTATCTAGTGGTGAGCATTCGGTTGGTCTAGTTAGTTTTGGGGAAACTGTTCAAATTGACTTAGAACAAAAAAAATTCAAAACCGAACCAAACCAAAATAGTTTCGATTAATTTGGTCGGTATCCAATCTACTACAATAACATAAAATTAGATAATACAGTAAAAAAAATATGAGAAGCATCGTTGCCATTGGAAAGGCTCAAGGCATGTCTCATTAACTAAAGGGCTATAAGCTGCACAAGAAAATCAAGTAATAAGTTAACATCGCATACAACCAATCGGTCGATAGAAGGAAAACTAAAAACAACAGCAAATTCTAAACGTCTGAACCTATTTTCAGACGTCTGACCTGGTTCAAACGTCTGAAAATAGGTTTCAGACATCTGAAATGGATTTCGGCCAATGCCCTGAGACCATTTCAAACATATGAAATTTATTTCAGACGTCTGAAAATATTCTCGGACAATTTCTAGACCTGATTCAGACGTCTGAAATTTATTTCAAACGTTTGATCTACACTGATATGATGTACTTAGGCTAAAAATGGTTTTAGTTAATGCAGATACATAAAATAAAGAATCCAATTGGCCGGCAAGAGTTAATAGATTGAAAAGAAACTAATTACCTGAACTGAGCAATTCGGCAAGAGTTGCTGCAAATATGCTAACTCTGTGTTAATTGCCCGACAAATACGCAAATATGCTAACAACAGCAAATATGCAAATATGGTGATAAATTAGTAAAAATAATTTCAAAAATGAAATTCAATATATGCAAAATGACAGTTTAAAATTTGTCTAGAAATTACCTTTTGATTAATGTTAGCTGGCAAGGCTTCCATGTCAAACGGCCACTGCTATCGGTAAGCAAATGAACTGAGCTCAACCAAGTACTTTCCTAAAGAGAATGTTGATTTATTAAAATCAGAATTAACTAAGAACATATGGACCAAGGCAATGATTTCCATGGTATAACAAAACTATTGATCGCATAAACAAAAACAGTGAATACTGATAAGGGGGAGTGTTTTTTGCATAACCAGATCCTCTTGTAGATTTAATTAGAATACTTGTATGTATGTGTATGTTGTTTTTTTTCATTGAAATGCATTGTCTTCACTCAAAAGATTAACCATCCTAAATACCTGCCATGTCTTGATCCTTGCACCAGTTAAAAATTCCAGAAACTTTACTATTAGAAATCATGATATCCTCCACCCTTGAGTTTTCCTTTGAACTTCCAACGCTGCGTTTACGAAAGTAAGAATAGTTGATGAAGATACATAAAATAAAGAATCCAATTGGCCGGCAACAACTCTTACTGTATTTGGAGAAACTAGATTTCAATTTACTTTTTGTTTCCTCTACACGGATGCTGAATTTAAGAGACGATGCATCCCAGAATAGCTCCAACAAAAACCTATAGAAATTTTACATAAGACTATATTATTATGGATATATGTAGATACATTAGCATATTAGTTCTATTAAAATTAAAGGATCACAAATTAAATGCCACCAATACACAATTGTATGGCACTTTCTAAACTAAGGCTCAGTTTGCTCAGTTTCGGAACTGAGTGCCTCAGTTGGCTCAGTTTTGAAACTGAGCCTCGGTTCGAAATTGAGTCGAACAAGGCACCCAGTTTTGAAATTGAGCACCTCAGTTTCGAAACTAAGTAGCCTGAGGTGCTTGGTTTCAAAACTAAGCTAGTGAGGCACTCAGTTTCAAAACTGAGCGCCTCAGTTTTGAAACTGAACGCCTAAGTGGCTTGGTTATCTCTAGTATATGGGTACTCACTCTCACCCTCAAGACAACCAAACATTAGCATTACAATATTCTTATAATGTATAGTTTTGTGAGTACAATATTCTTATAAATGCATTATAATATTTACAATCTGTAATATATACAAAATGTAAAATGAGAATACTTTGTATTGGAGTGCATTCATGAATCACTACCGACATAGTTGAATTTGGAACAGACAACAAAATTTGTTGCATCTGCTATTTTGGATATAAAGAAGGTACTTAAGTTTAAATCGAGAATACTTGGTATTGAAGCACATTTAAGTCAAATGCTAGATTTGAATGATAAATCAACATTAAGTTAATCTAATAGAGCTCAACTCCACTATTATCCTTTAGAGCAATGATAAATTATTTAAAAATCAAAAAGTTGGAATTAAAATAAGGAAAGTTAACCACTTTGAATGTAAGAAACAACTTTGCTAGTGAATTATAAAAAAGGAATAAGTTCTATGAGAAATTGCATACTAAATTAATTTGAAGCAAAAGAAATAAATGTCTCTACGTTAATAAGACACTTAAAAACATCATGTTTGTTGATCAACCTGCAAATTTCGTGTCCGTAAGCAAGTGAATGGATTCCCTGCCATCCAAGTTTTAATTTAATAGATATACCTAGAAAATCTCGTTTTAAGTTGAAAACTATTGCACTAACTATAAATATCCTAAAATATGTTTTATAATGTTGAATTTTGCAATGGTTCTTCAAATCAATATATAAATTATGAAAATTTAAGAACTTATGTAGAGAAAAACATGGATGTTGTGACGCATGTGTAAAAGGGTATACTTCTCACATAAATATTTAGTAATGACTTAGCTATTAGTAGCTTGTTGTAAATGGAAACAATGATGAAAAGTATTTTCACAGTCTATACTTTGTAGCACAATAGAAATAGCAAAGGTGAATAAAATATGGGTAAAGATTGGCTATTGCATACCTCATTTCTTCCAGAAGTAACATCTTCATCTGAGACCCAATAGCATAACTTGAGAATCCCACTATAATCATCTACAGAGTCTAGATCTAAGCATCAAAAACAAAAAAATTTACCTGTTGATCCCTCTAGTTATAGGACCTTCCATGCTTATGCACCAAAATTTACCTGCCGATCCCTCTCAAGTTAGCGGGGATAAAAACATGTCACAGCCTTGCTCGGTCTTCATTTCTGGAATACGCCACACAGAATGTTCCAAGGGCTGCTCTCTGCATCAAATCATATCATTCGAAGCGGCATGAGTATCTTCATCCTCGAAACCATATAATTTTGGCGACACGGTTCTCTCATTTCTCTGCATCGAGTTTCAAGGTGTCCCTCCTCTTGACATCATTACTTCAGCATACTGTAGATTCTGGAATGCAAAACCGCTATAAGAAAGGAACTCAACATCCTCTAGGAGCGTCAACATCAACGTCTGCTGTAAATTCGACATCAACGTAAGGTGTCTTTTACTAAAATGAACAAACCAACAAACAAAATTTTATTTCAATGGAAACTGTACAACAATTTAGCAAATCGAACTTGTATTTACAAGACAACATACCTTCCTGCATATGATTTCACTCCATACAATGGTAGTGGTTACGTAACCGATTAGCATATGCTTCTAATTAAGTATTCACCAGAGTGGAAAAACTACTTACATATAAATAGAGTTAGCATACTCCAAAATGCACTAAAAATATCAATAAATTAAAAAAGAAATTTATTTATTTGCTTTTCCTATGTAAAAAGAACTGAAAAACAAAACGTAATTAGTTTATCACTAATCATATCTTTTGTAATATGCTTGGAAAAATTCAATGAAAGTGGTTAATTTGTAGATTAAGAATTTTCAAAGCATTACTATTTTGAAACAGTGTGAGTTGTGAGAACACACATGCACACACAGGTGTGTCTGTATATAGAGCATTTTTAAGATGCACTAAAGCCAATCTAACTTTTTCCCCAAATAATCATAACCGTAATCAATAACTTGTCCTAATCAAATGTCGTAATCCATTAAATAATCATAACTATATATATTCAAAGCCAATCTACCTTCAGATCCAGAAGTTTTTACCCAAGAAGGCATGATCGAATTTCCAGTCGGAAGGGACAACTTTCCAGGTGGTGGACGTGCGATGGTCGCTTCCAGTGACCCTAAAAGAGAAGGCCGACCCTAGGAGAACCACGTTGGATTGCTAGTTTTGCCCTATTTAGGAATTGATGATACCCACGTCAGAATTTGATTTGTTGAAGATTGATGGCTGCTGGCGGAATTAGCGGACGAACGAAGTTCCATTAGAGATTCATGGAAATTGTCGATTTCAATTTGGGTTTAAAAGAATTTTGAAGGAACCTGTCGAAGTTTGCTCAACGAAGCTAAAAGAAAATGGAAAAAAACGCGGTCGAAATTATTAGAAGTGGAAGGAAACAAAATAATTTCCTGCCTTGATTTATCTCAGCGTTTTGTCTTTAAAAACCACTTTGAATGTTTGATTTTTACAACAAGGAGAAGAAAATGCCATCTTTTGCAATTGTAGATAAGCACTTTTCTTGTAGCGAATAAATCAATAAATGATGCATATGTGTGTGTGTGTATGTGCATAAACCTTTATGTTAAGAATGAATAAATGCATGCATTTTTTTAAAAAAGATTAATATATTAAAGGATTGCATGCAATTAATGCATACAGTAAAGAAAGGAAAGTAAAATGTGAATGTATGTAATCAAGAAATAAGGTTCAAAGGAGAGAATGATAATGCATGCAATAATTAAAGAAAGAAAAAATGGTGTAATTAGACAAGGTAAATTAATTGAGTAAATTGCATGCAATTAATAAGAAGGATAAAACATGCATTACATATATATGCATTTCAAAAATAAAGAAGATGTATATAATTAAAACACACATGGCAATTAAAATTCAAATGTTGAAACATAATATGCAAATTAAGAATAGAGTGTAATTAATGCATGATAAATGGAAAATAAAACAAAGAAATTAATTGCATGTGGAATTAAAGTGCATCATTAATTGCTTTGATTAACAAAAAAGAAACTGAAAGATTGCATGCGTATATGCACGCATAGATTTGGAATTCAAAACTGATGGAAAGATATATATGAGGCACACATTTAATTAAGAAAGAAAAACAAGAGAAGTAATAACATTTAAATTAATAAACGTTAACATATAATAAAACATGACAGCCAAAATAGCGCACCTGGATCCATAGGTGCCACAGCACGTATATGGCATTGTTTTGATTCGTGTGTGCGCGGTTCGAATTTAATTTATTTAAAACCGATAGTTCAGATCTTTCTACTATGCCTATAAATAGAGTAGCAGGGCCCAGTTTTATTCTCATGTTTTCCGATGTGCTACCTAGGCTCTACCATTTTCTTCTTCCTCCAAACCTTTTCAGAAAATAAAATATTAGTTCTTAGGCTTCTGATTCAAGGTTTGAAGAAAACAGATATGAATCTACAGTGTAGGCGTCTAGAATTCTGATCGAAGTGAGGTAAATTCTTGGATCTGGTCAATTTAGATTTCTCTTCTTTCTTCTCTTTTCTTTTAGTTTGAGAATTGTGAGTCCATGGTTATTTAGGTTCTAGATTCAGTTAGAGGAGCCAAGGAATGCTAGGTCTGGACCAGATTCATGAATTGGAAAGCTGTTAGGTGAGTGGATTTATGTTGTACTTTTTGATAATGGTATATCTATCGTTTGGCATTCCCCATTAATATGTATAAATCTACTGAAATGTAAACCTGCTGAAATGTATAAATCCATTGAATGTAAATTTGCTGAAATGTATAAACATGTGGAAAGGATTACTATTGTATATAGACGTGTTCTAATAACTTGTTAATCGGATATTGTAAATTAAGTTACAGTGAAATCCGAAATAATTGTACTGTAAGACCTGTTTCCATTTATCATCTGTCTGAGTCGGAATTCACTGAAAAAGCTGTAATTATGGAATTTACAATGAACAATGAATATTTGTATAAGAATATTATTTTGCCAAAATATTGTAAATAAGAATTACAGAAAAATTTGGAAGAATGAATATGCCTAAATATACAGTAAATAGAAAATTGTAACCGCACTTAGACACGAGGTTAAATTCAACTTGTGGTAGAAGTCTGCCCGGAACCGCCCGGCAAATCCAGCATCCAGAAGTGGTCAACTTAATGTAAGGCGTATGGTGCATAAACATACATATAACGGTGCTAAGACACGAGGTTAAGTCCAACTTGTGGTAGAAGTCTGCCCGGAACCGCCCGGCAAATCCAGCATCCACAAGTGATCGGCTTAATGTGAGAGATCTGGTGCATAAACATATATATGAATATAATAGGATAGAAATAAATGGCACTGATTGTAATTAATGAAAATGAATGAAAGTTACAACAGTAAAAGAATTGAAATGAGCGGGGAATGATAATAACCTATTATGAATAAACTTGAAGGGGGGAAATGAAAGATAATAGGTAGGCTTGTCCTAGGGACAAGTGGAAATTATAACTTAGGTTATAATAAACGATAGAGAAAATGAGATAACTTATGAGATAAGTTGTACTTAATTATAAATTAAGTAATCTGTAAATTAAAAACTATTGTTTGTAATAAGTAGGGAAAACTTATGAAATGCAATAAGTTGTACTTAATTATACATTAAGTAACCTGTAAACCTGAGAATTTGAATCCTTCTGATAAGAAGAACATGTTATCTGTAAACCTGAGAATCTAAAATCTGCTGATAATAATAACATGTTAAAGGTTTATTAATGAACTTAAAAAGGGTTAAATTATTTAACTGAAATTAATAAGCAAGAGAAACTTGATAACTTGAATAAGAAATCAGTATGACTAGAAAAACCAAGTTAACTGGAAATCTGATGAGGTAGAGCAAGCGCATAATTAAATGTTTAGACATAGGGTATAATAACACATTAACCCGATGCACTTGGACCAGTCCGTACGTTTGAGAGCGAAGAACCCAACAAGATATATCATTGTGGGGTCATGAGGCACGAGGGGAGCGCACGTCCACCTGATTATTCTGCATGTTGTTCTGCTGATATTCTGCTGGCTCCAAAGGACTGGAAGGGCATGCGGCTTCTAGGGACGTGGAGGGTACTTCTGGTAGTCCTCTGTACGGTGGCAACACTAGGCTGTGCTTGCAGAGGTTGGGTTTGCACTTTACTACCCGGTGAGTATACCTTGATTACCACGATAGTGGTCAATCAGAAGGCTGAAGGGCAGGTTAGGTGATTCGATGAATCTGGTGCATTGTGACTATGCGGGTTATGATCATTTTATCTGTTTTCCATAGGCAGGTCTAGCCATCTGTTTGATAGTAATCTTTGGGTACCGGTCATCGACAGTCAGCGTGATGCGTGATGCGGAAAAACGGAAACCAACAGACCATAGACATTTTATTATCAAGGCTTTGGGTGAGGGACATGCCAATTAGGATTTGTTATTTGTTGTTTTTCTGGGCCACGTCACTGGCTCTCAATTCTGTTTGTCTTTCACTAGTTGAGGGAGGGGTAAGGTAGGACTATAGCCACTGTGAAAATGCAGACCATAGCATCTGTATATACAGATATCTGAAAAGGCTCCCGACCGAGTTCCGTGTATTTGTTATAGCACTGTTACGGAACTCAATGCACAGTAGATAATACGTGTGGATACATGCATACCATTTCCGGATGGTAGGTTGAGGCATCGAGTACGATTAACAATATGTATGTGTAACAACCCGGAATTTTGGGGGGCCAATTTAAAATTTTTAATTTAGAAATTTTAATGAATTTTAAATATTTAACATGATTTATTTTAAATAATAAACCATGCAATTTAATTTAATCTTAAACAAGGATTTTATTTGTGTAGTGACATATCATAAAAACTAATTTATCAAATTATATGTATAAATGGCGTAATAAACGTTAATTAATCTCAAATATATGTTGAAGCTTTAATGGTGATTAATTTTTGTAGACTAATAAGTTTAATTTTATTACCATATTATTCATAGTACAATGAATGTAATAGGGACACTCTAACTTTATATGTAATTTAAACCTTGAATTGAAGAGAGTAATATATTAAGGAAGGAAGATTTTATCATTGGAAATTTCAAATTGAAATTTAATATATATAGTAATTTAGTTCGTTAAAAAAAAACAACGAATGTAACTTTGTAAATACAAGCTGTAAAAGCTAGTCCATATTTATATAAGAAATGCGCACTATAAGAAAGAAAATAAATTGTGCAATAAATTCATTACAATTTGAACTTAATTAACGGTGCATAACGATTGAATTTATAACGTTATGAAATAACTAAATAACGCTGCCTGTTAGTTCGTGTTAAGATGAGCATTCACACACACCATTTATAAAGAACAAATCAAGTCTTTCCCCTTCTTTTTCTACTTTCCCAAATTCATTGTCTCATCTCTCTCCACCTTGATTATTTCCCTATTTTGTTCAAAATGTAACATTTAAGAATTTTTAAAAGCTTATTAATTTATTTATTTACATCAATGAATAGTTACAACAGTTTTCAATGCCATTCCCTCTTCGTTGTGTTTTAATACAACATTTATTCCTTCCCTTCATTTTATCAATTTCTTTCCCCTTTCTCTCTTGTTTCTCTCCAAATACTAATGAACTCACATATATATATATATATATTTCTCTTCTTTATATTCTCGCATGCTCATTGAAAAGATTCCTTCAATTATGGAATTTTAATATTAAGTATTTTGGAATTTAATAAGTTACACAATTCTCTATCAGGCAATCAATAATGCATTTATTCCTTTCCATTTGTTCTCTTTTCTTCTTTGTTTTACTTTTGAATTTGAAAGAGAAATTAGTGTTGACATGTCATGTCTAGTCAACAAATTTGTCTCGCTTGTAACCTATTACATATGTAGAGATACAAGTGCGGAATAAAAATATATATATATATATATATATATAAAAAAAGGTTATTTCCTCCTACTTTATAACATCTTAAACCTTTCCAAATCCTAAACCCATTTCCTCTAACACTAAATTCCTTCACTCATTTTTTTTTCTACCCCAAGTTCTGCGTGACTACCTTTCTTCACATGAGAAACAGAAAGAAAAAAAAGAAGCTTCACACATTTCTTCGCACTATGCCAAACCGCACCTTAAAGCTTCAGCAAACCTCACCGCACCTCTACCCCCTCTTGACCGTGATTCAAGCAAATGGTAGAAAAGAATAATTTATTTACATTTAGTGTAAATAAAACAGAGATTTATTAACTTATATTATCCATTTTATAATGAATATTAAAAGAGTTAATTTCAAAATTAATATTTTGAAAATAATGTTTTAATATGAGAAATGATATTTTGATCAGAATAAATGGTTTATTTATTTTAAAATAAATAAAAGGAATTAAAAATGATTTTATTATAACTACGGATTTACAATGAAATTTGAATTTGGGTTTATCGTGAATTATGTTTTAAATAACATTTATTCTTTAACCCGGATTAATGAGGGGATTAATTTCCTAATTTTTGATTAATTATTTAATAATGACTTTGGAAGGTTAAAACGAAATAAGGTTTTAATTAAAACTTTAATTAGATTGGAGAGGAATTAAGTAAATAAATAAGAACAAGAAATTAAAACCCTTTATTTACAAATAGTGTAAATAAGGAAGAAAAAGAAGATGAAACCATTTATTTATATTTAGGTAAATAAATAACAAAAGGATAAGAATATATTTATTTACATTTAGGTAAATAAATAGGAAAAAGAAAAGTAAAAACATTTATTTAGGTAAATAAATAAGAAAAGGAAAATGAAAACATTTATGTATATCTAGGTAAATAAATAAATGATAGGAAAGAATAATTTATTTACATTTAGGGTAAATAAAACCAGAAGATAGAGAAGTATAATTTATTTACATTTAGAGTAAATAAAGCAAATGGTAGAAAAGAATAATTTATTTACATTTAGTGTAAATAAAACAGAGATAATAAAGGTGATATTTTTATCGTCATTTTATATGCGATAAAAAGAATAAATTTTTATAATTAAAATCGCCAAATGATTTATATTTATATATTTATAAATATAAATTATAAACTTAATGACACGTGAGCGACAGTTCGTGTATCGACAATCTAGTTATACCGAAAGATCCGACCATCGGATTTTCCCAAAACTGGAACCGTTAGACCGCTTTGGGAAGATCTTTCCAACGATATAAACTTCATCAAAATCCAACGGTTAGTTTTCGAGATAAGTGTAAATCAAATTTGGTTGAAAACAGCGCCAGGGTCGCCCATTGACCCGAAGCGTCGTTATATTAATTTAAGTTATTTTTATTTAAATAAAAATAGAAATAGGTCGTTATTAAATACCAATAACGATATGAAATGATTTCAAGTTATATATATATGCGAGAATCATTTGAAAAGTCCGAGTTCAATTTCATTTCAAATGATTATACGACGATCTAAGTCGAAGAGTTGAAGACGGTGACTGAAGACCGACGATCTTCACATCGAATGGATGTGTTGCTACTGAGACCCATGAGAGGAGTAGCTACCTTGAAAGGGGTTCAGTGGTGGTCGTTCGAACGTAGTGTTGATTTGTACGGATTTGACTTTCGCTCAGACCCAGAGCATAAGTTTATAAATGGAATGTATGTATGACGTTGTAGTCCTTTATACTATATTCGTTGATCTTTGTTAATATATATCTGTTTGGTGGTTAACGCCCTTCTCTGAGACGTACGAGCTTAGAGGTTATATATTGGTAGAAATCAATGGTGTGGTATGGATTGACAATGTGGCATGCCAAGATGCATGAATCAAGGCTTTTGTTGAAAAGCAGGCCTTGTGGTCGATGATCAAAGCACGGTCTGTTTAGGCGTAGCTTTGTGTATAGCGTAACTTCGCGAGCCTCACACCCCGGTATGAGTCAAAAACGGGATACGGACTGCAGGGAGTGCACACGTTTCTTTCTAGCTAGAGTGATGTCAGGGACCTACCAGCGCTGACATTTTACTTATGTGGATGATGGATTTTGAGGTACCTCGTGTTTTATAGGCCGTTGGTGGTCATACTATAGGTTCAAAGGAACCGGGAAGCGTGTGTTCAGGCATAACTAATCCACTGCCGATAGGCGGGGACCGGCCCTGAAGATCCAAGGGTTCACTGCGGGGGATCCTGAGGCATTTGCTAGAGTGTCTCGAATCGGAGAGGAGCTTGCCCCTAGCCTCGACTCATGATGGAAATCCAATTTCCGATACGACCTTGCGGTTTTGATTGTAGAACTAGTATGGCGACATGATATATGGTACCCATGCCGTCTATGATTTATACATTATGATTTAAATGTTTTTATTAGAACATATACACACTAGTATTAAACCCGTTTTATCGTATCAAGCATCTCTTGACCATTATAAGGTAAAACCCTATCCTCTGGTTTGCGTTGCATTGTGTGATGGGACTTGGGTCTTATAATGGTTTCATTTTTCTAAAAAGCATGGCGTTGTTTTAACGTTTTACTTTATTTTATGCACTGGCAATCCAATGGAGTAAACCCGTTCCGCGTTAGCGGCGTGGTCCTGTGATTAGCCTTATCAATAGATTAGTTTAGTTAAGATTTCTCATACCAGTCCCATGACTGACCTGTAGTTTGTTTCACTGGCAAACTCGGGTGCCCATATTTTTCCACATGGGCAGTCGAGTAGCTTGTTTTGCAGATATCTATTCTTTTAGCAGGATCCTGGTTGAAGCTTAAAGCTGTGTCCAGAGCATTTATAGTCTTCCGCTGTGTATTGTATTTATGTATTGTAATTTAACTTCCGCTGTATCATTCCTTTAATTGATGTACTCTGATATTCTGTACTCTGATAACATTATTGTAATGTCTATAAAAGTCTATTGTTATTTGTTCTTATGAATTGTATTCCCAAAGTTAACGTATGCGAGTTTTGAACGGTCTTGGTCGATTTTGCGATCGATTAGGTCCGGGAAAAATCCGTGTCGTTACAGTTGGTATCAGAGTTCTGGTTAGCTCAAAATCTTTGGGGTACAACTCGTTAGAACTAAACCAAAGACTCATCAGAGATTGGATTAGTAATATCCAATAAGAATACTCTTTAGAGATAGGATCAGTAGTATCCTAGAATGAGAAAACTCGTTAGAGATGGGGTTAGCAATGCCCTAGAATGAGTTAAGAGTAATAAGTTCATAATTAACGTATTTTGATTATATATACAATCCGATCTTAGAAAAAATAGTTTTTGAATATGTAAAGATTATATATTTTTAAAAGTTAGTCAACTAATAAAATTATTGAAACTAAGAAAGGTTTTGAGACCAATTTAAATTGAGTTAGTTAATTAAACAACTTTTAGCTACGTTCCTTTTCGAGGACGAAAAGATTTTACGTGGGGGCGATTGTAACAACCCGGAATTTTGGGGGGCCAATTTAAATTTTTTAATTTAGAAATTTTAATGAATTTTAAATATTTAACATGATTTATTTTAAATAATAAACCAAGCAATTTAATTTAATCTTAAACAAGGATTCCCTGTTTTATTTGTGTAGTGACATATCATAAAAACTAATTTATCAAATTATATGTATAAATGGCGTAATAAACGTTAATTAATCTCAAATATATGTTGAAGCTTTAATGGTGATTAATTTTTGTAGACTAATAAGTTTAATTTTATTACCATATTATTCATAGTACAATGAATGTAATAGGGACACTCTAACTTTATATGTAATTTAAACCTTGAATTGAAGAGAGTAATATATTAAGGAAGGAAGATTTTATCATTGGAAATTTCAAATTGAAATTTAATATATATAGTAATTTAGTTCGTTTTAAAAAAAACAACGAATGTAACTTTGTAAATACAAGCTGTAAAAGCTAGTCCATATTTATATAAGAAATGCGCACTATAAGAAAGAAAACAAATTGTGCAATAAATTCATTACAATTTGAACTTAATTAACGGTGCATAACGATTGAATTTATAACGTTATGAAATAACTAAATAACGCTGCCTGTTAGTTCGTGTTAAGATGAGCATTCACACACACCATTTATAAAGAACAAATCAAGTCTTTCCCCTTCTTTTTCTACTTTCCCAAATTCATTGTCTCATCTCTCTCCACCTTGATTATTTCCCTATTTTGTTCAAAATGTAACATTTAAGAATTTTTAAAAGCTTATTAATTTATTTATTTACATCATGAATAGTTACAACAGTTTTCAATGCCATTCCCTCTTCATTGTGTTTTAATACAACATTTATTCCTTCCCTTCATTTTATCAATTTCTTTCCCCTTTCTCTCTTGTTTCTCTCCAAATACTAATGAACTGACATATATATATATATTTCTCTTCTTTATATTCTCGCATGCTCATTGAAAAGATTCCTTCAATTATGGAATCTTAATATTAAGTATTTTGGAATTTAAGAAGTTACACAATTCTCTATCAGGCAATCAATAATGCATTTATTCCTTTCCATTTGTTCTCTTTTCTTCTTTGTTTTACTTTTGAATTTGAAAGAGAAATTAGTGTTGACATGTCATGTCTAGTCAACAAATTTGTCTCGCTTGTAACCTATTATATATGTAGAGACACAAGTGGGGAATAAAATATATATATATATATATATATAAAGGTTATTTCCTCCTACTTTATAACATCTTAAACCTTTCCAAATCCTAAACCCATTTCCTCTAACACTAAATTCCTTCACTCATTTTTTTTTCTACCCCAAGTTCTGCGTGACTACCTTTCTTCACATGAGAAACGGAAAAAAAAAAGAAGCTTCACCCATTTCTTCGCACTATGCCAAACCGCACCTTAAAGCTTCAGCAAACCTCACCGCACCTCTACCCCCTCTTGACCGTGATTCAAGCAAATGGTAGAAAAGAATAATTTATTTACATTTAGTGTAAATAAAACAGAGATTTATTAACTTATATTATCCATTTTATAATGAATATTAAAAGAGTTAATTTCAAAATTAATATTTTGAAAATAATGTTTTAATATGAGAAATGATATTTTGATCAGAATAAATGGTTTATTTATTTTAAAATAAATAAAAGGAATTAAAAATGGTTTTATTATAACTACGGATTTACAATGAAATTTGAATTTGGGTTTATCGTGAATTATTTTTTAATTAACATTTATTCTTTAACCCGGATTAATGAGGGGATTAATTTCCTAATTTTTGATTAATTATTTAATAATGACTTTGGAAGGTTAAAACGAAATAAGGTTTTAATTAAAACTTTAATTAGATTGGAGAGGAATTAAGTAAATAAATAAGAACAAGAAATTAAAACCCTTTATTTACAAATAGTGTAAATAAGGAAGAAAAAGAAGATGAAACCATTTATTTATATTTAGGTAAATAAATAACAAAAGGATAAGAATATATTTATTTACATTTAGGTAAATAAATAGGAAAAAGAAAAGTAAAAACATTTATTCAGGTAAATAAATAAGAAAAGGAAAATGAAAACATTTATGTATATCTAGGTAAATAAATAAATGATAGGAAAGAATAATTTATTTACATTTAGGGTAAATAAAACCAGAAGATAGAGAAGTATAATTTATTTACATTTAGAGTAAATAAAGCAAATGGTAGAAAAGAATAATTTATTTACATTTAGTGTAAATAAAACAGAGATAATAAAGGTGATATTTTTATCGTCATTTTATATGCGATAAAAAGAATAAATTTTTATAATTCAAATCCCCAAATGATTTATATTTATATATTTATAAATATAAATTATAAACTTAATGACACGTGCGCGACAGTTCGCGTATCGACAATCTAGTTATACCGAAAGATCCGACCATCGGATTTTCCCAAAACTGGAACCGTTAGACCGCTTTGGGAAGATCTTTCCAACGATATAAACTTCATCAAAATCCAACGGTTAGTTTTCGAGATAAGTGTAAATCAAATTTGGTTGAAAACAGCGCCAGGGTCGCCCATTGACCCGAAGCGTCGTTATATTAATTTAAGTTATTTTTATTTAAATAAAAATAGAAATAGGTCGTTATTAAATACCAATAACGATATGAAATGATTTCAAGTTATATATATATGCGAGAATCATTTGAAAAGTCCGAGTTCAATCTCATTTCAAATGATTATACGACGATCTAAGTCGAAGAGTTGAAGACGATGATTGAAGACCGACGATCTTCACATCAAATGGATGTGTTGCTACTGAGACCCATGAGAGGAGTAGCTACCTTGAAAGGGGTTCAGTGGTGGCCGTTCGGACGTAGTGTTGATTTGTACGGATTTGACTTTCGCTCAGACCTAGAGCATAAGTTTATAAATGGAATGTATGTCTGACGTTGTAGTCCTTTATACTACATTCGTTGATCTCTGTTAATATATATCTGTTTGGTGGTTAACGCCCTTCTCTGAGACGTACGAGCTTAGAGGTTATATATTGGTAGAAATCAATGGTGTGGTATGGATTGACAATGTGGCATGCCAAGATGCATGAATCAAGGCTTTTGTTGAAAAGCAGGCCTTGTGGTCGATGATCAAAGCACGGTCTGTTTAGGCGTAGCTTTGTGTATAGCGTAACTTCGCGAGCCTCACACCCCGGTATGAGTCAAAAACGGGATACGGACTGCAGGGAGTGCACACGTTTCTTTCTAGCTAGAGTGATGTCAGGGACCTACCAGCGCTGACATTTTACTTATGTGGATGATGGATTTTGAGGTACCTCGTGTTTTATAGGCCGTTGGTGGTCATACTATAGGTTCAAAGGAACCGGGAAGCGTGTGTTCAGGCATAACTAATCCACTGTCGATAGGCGGGGACCGGCCCTGAAGATCCAAGGGTTCACTGCGGGGGATCCTGAGGCATTTGCTAGAGTGTCTCGAATCGGAGAGGAGCTTGCCCCTAGCCTCGACTCATGATGGAAATCCAATTTCCGATACGACCTTGCGGTTTTGATTGTAGAACTAGTATGGCGACATGATATATGGTACCCATGCCGTCTATGATTTATACATTATGATTGAAATGTTTTTATTAGAACATATACACACTAGTATTAAACCCGTTTTATCGTATCAAGCATCTCTTGACCATTATAAGGTAAAACCCTATCCTCTGGTTTGCGTTGCATTGTGTGATGGGACTTGGGTCTTATAATGATTTCATTTTTCTAAAAAGCATGGCGTTGTTTTAACGTTTTACTTTATTTTATGCACTGGAAATCCAATGGAGTAAACCCGTTCCGCGTTAGCGGCGTGGTCCTGTGATTAGCCTTATCAATAGATTAGTTTAGTTAAGATTTCTCATACCAGTCCCATGACTGACCTGTAGTTTGTTTCACTGGCAAACTCGGGTGCCCATATTTTTCCACACGGGCAGTCGAGTAGCTTGTTTTGCAGATATCTATTCTTTTAGCAGGATCCTGGTTGAAGCTTAAAGCTGTGTCCAGAGCATTTATAGCCTTCCGCTGTGTATTGTATTTATGTATTGTAATTTAACTTCCGCTGTATCATTCCTTTAATTGATGTACTCTGATATTCTGTACTCTGATGTAACATTATTGTAATGTCTATAAAAGTCTATTGTTATTTGTTCTTATGAATTGTATTCCCAAAGTTAACGTATGCGAGTTTTGAACGGTCTTGGTCGATTTTGCGATCGATTAGGTCCGAGAAAAATCCGTGTCGTTACAGTATGTAAGAAAGTCTAGATACATGCATGTTTGCTCCGAGTGATATATCGTAGGCTTTAGGGAATTACTCTGCGATGAAATCTGATTCGATCGAATGATTTGAAGGTGGCAGTCTGTACGCTTACATAGGATGGCGATGGTAGGGCTATGCGGATCGTAGCGTTGTTATATTGATTCGTACATCGCTCCGACGTAGGATGAGGGACTGTGTATATTTATGTGGTGTTACGTTGGAGAGCGTGCGAGTGGGGTACTACGGGGTGTACCTTAATATTGGGGGTAACAACATGTATATATATATTGTATTAGGTTAATTTATTGGAAAGTAGATGGGTACGACGTGTGTGTAAGCCTTAAGTGTTATTAACACAAGTAACGTAATGAATAAGAAAATGTAACTGAACAGTATATATAGGGTTATCCAAAATGTGTAGTTTAAATGTAGCCACCAAAACTTGTGTTCTGACCCTCTCCTCATAACATACTCGCAGGTTAGGTGTGTGGAAGAGATATGATAGCTTTGGATACTGGTTAGGCAGTATTATTATCTGGGTAAGGCTATATTTTGATTATATTATATTTTATCCATTTCGCTGTGAGATGTTTTCAGAGCTCTGATATATTTTATATCTCTATCTTTTTTGTAGGATACCAGACAAACCAACACGAGTTTCAATAGATTAGAATTTAAAAAAAAAAATAGTCTGTCAGAATTCAGCTTGTTACACTCTCCCACCTTGCAAATAGAAGATAAAGTGTTTCATATTAATTTGTGTGACTCAAATAGCAAACTTGATGTACAAGAAAAGGAAAACCCGTATTTTGAAATTCAGCCTCCTATTGCATACAAGTTACAACGTCCATTAGCAAGCAGTGAAAAGTATCAGAATGAGAAGCAAGACAAATCGCATAGCAAAAGCAATGAGAATATCAGGAAAAGCACTCCAAAAAAGAAACAACACATTGGCAGTTCAACAGAGTCCCCACTATCTTCTACATATCATGGTTATGCAAAAACTATAGCTCCAGTAACAAGGAGCAAGGCAAATGACAAATCCACCACCAGTGTTTAATCCATGACACACAGAATAGGTGTTTGGAATATAAGAGGGGCACATTTGGATGTGAAACTTGATTAGAACGTTCAAAATGACAGGTAGTTATTTAGCTTACCGGGTTTAACAGGATAAAGCACATAGAATCACAGAGTACACTAACTACAGTGGAATAAAATTTCATATACATATTAGAGTTTATACAAATGTTTATATTCAGCAGAAGAAAATAAAACATATACATGAATTTTTTTTTAAAAAGTTTACAGTTCAGTCGGGCATGCGCGCACATATGCGTCTTCACGTTCCTCTCCTGTTTTGCGAGCCGAATATCTTTAAAGCTGGAACACTTAGGACTTGACCCGAGCATTCCATGCAAAAACTCAAAGCACTCGATTCAGGATTGAACTTATTTCAAGTCAGTAACTTCGATAAACACATAAGTATAATTTGTTTAATCCAGACGATATGTTAAACGATTTGAGCACAATAACCCATGACTATGCAAGTAGATACATATGCACACTGTCATGAATTGATGTACTTGCATGAATCAAACAATAGGGTGTGCAATAGCAAAGAATGGCATTTATTTCCTTAGATAACCAAGTGTAAAGGAGCCAACAAATGCTAAGTCACGAATGAAGCTGCTTATCATATATACATGTATATACACTCGCATGGGTTCCTAGTCATTTGCTAAGACAGTAGGAGGGTTTTAGGAAAAACATTAAAATCATGACCCAGTTTATAGCATATGCATGTCCATGCGTGAATATAGGTCTTCAAACAATGGCGTGCATGCAAGAAAAGGCTACTGAACATAAATGGCACACAAACTGAACATGCAAGATATGTATATATCATTATGGTTTAAACAACAAATGTGTGGTTTACCAAGCATGTGTTCAGTGTATAGTAATAGTGTTATATTTTTATGTGTTCAGGGTGACTGACAAGGTTTCCTGCAACTCAAGTCCCAACATATTTTAACAACCATTTATATATATTTATAAGTACGCAAATTTCCTTTTTATATAAAGCAAGGATATGGTTTGAATAACTCACGTTATGCTTGCAGTAAGGACTAAAAGATAGGTACGCAAAATAAATAAAGTGGCTTGTTTGTTTTATTTCAACCTGGAAATCTTAATATACAAATCTTAAGGTATATTTCCTTTTTTCAACAAGCCACAACATAACTATATGCACTAAGCTTAAGTTCAGATGTAGCAAGCTGAGTTACAACATTTACCTATTTCTAGTATAATAAGTGAATTAACGGCTTATCTCCAACGTGGTGTTAATACTTTCCTAATGCTACTGCGCATCGAAGGGATGAACCAGGTATACAAATTTTAATTCCATGCTAGCAAAATATATTTTTTAGAGTGAAACGCATATGTATAATTACAAGGTACTGCTTCACAAAGGTATATGACATAGTTTTAACAAATCAACAGCAAGTGAACTAACGGAGCTGTGTGAGTTTGAAATGTTTCTGTAGTGAGATAACTAGCAACCACAAATAAATCAAGGAAAGCAGCCCAACATAGGCTTTGCGAGGGAAGGTTTAAGGTTGGGCAAAGAACAAGTTGCAACAGCATAAGTATAGTAGTTCGTCTTAACGGCCAGTTTAGCAAGTGATCAAGACCCAGAGTTTAATCGTGATAACCAAATAACGGAAAACAATCCCCAACAAATTATATTCAGTGGCTGCGAAGTAAGAAACGTTTAATAAATTTAAATCGTAAGGCAATTTACGTTGAGTCGACGAAGCGAGGCATGGGTTCGGTGACTGACAATGGAAAAGGAGCATGACTCAAAAAGGAAGTGGATGTTTGGCGGTTGCGGTTCAGCTGCAACGAGAACGGTGGAGGCGGTCGTCTGTCATCCGGTTGGCTTGGGTGCGGTGTATGGAGTTAGCTGCGCCTAGTGCGTTGTTGGTTGCTCCAGGACTGGGCTTGGCTGCGGTTTCAAAGAGGCAGAGATTCACGGTTGTTACGAGGTTCGACGTTGGCGGCTTTGAAGTGGTGACACATAGTGGTGGAGGCTGCTGCGCTGTAGGGGCGCGACGTCGAAGGGATGTAGGAACGAACATCGGAGATGGGGTATTGCAAGCGGCTTCGATCTGATGAGGGAGGCCATGGTGAATTTTGAGGAACGGTTTCGGTTGAGACATTTTTATTTGGGAAGAAGTACATTTGGGGATGGAATAAAAGGGGACGGTGGAGAGATTAAGAGAAATAAGGACACGGTAAAAGAAAGAGAGGGGACATGCGGTGTTTATTTAGAGAAAAAAGGACAAGTGTAAACTAAATTCAGATAAATTTAACAAGTGGCAACAATTTATTTTAAACAATAAATTTTCTCAATGTATGTACACCAATATTTTATACAATGTACTTACATGAAATATACACATTTAAATACAAGTTTCAAATTAATTCAAATCAAATTTCCAATTAAATAAATTAGATTAAAATTCTCAAAATTAATCTATATTTTCAAATTTATAATTTCTCAATAATATATTTAAATTAGTTTAAAATATTAATACCGTAAAAATTTAACAAAACAAATTTAGAATTAAATATATAATTTAAATTCACACTTATAAAAGTTAATTCAAACCAAGTTTTAAATGGACTAGATCTAAAATTATAAATAATTTCTTGAATACCAAAGTCAAATCAATTTCAAATTTTTAAACATCTAAAATTTTGGTTCGTTACAGAATTCACTATCAATCAATGACATAACACGATTAAAACAGATCTTAATGGATTCTAACCTCCTTGAAATAAAAACAGCTGGGTCATACTATGCATGGAATAATAAAAAGAAAGAAGGCACCAGAACCTTCTCTAAGATAGATTTTGGCTTCAGTTACTCTTTTGCTCTCCTTGTTTGACCTGAACTGCATAATCACAAACCTATTCCCTTACTATCTGATCATTCCCTACAAATAATCACCTTAGGTAAGGAATTAAAGAGAGGCAAAGCTTCTTTTAGATATTTCAATAAGTGGACAAAGGAAGCTGATTTCTGTTCTGTGGCGGAAAACAATTCCCAATTCAGGGCAATCATTTGTTCATACTACATAAGAAATTAAAATCCACAAAAGATGTCCTGAAGGCATGGTAATTCAACAAATTTGGAAAAGTTAATAAACAATCTCAATTATACAAGGCGAGGCTTTCTGAAATTCAAGAGAGACTGTTATCTGAAGTCCACAATCCAAATATTTTTGCTCTTGAAACTTAAGCTACCAAAGCTTATCAAAAAGCCATCATATTGGATAATTCCATGATAAAACATAAGGCTCGATTCAGATGGAGGATTGAGGGAGATAGAAATACCTCATATTATCATGATACGCTAAAGACAAGGCAATCTCATCAGAACATATCCAGAATGAAAGATAAACAGGGAGTACTCCGTACTTCTTCTACTGATATTGATAAAGCTTTTATTACATACTTTACTAATCTTCTTGGGAATGTTGACAAGTTTACACCCAGTGTAGATAACATAGACCCAATGATTCTGCCAAGACTAGGTCCTCATGACATTTCACTGCTCACTTCTGAAGTTAAGGAGGCTGAAATCATTTCCTCTTTCTCATCTATAAATAAAGGCGCTTATGGAGGACCTAATGGATACAACGCTCAATTTTATAAAACAACATGGCCAGTGATAGGGAATGATGTTTTAAAAGCCGTCAAGCAATTTTTTCTGAAGGCAAAAATGCAAGAGTCATATAACAATACCAATATTGCACTTATTCCTAAGGTAAAAAAGCTAGACAAAGTACAAGATTTCCGCCCTATTTCTTGTAATGTTGTATATAAGGGTATATTCAAGATTATAGCTAATAGGCTGAAGAAGGTTCTACCATCCATTTTCTCCGATAATCAATCTGCCTTCTTAGAAAAAAGGAATATACTTGATAACATGTTGCTCTCACATGAACTTTTGTATGGATATAAAAGTACACATATTTCTCCACGTGCTATCTTAAAGCTTGATATCCAAAAAGCATTCGATACAATTCAATGGGATGCTATTGTGAGAATCTTAGGATATATGAATTTCCCCATACCCTTCATATCATGGATATATGCTTGCATATCCACCATAAATTATTCTATTGTACTCAATGGTTCTTATGTAGGGTTTTTTAAAGGTAAACAGTGATTTCGTCAAGGTGATCCGACGTCGGTTTACCTTTTCATTGTGGTCATGGAGTTGCTTACACAAATGCTCAACAGACTGGTAAGACAAAAACTCTTTAGATTACATCCCAAATGCAAGGATACTCAGGTAGTGTCTCTTCTTTTTGCTGATGATTTAGTCGTTTTTTGTAAACCTGATATGAACACCATAGACAATATACTAATATATCTTAAAGAATTCTACTTGATAACTGTTTTGAAAATTAATTTGAGAAAATCTGAGTTTTCTGTTGCTAGTTTAAATTCTGATAAACTCGGTCACATTAAACTCACCACTGGTTTACACTGTAATAATGCAATAATGTCATAGTTTGGTCTTCCTCTTGAGACATCTAGAATAACCATGCAGCAATGCCTTCCTCTTTATGATAAAATTATCAACAAGCTAGACTCATGGGCTAATAGATTTTTAAGTCAAGCTGGAAAGCTTACTATTGTTAAATCAATTATTCTTCCAATGCAAGTTTATTGGGCTAGGACTTTTGTTCTACCCACTAAACTGATCAAACTTATTCGAACTGCTATGATGAGATTCTTCTGGAAAGGCGACACAACTAGCAAATATTTTGCTCCCGCTTCTTTCTCCAATATGGAGAAACCAATTTGCAAAGGGGGCTTGGGCATGATAGATCTGGTTGCTTGGAATAAGGCTGAACAAGCTTAACGTATGGATGATTTCATTAACAAAAGAAAGAGCCTCTCGGTGGATTGGTCGAGCAAACACATCATCAAGAATAAGAATTTATGGAGCATGGATATTCCTAAAAAATGATATTGGACCTGGAGAAGCCTTTTCAAACTCAGGGAAGTTTATTTGCCTATGTTAAAGTTTAATATGAATGAAAATAATGGTATACTATTTTGGCAGGATCCACGGATAGCCTTTGGTGACATTCTCTGCAAGCATTTGAATCACACAAATACAACACAAACTAGTATACCCATGCATGCAACACTCAACAATTTAATTGGTGATTTTGGTGTTCGTCTGCTAAACACATCTAATGCAAGGATAAATACTGTAAGGACACGTAACTTCCCCGTGGAGGAAAGCACGGATAGAATTGAGTACAAGACAAAATAGAACGCAGACGGAAGAACATTTCATTGTTATTACAACAATTCCATCAGATACAAGAATATACAGAGTATAAATGAATAAATTACATTCAACAAATATCAGAGATTACAATAAATTACATAGCAGCGGAAAAATATACAAAACACAACTGAAAGTGATACACGGATACAGAGCTTTCCGGATATCGTTCCAGCTGTAGATCAGGACCCTGTGAATATAAATCTGCAAAACCAAAACTACTAGCTGCCCGTGTCGAAAATAAGGGCACCCAGAGTTTAGGTTAAAACAATAAACTCCAGGTCAGTCATGTGACTGGTGTGAGAACTAAAACAGTTATTAATATTGGTTTTAAAGTTTGATAAATCAAGGGACCACGCCGTATAACACGGAACGGGTTTCCTCCCAAGAATACCAGTGCATAGAACAAACAGCGCAATGCTAAATAAAGAAAAATGGAGCTGTTATAAGACCCAGGTCCCATCACACAATGCAACGCAAGCCGGAGGATAGGGTTTTCCCTTATAACAGCCAAAGCATGCTTGATACGTTTAAAACACATTCTTTGATACTATTATAGGTGTATAGTGTCAAAACAATTTCAAATCATAAATATCAATCATAGGCGGCATGGGTACCATCTATCATGTCGCCGTACTAGTTCTACAATTAAAACCGCAATATCACGTATTGGAAATTGGATTTCCGTCATGAGTCGAGGCAAGGGGTAAGCTCCTCTCCGCGTTCGAGACACTCTAGCAAATGTCCCAGGACCCCACTTTGATCCTTGGAATCGGCTGGGCGGTCCTCTCTTACTTTTGAGGATTAGTTATTCCTGAACACACGTTTCCCGGTCCTTACAGACCTATATCCGAGGCGCCTCGCATTCCAACAACCACACAGGTGAAAAGTATATAAATGTCAGGGATGGTAGGTCACTGACACCACCCTAGCTAGAAAGAAACGTCGTGCTCTCCCAGCGGTCCGTCTCCCGTTTTTGACTCATACCGAGGTGTGAGGCTCGCGAATTCACGTTATACACAAAGCTACGCCACACAGGCCGTGCTTTGATCATCAACCACAAGACTTTGCTTTTCAACAGAAGCCCTGATCAATTGCCACTTACGCGTGCCACATTGGCAATTCACTCCATGCGACTGATGTCCTTCGATATACAACCTCTGAGCTCGTACGTCTCAGAGAAGGGCGTTAAGCAAGAGAATAAATTCTCCGCCGCCAAACAGATGTATATTTAATAGAGATCAATCAACACAGAATAAAATCCAATGTCAGACACACAATCCATTTACAAGTTCGTTCTGGGTCTGAACGAAACCGGAGGCACTTTCCTCGCATATCCATCGATCTCCAAGTACGTCTGGACGATCACCAACTGTTTCCCTCATCTTGGGTGTACAGCCCAATCGAGATCATCAGTAATCACCCAAAACGATGTGAAGACTTCCGGTCTTCAACCACCGTCTTCATATTCGACATCTCGTCGAATCGGTTATTCAGAATGGGTACAACCCGGCCTTTCTGAATAACCCACGTATATAGTAAACAAATGTTACACAAACACAACGAACGCCTCATTCCAATTCAGAATAGTCTTTTATTCACAAAATCACATTCTTAGGGAAAGGTTCCCATTAATTTTATCCAAGATAAATTCTTCTAAATTTATTCTATAATCTTCCTTTGGATATCATTTCAAACTAGTCGGGATTAGCGAACACCGAAGTAATTATTTATTTTATTTCCCAATCCCAACCTATTCATCCCATGGAGCAAAACTGGTAATACTCCATATCTAACACCACGGTGTTATCGGTAAAATTAATTACCATTTCACGTTCAAATCTAAGTACAGATTTAACTACCGCTTTGGAGCAAAACTGGTGATACTCCATTCTCGATCACCTCTCAAATTTGATAATTTAAATTATCAATTCACATTTTTAATCTAATTAAAGATTCATTAAAACTCCATTTAGTTTTAATCTTTTCAAAAATCAACATCCTGCCTTTAACTGGGTTAAAGAACCAATGTCATCTAAAACACGATTCACGATAAACCCAAATCACATTTGATATTAAATACAAGGCTCTGAATAGAAAATATACCGGCTTATATTCAATATCAAATTCTGAAACCAACAAATATCGTATTGGGAATAACGATATAAAACATATCTTTCAAATTCCCATAACAATATCTGTATAGTCACGAAATCTAACATCGAAATATTCCGAAGATAATTTCGATTCAACTCCAGTCCAATCCACGTATTGAGGATATTGATTATTTTTAAAATCACTTTCAAATTCAATTTATTTATTTCAAAAATAAATTGATTTTAATTCTAGTTCAAAACTAGTTCATTTCGATAAAAATCTATTTTTATCTTTTCAAATATGAAATTTCTCAGCCCAATTTTTCCCAAATCACTTCTTATGATTTTACACAAATTATAGATATTTTTAATAATTTTATCAAGGCCCGTGCAGTCGATTTCCATCAACGGCCATCGAACTGCACTTACAGCGAACTTTTCTGAAATTGATTTGGACATAATTCCAAATCCAACCGTTAGATTTCAAATTTCAAATATTCATTGGAAAGCTATTTTCGATACGAACCCAACGGTTCCGGTTTTAGGAGAATCCGACGGTCGGATCTCCCGCAACGTCAATTCGAAGTCAATGGTCGAAATTCACGAACTGTCGCGGCGCGTTCTATTCGGGCCATTATATATATAATATATATATATTATATATATCTCGTCGATTTCCTTTTAAACGTATTTTATAAATCGTTTTAAATTCGTTTTCCAAACCATTTCAACTCTATATTCAATTTTAAATCAATTTGATTTCAATTCAATTCGAATTCATTTCAATTTTATTTAACTCGAATTCAAATTCGTTTCAATTCAATTCAAATTCTAAATCGTTTCAGTTCAATTCAATTTGAATTTTCCTATGATTTAATTCAATTCGAACTCATTTCAAATTGATTTCAATTCAATTTTGGTTCGTTTTAAATTTCATTCAAAACGATTTCAATTCGTTTTTAATTCAATTTCAATTTCAATATTATTTCAATTTGAATTTTAATCTAATTCAATTTGAATTTCATTTCAAAATATTCAATTTTGAAATCACTCTTCAATATTCATTATAAAACGAATAAAATCGATAAAAATATCGTTCGCGTCAAAATAACGCATCTATAATCAACGCGACTTTATATTTTTCAAAAACTTCTTTATTCTATTCAACAAATGAATATTTATTCTATTCAACACATGAATCTATATTTCTTCCAACACACGACTATTTTTGTTATGTAAAATATTTTATAAAACTATGGTATCTATCGTGTGCTTTTAATTAGACTCCACCGTGAAGTAGTTCTAATTTTAGATATGATAAAGATGTGAATTTTATTATTAAAATATTTTACTCAACACATAAATATTTTCAACACATGAACATCGTCAACACATGATTTTTTTTTGTTATTCAACACATGAATTTTCTTTTATAATATTCATTATTTTCCCGATTGGAATGAGGCCCAATCAATCACCATATAATGTTAATTATATGGATTCCATACAACACATGTATATAATAGCATTGAAAAATAATCAACCATCAACCAAAGTGCACTACACTGTATAAGCATCAAATATAGATATCTAACGCTTATAACAGCCTGTCAATCAATCGATCGACATATTTAATCAATCAGGATGAGTGAACTTCAAATTTCATCCCAACACCCGTGTGGGGTTTCAAACAATCAAACACAAATTTTAGTTGTGCAGTTGGGCGATGTGTAAAATTTATCGACCCAATCAATATCAGTCAAATCAGTGTATATAAACAAATCGGCCGATTTGTTTATAAATATTTATTTATTCACTTTCACGTTAAAAATTATATTTTTAACGATAATATATTTTATTTTAACACATGAATTTCTATTCATTTCATTTACACAATAAAAATGATACTTTTATTTTTCTAACATATTTTAGAAAATTTCGGCGGCATAACGGCACGATACTAGAAACGGGACGAGGCCTAGCCTTATCCCCGGTCTAGTGAAGGCCCACGCCATTCACACATCAGTCAATCCATTCCCTTTCACCAAACAACTTAAATTTCAATCAAATAATCTAACTAATTTTTGCGATCAAACAAACAAGTCCATGGTCTGTGAACGATTGTGTCGGGTGCTACTAAGCACCGTCTGCATCCTAGTATATATATAACTAGAAAAGAAATTGAAGAGTGAGAAATTCTCACAAATAGCTATCCAACTTCACGACACTTCATTTATAGAAATCTTTGTCCTTCTCGCCTTTCTTCACTTTCGTTGCCCGTATTCACTACATATGTAAAAATCGAATTTTTACTTCGCCATTCAATATATAAAAATCGAATTTTTACTTCACTATTCAATATATAAAAATCGATTTTTTCTATTATAAAGATTTCGCCTTTTTAGATATATAGATTTCAACATTATAAAAATCACCACTTTATTTCAACGTATATATAATAAAAATCAGATTTTTATTTCGTTACATACACAAAGATGATATTTTTATATTCTCTATCTCATAAAGATTACATTTTTATAGTTCCTACTATGTAAAAGTCATATTTTTAACCCACTACATATGTAAAAATCACACCTTTCTCCATTTAAAAATATCGTCTTTCTTCCTTTAAAAATCTAGTCTTTTCTATTTTAAAAATCACGTCTTTTCTATTTTAAAAATCACGTCTTTTTCGTTATGAAAAATCTCGTCTGTAAAGTGATAAAAATCTCGTTTGTAAAGTGATAAAAATCTCGTCTTTAACGATATTAAAAATCATAACTTTGTTCATATAAAAATCCCAACTTTTTGTTAATCTTTATCATAGAGAAAAATCAAAACTTTCTCCATTATAATTTTCAAAAACAATGTTATATTCATTTTTCAAAAGCAAAGTTATATTCATTTTCAAATTTGACTTTGAAAAAAACAATTCAAATTTATACTTAGAAAAACAATTCAAATTTATACCTGCTGTTTCTATTTTATAACAACAATATTTATATTTATAAAAACAAGATTTTTACTTATAAAAACAATTTTCCTTTGTTATTTATAATTTCAATTTTCAAAATTATGTTATTTATAAACAATTTCTGATTTTAAAAACAAGGTTATATATAGGTAAAACTTACTTTCTTCATCGTCGAACACCCCTTTTCTTCTTTCCGGACCTTGCTTCAGGCCTCGTCTTCAACAATGAACGGTGATCCTCCTTTAGGGTTCAGAATTTCCACCCCATTGTTGCGTCGGAAGATGATCTGAAGGTCTCACGAGCTTCGCGGTTGCGAGAGGCCCCTGCGCCACCAAACAGTGACGAACTCGAAGTGGCCAAATCGGTGGCTGCGTCGTGGAGGGGAGGGGGTTTGGGTTGTTGCGCGGTGTGGGGTTTCACGTCGGAGGTGATGTGGCCAGGGTGGGGGTGCGCGGCCTCCTAGGGCAGCGGCGGTGGGCCAGGCGATGGCCGCCATCGATTTGGTGAGCTCGCGTTTTTTTTCTTTCTTTCATCTGAAATCGATTGAAGGGGAGGCAGAGAGAAATAAGGGGGAAGAGAGAAGGTTTAATTATTTTAATATTTTATATTTCTAAAATGTTGACTTTTTCATACGACCTCTAAACGAGGCCCACCGCCTGTCGTCCATAGCGTATTACCCCCATTCCGAACACAATGGGATATGTATCGCAGGCTGATTCGAACGCTTCGATCAGTTTTCGTCAAAATCAACATATAACTCTGTATATTGAATTTGAACGCGCATTTCAATTTACTGGGGTCACATACTAACTCTAAAAATTACCGAAAAATATTTTCTAGTTTCGTATTGACGATACGGTCCTAACAAAACTAGTTTCGTCGAATTCTGAGACCGTTGGAAAAATGTCCAATTTCCAGTCGATTAAAATCAACTGAAACTGGTCAAACGCGTTTTCCTTTGCCACGCTCACATATTGATTCGAAAAATTATGAAATTTGGAATCTAGCAATAATCTGACACTGCGGATCCAACAAGTGGTTTCGTCGAAATCCGAGGTCGTTTGCAAAATCTCTATTTTTAAGGGCCTGAATTCCATAGCGACTATTCAGAATTTTCAACTGGACATATCTTTTGATTCCCGCTATGAAATTTCAATTTTTCGGATTCGTTGGAAAGATATTCTCAATTAGATCCTAATGTTTTTGGTTTCACTAAAATCCGGATTGTTTTGCACCCGGTACATTCAATTGAAGTTTGAAATCGAATTATCGAACTACCGCGCCATTTTCAATTCTATTTATAATTATATATAAATATTTATATTCTAACGACGACGCGTATAAATATATACGTTCTAAATATATTCAAAATAAATTTTCGTCGATTTTATTTAAAATAATCCATTTTAAATGTTCAAAATTCGCTAAAATTGCCAAAATAAAAATTTTAAACTGACTCAGAATTTCCGGGTTATTACAATCTCCCCCACTTAAAACTTTTCATCTCCAAAAAGGAACGAAGTCGAAAGTGGTTTGACTAATCAACTCTACGTTCGATCTGGCTTCCATTCTCCAACTTTTCAGTTTCTGAGAATTTTCAAATTCTTCAAAAATTTGGCTAACACCCTAAATTTTCGAAAAATTTCGCCATAACCTCCCCTGCACCGGGAGCCACGGGAAAATCCCAAAATTGCCATACAGGCCTTCTGATCTCAAAAAGAAAAAGAAAAAGCCAATAGGCTCATAAAATCATCATCACCCAAACAAAACAGTAAATTATGTAGTAAACATGTACCTATTTGTCGGGCAAACAAATTTTATTCTCTGCTCTAGCCTCCTTGCTATGACCTGTTCAATGTAAGTACATGTATATGCAAGCAAATGCAACCAATTTTCAATACAATTCAATATTTGATTCAATTAGGCTAATTGGCTAAAAATTAGCAACCAAATAAACAAACAACACAAACATCAATCAATTAGTGAATTAGAGTTTCAAATTCATAAATTGATATATATACAAAAAATCATGTTTTGATGCCAATTCACAACAATGTATTCTAGCTATATTAGTTTTGGTTCTCACACCAGTCTAATGGAAATATATAGAAATCACACCTTCGGAATTCGAATATGAATACTGATGATGATGCACCATCATCAGAATCATCCCCGGATATCTAGAATGTGATTCTATATCTATCCAGTATATTAAAACTTCGAATATACGTTCATGACGCGTATACGCGAAATCTTTATATACTCGATTGTCCAAATTCAAAATAAATAAATATTCAAATACGAATAAAACGATTTAAATTTCAAAACAAAATTGTTTTCATTTGAAAAATATACTCTTCACACTCGTTCTAGGATACTACTGATCCTATCTCTAACGAGTCATCCCAATTGTATATTACTAATCCAATATCTGATGAATTCTTTCGTTTGGTTCTAATGTGTCTTGTTCTCGAGCTCTGTAAACCAAAGCTCTGATACCACTGTAAGGACCCGTAACTTCCCCGTGGAGGAAATCACGGATAGAATTGAGTACAAGACAAAATAGAACGCAGACGGAAGAACGTTTCATTGTTATTACAACAATTCCATCAGATACAAGAATATACAGAGTATAAATGAATAAATTACATTCAACAAATATCAGAGATTACAATAAATTACATAGCAGCGGAAAAATATACAAAACACAACTGAAAGTGATACACGGATACAGAGCTTTCCGGATATCGTTCCAGCTGTAGATCAGGACCCTGTGAATATAAATCTGCAAAACCAAAACTACTAGCTGCCCGTGTCGAAAATAGGGGCACCCAGAGTTTAGGTTAAAACAATAAACTCCAGGTCAATCATGTGACTGGTGTGAGAACTAAAACAGTTATTAATATTGGTTTTAAAGTTTGATAAATCAAGGGACCACGCCGTATAACACGGAACGGGTTTCCTCCCAAGAATACCAGTGCATAGAACAAACAGCGCAATGCTAAATAAAGAAAAATGGAGCTGTTATAAGACCCAGGTCCCATCACACAATGCAACGCAAGCCGGAGGATAGGGTTTTCCCTTATAACAGCCAAAGCATGCTTGATACGTTTAAAACACATTCTTTGATACTATTATAGGTGTATAGTGTCAAAACAATTTCAAATCATAAATATCAATCATAGGCGGCATGGGTACCATCTATCATGTCGCCGTACTAGTTCTACAATTAAAACCGCAATATCACGTATTGGAAATTGGATTTCCGTCATGAGTCGAGGCAAGGGGCAAGCTCCTCTCCGCGTTCGAGACACTCTAGCAAATGTCCCAGGACCCCACTTTGATCCTTGGAATCGGCTGGGCCGGTCCTCTCTTACTTTTGAGGATTAGTTATTCCTGAACACACGTTTCCCGGTCCTTACAGACCTATATCCGAGGCGCCTCGCATTCCAACAACCACACAAGTGAAAAGTATATAAATGTCAGGGCTGGTAGGTCACTGACACCACCCTAGCTAGAAAGAAACGTCATGCTCTCCCAGCGGTCCGTCTCCCGTTTTTGACTCATACCGAGGTGTGAGGCTCGCGAATTCACGTTATACACAAAGCTACGCCACACAGGCCGTGCTTTGATCATCAACCACAAGACTTTGCTTTTCAACAGAAGCCCTGATCAATTGCCACTTACGCGTGCCACATTGGCAATTCACTCCATGCGACTGATGTCCATCGATATATAACCTCTGAGCTCATACGTCTCAGAGAAGGGCGTTAAGCAAGAGAATAAATTCTCCGCCGCCAAACAGATGTATATTTAATAGAGATCAATCAACACAGAATAAAATCCAATGTCAGACACACAATCCATTTACAAGTTCGTTCTGGGTCTGAACGAAACCGGAGGCACTTTCCTCGCATATCCATCGATCTCCAAGTACGTCTAGACGATCACCAACTGTTTCCCTCATCTTGGGTGTACAGCCCAATCGAGATCATCAGTAATCACCCAAAACGATGTGAAGACTTCCGGTCTTCAACCACCGTCTTCATCTTCGACATCTCGTCGAATCGGTTATTCAGAATGGGTATAACCCGACCTTTCTGAATAACCCACGTATATAGTAAACAAATGTTACACAAACACAACGAACGCCTCATTCCAATTCAGAATAGTCTTTTATTCACAAAATCACATTCTTAGGGAAAGGTTCCCATTAATTTTATCCAAGATAAATTCTTCTAAATTTATTCTATAATCTTCCTTTGGATATCATTTCAAACTAGTCGGGATTAGCGAACACCGAAGTAATTATTTATTTTATTTCCCAATCCCAACCTATTCATCCCATGGAGCAAAACTGGTAATACTCCATATCTAACACCACGGTGTTATCGGTAAAATTAATTACCATTTCACGTTCAAATCTAAGTACAGATTTAACTACCGCTTTGGAGCAAAACTGGTGATACTCCATTCTCGATCACCTCTCAAATTTGATAATTTAAATTATCAATTCACATTTTTAATCTAATTAAAGATTCATTAAAACTCCATTTAGTTTTAATCTTTTCAAAAATCAACATCCTGCCTTTAACTGGGTTAAAGAACCAATGTCATCTAAAACACGATTCACGATAAACCCAAATCACATTTGATATTAAATACAAGGCTCTGAATAGAAAATATACCGGCTTATATTCAATATCAAATTCTGAAACCAACAAATATCGTATTGGGAATAACGATATAAAACATATCTTTCAAATTCCCATAACAATATCTGTATAGTCACGAAATCTAACATCGAAATATTCCGAAGATAATTTCGATTCAACTCCAGTCCAATCCACGTATTGAGGATATTGATTATTTTTAAAATCACTTTCAAATTCAATTTATTTATTTCAAAAATAAATTGATTTTAATTCTAGTTCAAAACTAGTTCATTTCGATAAAAATCTATTTTTATCTTTTCAAATATGAAATTTCTCAGCCCAATTTTTCCCAAATCACTTCTTATGATTTTACACAAATTATAGATATTTTTAATAATTTTATCAAGGCCCGTGCAGTCGATTTCCATCAACGGCCATCGAACTGCACTTACAGCGACCTTTTCTGAAATTGATTTGGACATAATTCCAAATCCAACCGTTAGATTTCAAATTTCAAATATTCATTGGAAAGCTATTTTCGATACGAAGCCAACGGTTCCGGTTTTAGGAGAATCCGACAGTCGGATCTCCCGCAGCGTCAATTCGAAGTCAATGGTCGAAATTCACGAACTGTCGCGGCGCGGCGCGTTCTATTCGGGCCATTATATATATATTATATATATATTATATATATCTCGTCGATTTCCTTTTAAAACGTATTTTATAAATCGTTTTAAATTCGTTTTCCAAACCATTTCAACTCTATATTCAATTTTAAATCAATTTGATTTCAATTCAATTCGAATTCATTTCAATTTTATTTAACTCGAATTCAAATTCGTTTCAATTCAATTCAAATTCTAAATCGTTTCAGTTCAATTCAATTTGAATTTTCCTATGATTTAATTCAATTCGAATTCATTTCAAATTGATTTCAATTCAATTTTGGTTCGTTTTAAATTTCATTCAAAACGATTTCAATTCGTTTTTAATTCAATTTCAATTTCAATATTATTTCAATTTGAATTTTAATCTAATTCAATTTGAATTTCATTTCAAAATATTCAATTTTGAAATCACTCTTCAATATTCATTATAAAACGAATAAAATCGATAAAAATATCGTTCGCGTCAAAATAACGCATCTCTAATCAACGCGGCTTTATATTTTTCAAAAACTTCTTTATTCTATTCAACAAATGAATATTTATTCTATTCAACACATGAATCTATATTTCTTCCAACACACGACTATTTTTGTTATGTAAAATATTTTATAAAACTATGGTATCTATCGTTTGATTTTAATTAGACTCCACCGTGAAGTAGTTCTAATTTTAGATATGATAAAGATGTGAATTTTATTATTAAAATATTTTACTCAACACATAAATATTTTCAACACATGAACATCGTCAATACATGATTTTTTTTTGTATTCAACACATGAATTTTCTTTTATAATATTCATTATTTTCCCGATTGGAATGAGGCCCAATCAATCACCATATAATGTTAATTATACGGATTCCATACAACACATGTATATAATAGCATTGAAAAATAATCAACCATCAACCAAAGTGCACTACACTATATAAGCATCAAATATAGATATCTAACGCTTATAACAGCCTGTCAATCAATCGATCGACATATTTAATCAATCAGGATGAGTGAACTTCAAATTTCATCCCAACACCTGTGTGGGGTTTCAAACAATCAAACACAAATTTTAGTTGTGCAGTTGGGCGATGTGTAAAATTTATCGACCCAATCAATATCAGTCAAATCAGTGTATATAAACAAATTGGCCGATTTGTTTATAAATATTTATTTATTCACTTTCACGTTAAAAATTATATTTTTAACGATAATATATTTTATTTTAACACATGAATTTCTATTCATTTCATTTACACAATAAAAATGATACTTTTATTTTTCTAACATATTTTAGAAAATTTCGGCGGCATAACGGCACGATACTAGAAACGGGATGAGGCCTAGCCTTATCCCCGGTCTAGTGAAGGCCCACGCCATTCACACATCAGTCAATCCATTCCATTCCACCAAACAACTTAAATTTCAATCAAATAATCTAACTAATTTTTGCGATCAAACAAACAAGTCCATGGTCTGTGGACGATTGTGTCGGGTGCTACTAAGCACCGTCTGCATCCTAGTATATATATAACTAGAAAAGAAATTGAAGAGTGAGAAATTCTCACAAATAGCTATCCAACTTCACGACACTTCATTTATAGAAATCTTTGTCCTTCTCGCCTTTCTTCACTTTCGTTGCCCGTATTCACTACATATGTAAAAATCGAATTTTTACTTCGCCATTCAATATATAAAAATCGAATTTTTACTTCACTATTCAATGTATAAAAATCGAATTTTTCTATTTTAAAGATTTCGCCTTTTTAGATATATAGATTTCAACATTATAAAAATCACTACTTTATTTCAACGTATATATAATAAAAATCAGATTTTTATTTCGTTACATACACAAAGATGATATTTTTATATTCTCTATCTCATAAAGATTACATTTTTATAGTTCCTACTATGTAAAAGTCATATTTTTAACCCACTACATATGTAAAAATCACACCTTTCTCCATTTAAAAATATCGTCTTTCTTCCTTTAAAAATCTAGTCTTTTCTATTTTAAAAATCACGTCTTTTCTATTTTAAAAATCACGTCTTTTTCGTTATGAAAAATCTCGTCTGTAAAGTGATAAAAATCTCGTTTGTAAAGTGATAAAAATCTCGTCTTTAACGATATTAAAAATCATAACTTTGTTCATATAAAAATCCCAACTTTTTGTTAATCTTTATCATAGAGAAAAATCAAAACTTTCTCCTTTATAATTTTCAAAAACAATGTTATATTCATTTTTCAAAAGCAAAGTTATATTCATTTTCAAATTTGACTTTGAAAAAAACAATTCAAATTTATACTTAGAAAAACAATTCAAATTTATACCTGCTGTTTCTATTTTATAACAACAATATTTATATTTATAAAAACAAGATTTTTACTTATAAAAACAATTTTCCTTTGTTATTTATAATTTCAATTTTCAAAATTATGTTATTTATAAACAATTTCTGATTTTAAAAACAAGGTTATATATAGGTAAAACTTACTTTCTTCATCGTCGAACACCCCTTTTCTTCTTTCCGGACCTTGCTTTAGGCCTCGTCTTCAACAATGAACGGTGCTCCTCCTTTAGGGTTCAGAATTTCCACCCCATTGTTGCATCGGAAGATGATCTGAAGGTCTTACGAGCTTCGCGGTTGCGAGAGGCCCCTACGCCACCAAACAGTGACGAACTCGAAGTGGCCAAATCGGTGGCTGCGTCGTGGAGGGGAGGGGGTTTGGGTTGTTGTGCGGTGTGGGGTTTCACGTCGGAGGTGCTGTGGCCAGGGTGGGGGTGCGCGGCCTCCTAGGGCAGCGGCGGTGGGCCAGGCGATGGCCGCCATCGATTTGGTGAGCTCGCGTTTTTTTTCTTTCTTTCATCTGAAATCGATTGAAGGGGGGGGGTAGAGAGAAATAAGGGGGAAGAGAGAAGATTTAATTATTTTATTTTATATTTCTAAAATGTTGACTTTTTCATAAGACCTCTAAACGAGGCCCACCGCCTGTCGTCCATAGCGTATTACCCCTATTCCGAACACAATGGGATATGTATCGCAGGCTGATTCGATTGCTTCGATCAGTTTTCGTCAAAATCAACATATAACTTTGTATATTGAATTTGAACGCGCATTTCAATTTACTGGGGTCACATACTAACTCTAAAAATTCCCGAAAAATATTTTCTAGTTTCGTATTGACGATACGGTCCTAACAAAACTAGTTTCGTCGAATTCTGAGACCGTTGGAAAAATGGCCAATTTCCAGTCGATTAAAATCAACTGAAACTGGTCAAACGTGTTTTCCTTTGCCACGCTCACATATTGATTCGAAAAATTATGAAATTTGGAATCTAGCAATAATCTGACACTGCGGATCCAACAAAAGTGGTTTCGTCGAAATCCGAGGTCGTTTGCAAAATCTCTATTTTTAAGGGCCTGAATTCCATAGCGACTATTCAGAATTTTCAACTGGACATATCTTTTGATTCCCGCTATGAAATTTCAATTTTTCGGATTCGTTGGAAAGATATTCTCAATTATATCCTAATGTTTTTGGTTTCACTAAAATCCGGATTGTTTTGCACCCGGTACATTCAATTGAAGTTTGAAATCGAATTATCGAACTACCGCGCCATTTTCAATTCTATTTATAATTATATATAAATATTTATATTCTAACGACGACGCGTATAAATATATACGTTCTAAATATATTCAAAATAAATTTTCGTCGATTTTATTTAAAATAATCCATTTTAAATGTTTAAAATTCGCTAAAATTGCCAAAATAAAAAATTTAAACTGGCTCAGAATTTCCGGGTTATTACAAATACACTATGGCAACACATCAAGGACAGATGGAAACACTCACAACAACTGAACAATGTGAGTTGGAGAAGGGATGATGGAGTATCCAAGATCAAAACTGCTTATGAATTCATAACCCAACATGGAGACTTGATTAATTGTAAATGGAGAAAGAGGGTATGGAAGCAAGACAATAATGCAAAAGAAAAACTCTTTTTTGGAAGTTATTGAATGGTGCATTAACGACAAAAGAAAAACTATTGCAAAGAGGCTTGAATGTAGATGGTACATGCATTTTTTGTGGGGCTTAGAATGAATCCATCTCCCATCTTTATTTCGATTGCCGAGTGGTGGGTAGGTTATAGAAGAACATTTACGAGAGGATTGGTAGAAGAATTGGTGCTAGGAATAATCAAGATGAATAGGAGAGGCTATTTAATGAAACTAGAACGAAGGATTCAAAGATGAGATTGATGGACATGGTGCTGAAAAAGTTTTTATGGTGCATATGGAAAGAGGGAAATACAAAGTTGTTTTCACCTGATAAAGAAAAAGATACTGCTGCGCTCACATGAGGCTTTTGCTAGAGATTAGGCAAAGCATAGATCATGCAAGTTTTGCTATTGAGCCTGGAATAGCTGTGCAATTTTTTGTTTATTTTCTTTCTTTTGTTTTTCCTGTTATTGAGGCATTGTTTCCTCCGTGTTCTTCATTATAGTGTTTGCACTATAATTTTGTTTGTATTTTCTCTATATGCTTCAATAAAAAGGTCGGGGTCCTTTAACCCCGTCGGCCATGCCAAAAAAAAATTCTAGACTCTATTACTTATCCTGATTTCTTGAACTTTTGTTACTCATGAGTCTTCGGTCTTGAACTCTTCTTCTTTGTAATCAATAATCTTGAACCATTAAACTATACACTCTTCAATAATCAATACCTGTATATAACTCCTGCATATATATATATATATATACACATCTTTACAATAGTGTCAGTATATATTTTATAACAATAATAGTTAAAACAAGTTGTTATCATCAAAACTATCATCTCAGTCCCTAACATTATTAAAGGATTAATTATTATTTAAACTATTTGATTAAGATTTAAATATTAATCACTTATTTGAAAAATTATTTTTAAATATTTATTAAATTATAATAAGGGGTTCATATTATTATTTAGTTATTAAATAACGATTATTTGATTTTAAATTATTTATTTAAAAATTAGTTATTATTTAATTATTTATTTAATGGTTAAATAAAGATTTTATTATTTATTGTAAGCATTAATACTTATTTAATTATTATTTAATAGTTATTTTTTAATTAATTAAAAATTATTTAAGATTATTATTATCTTATTTTAACAGTGATAATGTTGATTTCATTTTTATAAATGATTATTTTATGTTGATTACTTCATTAATTAATGATGTTTTAAAGTTAATTAATTATTTAAAATAATTGATTTAAATTTATTAATTTTTTTTAATAATATATACTAAACTTGTTAATTACTTTTTAAATGTGATCTAAAAATTAATCTAATTATTCAATAATGTGATTTGAATTTAAATGGATCATTTTACTAAATGTATTCTACATAAGTAGTTTTGTTGTAGTTAGTTAATTTGTTAACTAACCTCAAGAATAAGCTTAAATTCAATATTGGGGCTTGAAATGGATTTAAAGCTAATGAGTAGATGGTGATGAAGGAATTTACTTAATGAAAGAAATTAAGTAGATAAGTTTTTGAAAGAGAAATAGGATGAAAGATGAGCTTTAGAGCCTTGGCATCAATTCATATGGAATTTGGTTAAGTTAAGCTAAAAAATTAGAGCTTGAGAAAGTAGTTTTCTATTGTTCCAAAGATTAGGGTGATGTCGAGTCAAGATCTGAATATTAATAAATACCCCAAATTGAACGACTTTATTTCTATCTGAGTGATACTATTAGTTTGAGATTGAAAATTTATTTCAGAATCCAAATCATTATTTTAAATAATTTATTTGTTAAGTTAGGATTTTATAACTTAAATGAAGCGATTTGGGTTTAAAAAACATAGTGAAAGTGAAACTGAAATGTGAACCTTTCTTATAAAGAGTTTGAGATACATACTTATATTGGAAGATTAAGTATGTGAATAACTTGGAAATGAGAGATTAAAAATTTAATTAATGAGAATCAATTAAAACTAGTATTGTCACTATTATGGTAAATAAACCTTTGATTGTGATGTACATGTTATTTGATAGTAAAATAATCAGCTATCAAATCTAGACCAAAATTTTACTCACGAAATATCTTGATGAAGTGCTTGAGTTATACGACACAATTATCCACGTTAATGATTCACTTTGCATATAAACCTTGTTTAGTTCTCTAAGGACAAGTGATAATGGCATTCATCTATTAACGGTTAGGAGGTGAATCCCATAGTTATCCTAATCTATTTATTTTCTAAAGAAGTGGGATTGAATTTACCCGAAACTGTCGATTATCGTTTCGAAGAGATCGGGATCAGATCAAGTATTTGAAAAATCATTTCGATCCATTTGAGCGACGAATCTAGACGACACCAAAGATGATGAAATCAAGGATAACTTGAAGACTAGAGTTAAAGGCGGAAACATTTGGGACGGGATGCACTACTTTTTGAGCATCTTTGGTTAGCTACCAGGATATATATATATATATATATATATATATATATATGTTGTAGCAACGCCCATACATTATGGAATCTTCGTATCGTAAGGACTACTTGTGACTAATCCTAAGGGCGATTCCTAATAAGATGTAGTACAAGAGTGTCTTCGGTTCATTTAAATCCAGGACGACTTGTATGGATGAATGATTGACATGGCATTTCTAATCCATGCACATTGGTTTTTAGAAGTGTACATTTGTTGGTAGTGTGGGAGGAAAATCCTCTTATATCTAATACCATTCCTTGAGGGGTACAAACTCAACGGTTGTATTTTTGTAGGAACAAATTAGTATGTTGGAAATGATGGTGTGCCATTCAACGTGGAAAATATGTAAGAATGGTAAAAACCGTGACCTTTACGCTCGTCTATCGGGAAAATGACAAAAATAGGGGTGCGCTCCAAGGTTATGTGGTAGGCCACCATTAGAAGTCATCATCCATATTCTAAGTGCATTATTCTATTTTGGTTGCATGCAAGCATCGTAGGCATTGTGATCACGCTGCGATATCTGAGATGAAGTAATCTAGGTTGCCATGTTAAAAGGGTATTTCGGTTTTGGTTCGCAGGGTTATAATAAGTTATTATCAGACTTCGCTGCATTTTCTAGGGGAACATCATGGAAAGTAGCCTCTTACCTTGCCATAGTACCGAGCACAATCTCCAAATACGTACCTTATACGGTTTTGGTTGCATAATTATTATGTTGGACATAATTAATGTAACAATTTCGTGTAATATTCATAAGCGTTTATATCTAGACACTATTATAATATCAGGAGAGTTTCCATAAAGTATTTTGGTTATCGTAAGGTAAAAACCATCTGAGTTTATGTGTGTCGTGGTCTTACCGGATACCTTTAATTTTAAAAGATTTTTTAACTTAAAAGAATTAAATTCCTTAAATTTTAATTTTTTTGTGCTGGTTTTCCAAACTTTTCTGGGCGTTATTTCACGTTAATGCTAAGGTCACACCAGTTTAGGTGCTTTGAACTTAGAAGAGGAACTAGAGCTCAAGACGTACTTCCATGGATTCTTAATTTTCGTTGTGCTACTTTTCTTTATTGTTATCTGAGTTGGTTCGGACAGGTTGTCGTAACTGTTTAGATAGTTTAGTTGGTTTCTCCAATGTTGTATATGTATATTAAAAGAATTCAGTTTCTTATTAAAGTTTGTTATATATTATCTGTTATCCATTGCGATTGTGGGATTTTGTTCTATCTTTTTTTCCTTTAACCCCTAATAATTTGTTTTTCCGACTCTTGGATTTTCGGCACGTTAATATCGTGGATGTATTTGTGTCGACTCTAAAGGTCAAAAAATTGGATCGTTACATTTATTATCGTTATATATTTAATTATTTTTCTCTTCTTCTTTCCTTTTCTCAAGTTCACTTTCTTTTTTCGAGGTGCCTATTCCCTTTTTTAGAGCTTAATTTTCATTTTTTACCTTCTTCATTTCCAATTTTATCCTTTTCAATTATTTGTTGACATTTTCATTTTTTATCAGCAATTAAATCTATAATCTATTTCTTTATGAGATTTATCTTTAATAGATTTAAGCTCATTTTGCATTTTTCATTTTCCTTCTCTTCTTTGCAGAATAAGAAAAACATAAGCTTTAGTATTTGAGTTGCAAATATTTGCTTTCACCTTTATAATTTTTTTAGTATATAGTTAGTAGATATACCTTCTTGTCAAAGAAACACTTCAGTTCGCTTGGAGTGCCTTTAAATAGTTTTCATTGAAAAAATTATTTTATTTTGTATTTGGATTTATTTTGGAGGAGTAATTTTAGTAATATCGCAAAAGTAGTAATGGAAATTGATTTATTGGATGTTTCGCCCATCGTGGAAAATTTTCCACTGCTAGCTTCTATAGGATTTTGGGCCCTATCTCAACTCAATGTGGTTGATCATCCACTCGGACATTACATAATAAAAATCATCAATTATAAAATGAGTTTATTGGAGTTTACCAAGAATCGGGTTAACATGCACATATCTTTCTTGGACCTTCTTTGTTATTTTCTTCATCAAATCTTTTCCAATTGTTGTAGGCTATGAGACGGTTTTCATATACATTAATCCATAGACATATGATAACAATATCAAAGGGAAGAGTGGTATGAGTTGAAGAACAAATACATGATAGCAATCTTACAACATTAATTGCTTTTTTTAACTTTTAAAACTAATTGAATTCTTATTTCGATGTCCTTTGCATTGATCATTTATTGAATATTTTAAAATATTTCCAATTGAGAGCTCTTAATTTGGAGTTAGTTTTTTATTTCTATAAATAAGATGTTTTATCAATTGAGATGCGTTCACTTGGGAATCTAAAATATTTGGCAATGTCTCTTTCTTTCAAGACTAATTTTGAATCTCCAAACTCAAAACATTTTTGTCTAATTGAGAAGCAATCATTTATCATATCTATTGGACTATATTTTTTAGATATATCTTCATTTGTTATAGCTCAGTTAAAGCCCCGCTAAATCCCCGCTATAGCCCATAGCACTCTTCCACCGCTACGCTAATTCAATTTAGCCCCGATGAATAGTAAATCTGCTTTAAGCTACGCTATTTTCTGCTGCATCCGGTAAATCAATGAGTTTTTGCATCCGCTTTAGCAATATCAAAATATAGAGATTGATTTAACCAGTTCTCTTTGAAAATAAATCAGAAAAGTTGTTGTAAAGAGCTAATTTTTAAGTCTTAAATGCTCAGTATAAAGTAGAAATCTATTATAGACATCAGATCTAGTGAGCACAACCATGATATTCTATGATTTTGTAATATAAGGTTAACTAATATTAGATTCTTCAATAATGATCACGTGAGAATGATAGAAAACTAATTCTAAACATTCATTTTTACATTTAATGAACCTTTTTGCATATCCGCTTTATCCTCGCTTTATCCCCGCTAGTACTTTTTACACCTCCGCCGCATAGAACCGCTAAGCGCTTTAACTGTACAGGTGTCAAAAAAATAAGTTGGACTTGTACAGTAAATGTTCTTTCATTAAATTTGCTATATGTAACAACCTAGCGAAATTCGATGCTCGAATTTCGACAATAATACATAATCATGTATTCACTTGCCAAAACCTAAGTATCGAAACCCGGATAGTTTAAAGAAAGAAATTAGAAAGTGAGAAATAGAAAGAAAGAAATATTAGAATAGTAGAAGAAGGCCAACAACCCAGAATCAAAGTAGACATAGAATCTCATAGCGGAATGGAAAAATTATAATATATCAAAACTCTTTACTCAAATGAAAACTATATATATATGTGTGGTTACATCATAAGAGTACACATTATATTAATACAACATAAACAACATAAATAAATTAATACCAGAAATATGGGAATACGTCTCGACTCTAGCTTCCGTCCTGAAGCTCCAAGTAAAACCTAACCTGGAAATATACTCGGTCTGACCCGACCACATTTTGAAGCAAAAAAAAAAATCAACCCGGATCAGTCTGGAATACTTTCAGGTGATAAACTCACATTACAAACATCTTACTTAACAATAGAAAATCCTTTGAAAGAATGGAACTCTCATAAGACACGACCATACATAAACATGGCACGTGCTTTTACCTTACGATAACCGAATCACTTTGTATATCAAAATCCAATGATATTATAATAATGTCTATCAATCCACAACTAAATAGGAATATAGACGGAAAGCTTGCATCTCACTTCCCAACATAGTTTGTATCTGTGCAGTTAAAGCGCTTAGCAGATCCAATACAGCAGAGGTCTAAAAAGTCATAGCTGGGATAATGCGAGTAAGTAGCAGGATATGGCGGATGACTCTAATATAGAACATGTAACTTGTTCATATAGTTTTTACGAATGTAAAAAATGATAATTAAATGAAACACTGGCGATCACTTTAACTATAATTTGTACAATCTTAATTTTAAACAAAAAAATGTGCAAATATCTGTAAATAAACGTAAATTGTTATTTAACTTAATTGAATTTTGTAGAATATAGAATATTTTTGTTTCAAAAAATATATATTAAAAAATTCAATTGAAAACCTAATTTCGTAATTTTTATAATCCATATATGTCATTTTTCAATTCATTTGTTTCATCCAAGATATAACGGGAATAACGTAATATAGCGGGTATAACTAGATATATCAGGAATAACGGAACATAGCGGGGCTTAAAGCGAAGAGGCTATATCAGAGGCTATTTGGGAAAAGCGTAGCGGTGGTAATCTGCTATGGGATATAGCAGGGCATTAACTACACAGGTTGGTATACATCTAAAAACGTACGACACGTGTTGCAGTTTGGATTTCTAACATGACAAGGTATGGGACCACCTCCCGATCAGTGTTCTCTGGAGAGGAAACACCAGGGTTCAACAAGAACATCTTACAATCCGACCACACATAACTGACTATGCATTCAACTTGAGTGTACCGAATATATCATCCTGATGGCTGTCGGTCGTCCAACCGCTTCTCGTAAGCATGCAGAAGTGACAGAAGAAGGAACAAATGAGTTTTCTTTATATGGTGATGATACACCCTAATGGTAATGACCCACATAGCCATGGTGCTTGCCCGATTTCTATCATTTCCCAGTTGATGAGGCTTGAGGTTACGATTACCTTTTTAGAGCATCACATTAACTTTGAATGTCACATTGTCAGATCCATCAAATCACTAATTGGCTTTCACAAATATACTTTGGGTGTTAAGCTAAAAGAAATTTACTTCTTTGCTACCAAACTAGTTTTTTTTTAAAAACCAACATGCGTGATTTTCAGGAAATACCTGTTTGACATTCGTCCATACAAGTCATCAAGAACAAGATGGCACTCTCCTACCGCATCCTATATAGGAATCACCTCGAGGATCATTAACAAGTAATCCTTGCAATCCTTAGATTTCAACCACGAAACAATCACAGCCTATCTCTCAGGAGCTACCAGAGATTATAAGTGGTTCTTTCATTTTATAAAGATCCACGGGTCTTCAATTCTTTTATTTTTATAAGCATCCCTGCAAGTAAGTTACGAACATCAAGTCAGTTCGAAGTGGTTTTGGGTCTAGTTCCCATCCCGGTCTCTTCGAACTAACACGTCAAAAAGTCAACAAGGGAATTCATTAATAGTCGGATTTTTGACTATCAATCACAATAGTATTGTTAAGTACATCAGCAGCTCAGGCCCTTTTAATCAAAACCATTCATTAAAATTTTCCATGGATTTAAAATCTTGTCTCAACAAATCTCGTTGTTTTCATTATTTTGAAACAATAACCAACACTTATATATCTTTTCAAAGTAAACGTATTCTCAGAACCCCTTCTTATATTTCTTTACTTTGAAAATATCGCTATATTTTTACAAATCCATTTATGTTTCCTTACATAGAAATATCATTTTATATTCTAGTTACCAATCTTATATGGGTTTAACAATGTCATATGTCACATCGCTTATTATATAAACCTTAAAACATTTTCACTTCAAACTTCCAGATTTAACAATACCACTTATGTAATCATTTATTTAATTTCCAATATTCGTTTCTATCTCGAGAACTAATATACTTCTTATTTCATCTTTCAAAGATTCCAATCATTTACTTATTTCTTGTAATAAGCGTAATTCTAAAACCATTTTATTTTCATTTCCTAGAAAATAGTGTTATATACTTAACTAAATGCTATAAGTATTGTCACACATCCTACTTGGCACAACAATGTCAAGTAATGCATTGTTACTATATAAAGCCCAACTGTTTCACTTAAATTTCTAAACTTTGCAAATAAAGTTGAAATCCTTTCCTTATGGAAACAATAATCTATTTACAATATCCTTTACCATTACAAACTAATACCATCCCTGGATAATAATGAAGTCGTTCAAGTTAGGGTATTTTATTTACCTCTCAAAACTTGATCGACAACATTCTTATCTTAAGATAGATAAAAGTTTGTAACATAAAACCGATATTAATTCTGATATTGCAAAATCTCATTTACTAATCCATTTAAGATATGGACTTTATAAACCATTACTTATTTTGGAAAATCTCTTTCAAATATAACTACTTTTACTTAATTTGTTGATTAAGTAAATTTTTATTAAAAACATTACCTTTAACTTTAAACTTCTTTAAACAAATCATTTTATAGATCGGATTTTATTACAAAATTCGTTTACCAAATCCTTTACCCAAAACCATTAATCATCTTATTATATAACTTATTTTGGATTTATATTAACAATCCATTAACCCATTTTATTACCAAATTCTGATAAGTGTTTTCCTTCGCATTCTTAAAAACCTCCTTTTTATCTCAATTCTTTTTACTTAATTCAGATATTAAGTAAAACTTTTTTAAATCATCGCATTAGCTCAAATATCTTTTATAACTTCGTTTACGAAACTTGGAATAAATCCCTCTCAAAATTTAACTAAATCCCATTGCAAACTCGATTATTTTCTTAAATGAATTTCATTTAAGAAGTAATCACTTTAGTAATTAAATAAAATAATAATTAACTCCATCATTTACTAAAGTAAAAGTAGTTTACATCCTTATTAACTAAAATAGGTTAGTTAATCACTTTTTAAATTAAACAATAACTAACTATATTAATGATTATATAATCTTTAAACATCGTTAATTAAAAGGTAATTACATTTTAAGAAATCCTATTAAATTTAAACAACTACTTGTTAAATTATTTCATCATATTAATTGAAGACAAATTAATCTAATAATCAATATCAATTAAAACAACCGAACCATCAGCTAACTTACTAACTGATTTCAATCAATTCTTCCTATTAGATTAATTTAATTAATCCAACAATATTTCTTAACTGTTTTCTTAAAAGCAATTATTCCAATTTATTAACCCATACTTAAATTCTGACTTATATGCTTATAAAACTTATTAAAACACTAAAATTGCTATACGGGGTATTTTATTACTTTTGTAAAAACCATTTATAGATATCGATTTATTCATAAAACTTCTATTTTTATATAAAATACAATTTAAATCTTTGTTTTAGTTCAAAAACTAAATTTTATAACTTTAAATACGTTGATTCACCTGACGGTGAACTAACGTCTTAAAAAGGTGGATTTCAGGTCATCAGCTGTCAATCCCTTAATCAGTATTATCTATTGATTAATAAATCATCAATGTTGAATTTAACTGAACCACCATATCCAAGTCAACAATTTACATCCAAAAAGGGTTTATCATTAGTTGGGTTAATTAATTTATATATAAACAATATGAAAATAAATAACACACAAAATGTTGAGGAATCCAGGTGGATCCCTCTAACCTGTTTTTCCTTGCATCATAGTTCATAATATTATATAATAATGCATATGAAATAGATAAATCTAATCTAAATTATTTAAATAATGGAAATGTAAACAACGTCATCAAAAATAAAGCAGCAAACATCCAAGAATCCAAACATTCAATTTATATCAACATCAATAAGTTACAGACAGATAAATTTAATCACATCACAGGATTCCAGAAGGCGTGAGAGTTAATTCACAATTTATTTTGATTGATGATTCTGGTCGATCTTTCAAATTTCAAATGAGCATTTGAAATTATATAAAATTCCAGCTAGTTTCAGATTCGTCCAAACCGACACCAAAACGTAGTGTTCGTCAATACGAACCCGGCGTTGCTTGCTTCGTCGGATTCCGACCTTGCAATAACAAGTTATTCAAGTTATAAGTACACAATTTATAATTAAATAATTAATTCCTTAATAATTTATGATTAGTGAATAATCAGAGGTCGGCTTCTTCTACTCGTCTTCGTATACAAACATGATATCCCACGCCGACTTCAACTTCATAGCTACACTGCCCCTCCATCCATCGGACATCCATCTAGCACCACTGGCGTGCGTGCCATAGCCTCCTCCACGTTCGACCCAAGCCTCGACTCCCTTGGTATCTCCATTCACCTCCAGTGAACCTTAAACCGCTGCAGCCTTTTGACTAGATTCTGGCCACCATGACACACGAAACCGCATCATAGCCATTCAACTCGTAGCTCTACTAGTTTGTAGTTGAAGGATTTCGGATTATGTGACTGGATTGACATAATTTGAAGATAGAAGATTGGAGATTCTCGGCCGTTCGAAACTAGGCATTTTGTCCGTTGACTACGCATTGATGGTTGACCGAAAATATAGGGTTAGGCTGTATATATATAGACAAATATATTATTATACTATTATTTTACGAAACTTACGTAAGAAGAACTCGCTTAGCAGCTACATACGAGCTCCAATTGTGATGAAACTTAAAATCTTGTAATAACTTAATATTCCAGACACGACGGAACAAGTTTTAGTGAATCCCGAGATTATTTGTAAAATTTCCTTTTAATTTCACAACGTGAATCGATACGCATTTATAGTGCGCATGATAACAAAATAAATCCAACTGACATAAAACTGGAAATCTTACAATAATTAATCACTACGGATTTAATAAAATTAGTTTCGTTGAAATATGAGGTCGTTTGAAAATTGACCGTTCTTAAGTTCCATATTGAATCGATAAAATATAAACGATTAAACAAAAATCTACGCGTTACCATTTGCATGATCAAACTATAAGTTCGATCGATACGAAAAGCGAAATCCTATAATAACTTACTAATACGAATCCAATGACATAAGTTTCATCGCATTCCAAGACCATTCTCCAGGAATGATATTTTATATGTAAAATGACGTGTTTTGGATACCAAATTATCTGATTTCCAAAAACAACGAACCATATACATATCCCGACTCTAAACATCAATATGTATTTCAACGGAACTGGTCTTGCGTCTTAATTCGACTGTTAGCTCAAGTTATCTACAATTTCCTTTCTAATCAAATTAATTTTATTTAATTAATCGTTACGCAAAATAGACGCGCGTTTATGGCTACCGCAGTCTCATATGATATCGGATCGCCTCAATTTTTTTTCATACAATAATCTAAAATTACGGATTCAATGAAGCTGATTTTGTTGCAATCCGTGACTGTTTCAGAATCGTCTATTTTTAACTTGATTAATTTAATATTAAATTATCATTTCCGCCAAATTAACATTAAACTAAAATTTAAAACTCTATCAACTTTTATTTATATTCCAATAGCGTATATAACTATTCAGAAACCATTCTGATTCTTATTAAATTCCAGATTATAATGATATTCAATTTATTAAAAACATTTTATTCTATTTGATAAATCATTATGGTTTATAAACGATTCCATAGCGACTTTCTAAAAATCTGATTTTTACATGACTCAAAATGTATAATATGAAATCTTGAATTATCTCTTTCGTTAGAATATTATAATCAAATAGATTCGAAGGATTCTTGTTTCAAAGAATTCCGACTTATATTGGACCTTGTACATTCAGTTAAAGTTTTAAACGTAAAACTATGAACTACCACGATGTTGTTGGCTCGTTTTTAATTTAAATATACATTATACATTCAAACTTCGTTTATTAAACAAATTCCTTTTTATAATTCAATTCTAAACTTAATTAAATTCTTTCAATATTGTCCAATTCCTACTATGTTGCAAATCCAACATATTTTGACTATTTCAGGATTAAATTATTATTTTATTATAAAAATTAGATTAAATACTCAAAATTATATAATTCAGGTGTTTTAAATTCCCAAATCAACATTTGAAACCAACTTAAATGTTTAAATTTAACGGTTAAAAATCCGGGTCATTACATTATCAATATATGAAAAGATTTCAAATTATTTCCATAGCTTTCTAATATTTTCTTTGGTACTTTTGTTTCTTTTTGCAGTTGATTTTCTATCACTACTCCTTGTTATTGTTTCCTTTCGATGAAGAGTTTAAGAGAGGAACGATCTTGCCAAATGATATAAATTTTGAACTTTCAATTGTTGTGTCTAATGTCATGTTTTAATGTGTTTCAGGATAATAAGTTCCAGGTGCATTTAGTAAATTGATAGTCGAAGTGGTTTTATTGTCCTTTTAATTGTAGATTTGAACCTTATCATCTATTTAACTGTAAATGTTTAAAAACTATTGAAGTATTGTCACATATATCTAAAAGCAAAAATTGACATTGTAGATATTTGATAGACAAATATTTGCGACTTTAATAAAGGTTATCAATAAGTGAATGACAAATTTTCTGATCCATATATTTGCCATTGCCATATTTATGTAAAATATTTGTCATTTTCAAATTTCAATCACTAATAGTGTTTATATTTTCTTGGTTTCTTCTTGCGAAGTTTATCAATTTTTAGTTTTCCTTTTTTAAATTCGAGTTAAAAGATAAGTTAAATTTGATTACAACAAAGTGGCTCCTAAATAAACACTAATACTGGAAAATATTAGCTTGGAGAATACTTGCATTTGTCACTTCATTTCGTTATTTAGTAATCTATAATATCAGTATATTAACTACCAAAATAGAGCATGTCAAATATTTGCCTTGTGGTATAAATATAATAAAAACTATAATTGTGTTTACTTGATTTTTTGTTTTTTCACTTTGAGTTGACGCGTGTTTTTCGCAATAGCCGTCATTAGTTGCTATTTTCGAACATCTAAGATCAACTTTTACAAATTTGCATATAATATCCATCATTTTGGATAAATTTCTAGTTTCTTCTTGCATTTAAGTTGATGATCGATTCAATTGTGAGCGCTCAGTTTATTTTCAATAGATTATATCGATCAAAAGTAGAGCAATTTATTTATTTATTTATTTTGAATTAAATGGTAGTTGAAGCGGTTTGATTTTGCTGTAATTATTTAGAAGTATGGAGGTGAATTATAATCTGTAAGGTGGAACTGTGTGAACCTATTTCTTTTATAAAAAAGAGGGATGCAAATATAAACACAAGGTCGTTTCATTTTAGTTGCATGTACACAATTAGAGCATCTCCAGTGGATGCAAATTACGCCTGAAAATTAAGAGGAAGGGCCCAGTGGTTCGCATTACGCGTAACGTTCATGATTCAATTTAGGATCATGAACTGGACCTAAACGTCCATTTTATGGACATCAGAAGTCTGACACGTATTTAATGGACGCTAGAAGTCTGACACCCAAACGTTCATAAAACGGACGTCAATCCCTTTTTTTTTTTTTTTTTTTTTTTCAGCATTGGGGATTTGCAGGGCACTACATCCTGAATATATATACAGGGCGCAAACCCTTGGGAGAGTAGAGGCTGTGGTGGATGCCGCCCATTTGCTAGTATCCAATGGTTTCTATTGAGTTTTGGTTCACGGGTTATAAACACGCCGTTGAAACCACATATTCATCATCGCGAATTAAGAGCTACAAATTCAATTCAATGATTGTAGCAAGAGTAGATATAAGCAGAAGAATATTGGTTTCATTATAAAAAAACCGATTACCTTTCTCCATTTGTTGTCTCTCCTTGCTTTCATTTCTATCTTCACTCACCAGTCTCTCTCCCCCTCTCTTGGATTATTGTTCAAATTGTTCACCGACTGTGACTAATTTATTGAACTATTGATTGGACCTTTGCTCCGTTTCCGAATTTCAGGTTCTGTTTGCACTTTTTGGCCTCAGTCTTCTTAGAGGGGAAATAATGCTTCATACCGTTTTGTTTTACAGAATTCATGATTAATTGCCTGATTTTGGGTGATAAAGTTGAACTTGGTTATTTCGAGCAATTTCTTATTATTTTTAAATAAGAGAAAAGCATCAAAGATCTTGCTAGTTTTTGGGGGAAAAGGACATGCTAATTATAAGATTTATTTTTAACCCTCGGTTCTATATTCAATTTCTCAATTTTAACATTTTCCCACAATTTTTATACCCAGGCCTCGAATCAACTTAAAAGTAGTCAATGGCTGTTTCGTTCGCTCGGCTTTCATACTGGGTTTGGGGTGAAAACACCATTGAAAACCCAAAAAATTCTTTAAGTTCATCCTCTGATTTTTCCTCCGGCTACAGAGAGCCAGATTCTTTGAAATTCAAGTCTAAGAAGGAGCCCAAAGTTAGGTCATATTCATCCAGAAGGGTTAAGAAAAAACGGCAAAGTAGGGAAGAAAGGATAACAGTTGATAAAGAATATGATATTGTGTTAGTTACATCTGATGGTGGAAGCTATTCAGATTGCGAGTCGGATGATTCAGATTGGTCAGTCGGTTGGTTGGAGCCACATGGTCCAGAATTTGGTGCTGACATGGAAAGCTTTGCTGTTTTGGTGCCATGTTATGGAGGAGGAAGGAATGGGAAAGTGAGAGAGGCTGATAATGGTGCGTTTGGTGCCATGCATTCACAAGCTATGTTTACATCTGGTAAGCCTCTGTGCTTCAAACTTAAAGTTGGTTCTTTCTATATGACCACATATTGTATCCTTGAATTACACATATAGGCTATAGCTTCCAACTTCTTTAGTTTGAAGTAGTTAGTTTTCTGTTAGTCGATCTTAAGTGCAATCTATAGTGAAACAGAAGGGTTCTTTTGCATTAACCAATTTTATTTACTAGTAATATGGTTGCATATGATTAATTTCCTTTTTTTTTTTGGAGTTTATGCTATCTGTTTAGGGTCATGAGTTAGTTTCTTGCTTGTTAATACATGCCTCAATTGGTGAATGGCAGTTAGTTTGCTGAACTTAAAAAAATGGAGTAGAAAATGTCTCAAGTGTTGCTGGGAATTTTTTTAATGTCCAAACATCTTTCATTGTTTTTATTACCTCAGTTCCAAATTTTGCATAGTAGTAAATATTAAAATTGCATTTGTTTGTGCTACGGTCTCATTCTTTCCTATTGTCTTCTAGTTTTATGGAGTAAAGTCTAATGTTGTGATAGTGATAGATTTAATTGTGCTCACTTGTTGTGGCAGATTCTGTGTGTCAGTTATCTTCATTATTTGTGAGTTGATAAACCACTAGCTCATTGATAATTACCCTTGATGTAGATAACTTGTTTGTCTTGACTTTTAAGTATTATTGGGCTGACCATGTGTCCATGTTACGTTGAAGTTTGTGGGGAATAGCCAGTTGGTTCGAGTCCGAGTTTGTTGACCTCAAATAAGTGAGGTCACCGTGACCTCGGGCTCCCATTGATGGAAATCGGGGGGCCCTATGGGTCCTCCTGATCTCCACCAGTGGGAGCTCGGGGGTCATCATGACCTCACTAATGTGAGGTCAACAAACTGTTTTTATGACAAAAGTAATACAAATTGCAGTTGTCAAACCATGCCCAGTTCATTTCATTTATCAAGTCTCATGTTGAGTTACTATAGTTCAAGTCTAATCTGTGATTGTTATGCCCAGTAAATTTGAAGTATATAAAAACTAAAGCAGTGCAGAATCAGCAAAATTTCATTAGAGTACATAATTTTTTTGGCACTTGGTAACTTTCATATATTGATTGAACACTGGATATTGTGTACAGAAGTTATGATACGATGTTTCCTGGTTGATGAATGACTTCATCATATAATTTTCCTGATAGGTAGGAAATATTTACATCATTTTGCATCATGATTTCAGTGACCATTGATTATTTGATTCAGACACATGAAATACATTGCAGATATTATAGTTATATCATATATTTTCCTTCAACAGCATGGCGTATTGCCGACTATGTTCATGTACAATTTTGAAACTACCTTCATCAACTGATATGTGAACACCATGGGTTTTAGGAATGAGAAATCACTTGGCAAATGTGTAATCAGAACAACAAAATGTTTTATTATTCAAGAATTTTTGTGTTCAAAATATTTTTAGCGAACCCCGGCTTGTCCGAGATGAATGATTTAGTTATTGTTGTTGTTGTGTTGATAGTTGTTATGCTTTTCTCTTGACCGTGTATCTGATGCATGAAATTGATACACAGATGACAAGGACTATATTGAAGAATGGCTTGATTCTCTTCAAAAAATGTGAGGTTTGCCCTTACGGTATTTAAGCTATGCCTTGGAAAAAAGAAGAAAAAAAACTGTACATAGGAAAAGCACTTTTGGCAGGAATTTTTGGAGTGAAGGAGGAATTACGCTGGAAAAACTTGAAAGTCGGATGTAATGGGATATATTCTTGTAGTGGTAATGATGGGTTGAAAAGGGCCCCTATTCTCATCTTACGTTTTGCCAAATTTGTGCATAATTGGAAACGAATGAATTATATTTTGCTCGTGGACTGTTTCAGTGAACGTTTTAACTCTTGTACATAGGGCAAGACATTAGTTAGATTAAATATTGATGTAAACAGAGGTTGAAGGCCCGGCTATTTTGTGTAATTTCTTTTATGTAAGTATGAATATAACAATCTTACTTATCTATTTGACCCACGATAAAAGATATATTTTTTGTGCGGTGTTAAAGGCACTTTGATATGTTCTTCCTAATACCACAACTAAAAAATACCACAAAAAGCATTATGTCACTTTTCCAAATACCACCGACTAAAAATTAGAGGCTATCACGGTACATCGTTAGTACTTTCTCCTTTCAACTTTGTTTAGTTCCCTTTCTCACTCATTCGAAAATTCTAAGTAAAGCAAGCAAATTCGGTTGTCCTCTCATCGTCGATAATTTGAAATTGTTGCTAACGACGAGGAAGAAAGCTGCATGAGCATCATCCTCCCAATCCCAGTCAAATAAGATTTAAACACTGGTCGGCTTATGAATACCAAACGGAAAATACTCTCACGGTTTTAAAGCATAGTGTATAAAAATAAAAATAAAAACCATACGTACGATGGTTGTACACCGGAACTTTTCAAAATGAACGGCGTGTCACGACCATAGGGAGTGTTAGATTATACACCTTAGGGAATGTTAGATTATACACTTTTCTACTTTCCTGTACGGTTATTTACAACCAATATTTATTATACTTCGGCGGTATAACACCGTACAAACTGTCACATTATTAAATTTTTAAATCATTTTCTGGACGGTCATAGAGCGACGTGACTATTATCTCTGTTCGATTATAGTTGTTCAAATGAGAGGAATGTGTGCTCTGATCGGTTATTTGTTGTCGCGTGGATTAATTTTCTTTGCCTGTTGAGGATCGAACGAACTGATAATGCTTGTCACTTATTATAAAAACCATGTTCTTCCAAAGTTGACAAACAACCACAGTATCATGAAATAAGATAAAAGCACCTGCTTTGCTATTTTAGACTAATTTGTCCCACCACCTGCTTTAGCATACACAAGTAAATGTGTACGTTACAAAAAAAATACTATAGGAAGGTTAATGTTTTGTATTAACTCACACGTGCAGTTCATAAATAGTACTCCATAAGAGTTTTCCCGCAATAGATGTGAAGAAGACAACAATTAGTAATAAGAGATTACCGTACCAATTTGAATTTTCCCGCGATAGATGTGAAGAAGACATCAATTAGTAATAAGAGAGACTAGGGTTTTTGATTAGGGTTTTCAGATTAGCTGAGTAGTGATTAGTTCGGCAAATGACGATTGAGTGAGAGATTAGAATGGAGAGATAATGTGGTATTAGAAAGCATACAAAATTTAATTGTTAGGGATTGCGGATTAAATATCTTAAGCCAAAACTAACACTAAAGGGGGAGGGGGGGGGGGGGGGTGAATAGTGTTTTAAGCTAACGCGAGAGGGAGAGGTGAATAGTGTTTTAAAGATATTATGGAAAATTTAAACAATCTTGAGTTACTATATGAATCACACAATGATTATCACACCAGAAATGATCACAAACACAGAAATAATCACAGACACAGAGATAAGTAAATATAAAATGCAGAAAAGGAAAAAACATACTGGATTTTATACTGGTTCGGATTACTCTTACGTCCAGTCCCACACAACACTGGATTGCTTAGAGTTTTATTAATACTAGTATCAATCTTACAACACCCTTGATTTCACGGCTACAAGGTTAACACCGATTCCACCATCCTTTATTTCACGGCTACAAGGTTCACACCGCTCCCTTTCCTTAATTTCCGGGCTACAAGGAACACACCATTTCCCAAACATTTCCCAAATGATTACAACAGCCCTATGACTCTTGAATATCACTTCCAAATAGATTGTAGTTGATAGAGATTGAGAAGAGAAAGATAACGATATAATTTTTGTTGAAATCGGTAGAGTATAAGTGTAGAAATCAAGAAATTAAAGAATAATAATGGTGGTTAGAGATATGATGAAGATGGATAAGAAGAAGTGATAAAAAAATTCGAATTTAACCCCTATTCATAGTGTTTGAAAGGTTGCAACATTTCTAAAGTGTTTCAAAATATGAAAAGACACTTCCTTTGAATATTGAACATATGACACTTATATGTCGACATGTCCAAAGGTATATGTCGACATATGTAGTATATTTTTATTTTTAAAAGCATTTGTCATGTGTTTAAATTAATATATATATTTTGGAAATTTTTGAATCAAAACTAATGTTTCAAAAAAGATTTACTAAAGTGTAAAACATATACAAATATAAAATAAACATATTTATAAGATTATATAAAACTATAAAACATATATATATATATATTTGAAATCATAAGTAAAATCTTAATAATTCAAAATCATTTTAGAAAGGAGTTTGAAATAACTTTGAAATCAATTTGAAAAGGAATTTGAAAACAGAATTTGAAAGCAGAATTAGAAAATTGAATTTGAAAATGCTAACCGGAGTTTTACATATAAACTAGACTCTATTACTTGATAATCTTGAGCCCTTGAAATCTTGATTATCTTGATACTCATGAGTCTTGAATTCTTTGATATCTTGAATCTCTAAAACTGTACAGTCTTCAATATTTATATCCTGCAGACACACACACACAAATATATATATATATATATATATATATATATATATATATATATATATATATATATATAAGTATAGAATATAAATTCTAACAGAATATATATATATATATATATATTCTGACAAAAGATGTTAGTATATATTTTATGATCAATAATGTAAATAATTGAAAGGTTGTTTTCATCAAAATTCCGTTCTCCAACAATCTCCCCCTTTTGATGACGGCAACCTTGGTTTATAAAATATTCATACCTAACATTACCTGTTGATTTGATTCCTTGAATAACCATGAATTTCTTCTGACTCCCCCTTAACTTATGCCTATCTTAAGTATATCTATTTTATAATTTCTCCCCCTTTGTCATTATCAAAAACTGTCCTATACTAGACTATACTATACTTATAGTAGATTATAAAAACTAGATTAAACTAAATAATACTGCCCCTAAATTTATTGTATAAATGATCTAAATAACTATATCTAACAAACTCCCCCTTACTCTGTGACAATACTAAAGAAACAAGAGTATACTAAGAAAGTCAATAAATTATTTACAAATAATTTGTTCAATATGTACAATCAATCCAAGCATTTCAATCCAAACAATATATACAAGTTTGTCAAATTCAAGCAAATTGACCCAAATTCAAACAAAGCATACCAAAAAATTCAAATGTCTCTTGAAAATTTCACCCATCCATCTCCTCCAAAGATTGGATCTTTCTTGATGAATTCACAACCTTCATCTTCTTTGGTGAATGGTGCTTTAGCGAGGTTGTTGTCTTCATCTCTGAAAAGAGAAGAGATTAACCAATGAATGACATCAAAGTTCTTCTCTTGATGTTAAACCATCTTTATTTGACTCAATTCGAGATGAAGTTGATTACGAAGTATTATAGATAGGATATTCTTGAATGAATTGAGTGTTTCTTCAAGATTCTCACTTAGATTTTGAATAGGATTGGCCATTATTTGATTATATGGACAAGGAATGATTAGAGAAGAAAGAGTGAGTTTAAAACAAATTTTTCTGAAAGAAGAGGGTATTTATAGAGTTTGGAATTCGTTAAAAATGAATAGACACTAGTTGGTTATTTAAAATTCAAATTTTGAACAAATTTGAATTTCTGGCAGTTATATGTCGACATGTCAATTTGCACACGTCGACATACCCTAGTTAATTTTTGGGTATTTTGAATTTTTACTCAATTTCAAGTTATTTCTTATAATATTATATTAATTTATTTAGTTCTAATGTGTTTTTTAGTAGATTAAAGATTAATTTGACAGAAATAAACATCATTCATTACTACTAGAAAGCAAAAGCATTCAAACAATACAAGGTGCTAAATACGAGATTCGAAAGCAAATACAGGCAAATACGAAAGATAACATAAACTAGATAAGCTTAGACTTCAGCGGATGATGAGAAGGAAGATGATATTCCAAGTTTTATTCCTACTTTGCTAAAGAACTTGTTCATTTTAGAAGACATTTGGGTAAGAGTCTTCTTGATCTTCTTTTGGTTCTTGGCTAATTTGACTTGATTTTGAACAAGTGTTTCTTTGGTTATGGTCCTACTATTTGTGGGACATTCTACACTTTCTAAAGAGGGATCTTCTTCTTCGTCAATTTCCATTGGATTTTCCTCGCATTCGAGCTTGTTTATCCTCGAATATTTTATAAGACTTAAAAATGATTGGAATTTGCATAAGATTTATATTTCCCAAGTTAAAAACCTTTCTTCATACAAATCCCTCTCCTTTGAGATCCACTCCAAAGTATTTAAAGTTACAGGTAAGGTAAACTCCATGATAAATAGTGTTTTCCTTAGTGGACATCTCTTTGGGCTTAAATTCTCTCAAAATTACATCGGCGCAATTAATATCATAAATGCCAAAGATGGCAAAAAGAGCTTTTTGAACCTTGAGGGTGGGGTTGTTGAAATTTCCGGAGCGGGGGGTGAGAGTATGTCGAAGAAGGAGGTTGACAATTCTTGCTTTTGGGCAGAAAAAATGATTTTTAAATTCCTTGTTTTCATTGCTTTCAAAGATATGATGATACGTTTCCAAATCCGTTTCATCAATTTCAAATTCCGAAAAATCCAAGCCCGTACTCTTACAATTTAAAATGGTACCCAAAATTTCATAATCCAAAACGATTTGAGTGCCTTTTACTCTACAACATACTTGATTCTCATTTCCTTCGTAAAAGCCACGATTCAAATTCGCATATAACATTTTGACAAAATTCGAGTAACATAATTCACCGTTACCCGGAGAGTCAGTCAAACTTTGAACTTCATTTTGATGAAAAAGAGAACGAAGATCATAATAAGGGAAATCTTCAAAGATAGCGAAGGCTCCGTATTGACTTTTCCATTTGTTGTATACTCAATATAGGCTTGAATAGCTTCCGGATCGTTGTGGAGATGACCTTTGAGAGTTTTGGTCAATATCATGGTTTTTGGTATACTTGAGGAAGCCACTGGAGATAAGTTTTTGAGGAGAATAGCATGAAGATAGTTGTTTTGAATTTTGAATGAGAGGTAGAGAGAATATAATTAAATAGATAAATGAATGGTCATTATTTTTTCTGAAAATAAGGACACCTTTTTAGACCTTGGGAGTTGGTGAAAAAATGGAGGGAAGTTTGAAAGTTCAAACTCTTGAAATTCAAAACTTGAATTTCAATTACTGGCACATATGTCGACATGTCGATTTGGGTATGTCGACGTATATGTGTATTTTTCAAAAGACATATTTGTTTTATTATTTTAACGTTTTATATTTTCAGATTTATTATTTCCTAAAATAATATTAATCCAAACAAACAACTAAAATTAATGTTTATTATATTATTATTTATTATTTTATTATTATTTTGAATTCCAAATTTGAATTTTAAAGTTCAAGTTTGAATTTTTAAATTTAAATTTTAAATTCAAACAAGGCAAGCAATCGAAAACAACCAAAAGCATCCATTCAATCAAAAATTAATTAAGGCGTACCTGGTTTTTAGATCCATTTCTTTAATATTTTCTGAATTCTAAATTGTTGTAAAGCACATATTCGAATTTCCTACTTCTGGCTCTTCATCACTTGATGATGAGTCTGAATCATCTAAAGTTGCTACGTAAGTCCTTTTCCTCTTCTTTGACGAATTATTATTATCTGTCTGTTGATTTGATTTATCTGGATATGGACACATTCTCTTTATATGTCCTGGTTTGTTGTAGTTGAAACATTTGTCATTATTTTTTTCCAAATTTCCTTGATTATTTCTTTGAAAATTATTTCTCCTCTTATATCTTAGAAATTTTCTGAAATTCCTTGTCATTAAGGCAATTTCTTCTTCATCCTCACTACTTGAATCGGAACCGTCAATTGTTGCTTTGAATGCTATGAATTTTTTTCCCTGTTGACTTATTCTCCTTTCTTTTCTATAACTGAACTTTGAACAACATCAAATTTCCTATTAACTCCTCAATCTTCATTTCATTAACATTATTTGCCTCTTATATTGCTAGAGTTTTCTGATCCCATTCTGGAGTAAGTGAATTGAGGATTTTTCTGACTTGATCCTCTTCAGAATAAGTTTTTCCCAAAGCCCTTAACGAATGCACGATTTCTTGAAACATGCAGTACATATCGGGGACATATTCATTCTGATTCATTTTAAATGACTCAAATTGATTAGTTAACATGGATATCTTGGTTTGTTTAACCTTATTGGTTTCTTCATGAGTAACTTGCAATGTTCTCCATATTTCATAAGCAGATTTACAAACTGACACTCAATTAAATTCATTTCTATCTAATGAAAAAAATAACATACTCGTAGCCTTAGAATTACTTTGTGCAGTAGCATTTTGTTCATTAGTTCATTGTGCAAAATTAGTAATGGGTTCAACATATGCAGTTTGTGTACTATTCTAAGTGGCTAATCCTACGGATTGCAAATATATTTTCGTACTACATGCCCAATATGAATAATTACTACCATTAAATAATGGTGGTTTAACGATGGACTGACCCTCTACAAATGAACTATTGTTACTAGCAATTCCAGTGTTGGTTGCCTTTTAATTTTTCCAAAATTCAGATAATGAACTTTTGAAAACCTATGCTCTGATACCAATTGTTAGACATTGCGGATTAAGGTTCTTAAGGCAAAACTAACATTACATGGGCTGAATAGCGTTTTAAAGAGATTTTGGAAAATTTAAACAATCTTGAATTACTAAATGAACCACACAATGATTATCACACCAGAAATGATCACAAATACAGAAACATCACAGACACAGAGATAAGTAAATATAAAATGCAGAAAAGGAAAAAACACACCGGGTTTTGTACTGGTTCAGATTACTCCTATGTCCAGTCCCATGCAACGCCGGATTACGTAGAGTTTTATTAATACTAGTATCAATCTTATAACAACCTTGATTTCCCTACTACAAAGTTAACACTAATTCCACCACCCTTGATTTCACAGCTACAAGGTTCACACCCCTCCCTTTCCTTGATTTCCGGGCTACAAGGAACACACCCTTTACCAAATAATTTCCAAATGATTACAACAACCCTAGAACTCTTGAATAGCACTTCCAAACAGATAGTAGTTGGTAGAGATTGAGAAGATAAAGAGAATGATATAATTTTGTTGAAATCGGAAAAGTATAAGTGTAGAAATCAAGAAATTAAAGAATAATAATGGTGGTTAAAGATAGAATGAGGATGGAGAAGAAGTGGTATCGAATTTAACCCCTATTTATAGTGTTTCAAAGGTTGCAATATTTCTGAAGCGTTTCAAAATATGAAAAGACGCTTCCTTTGAAAATTGAAAATATGACGGCTATATGTCGACATGTCCAAAGGTGTATGTCGACATATGTAGTATATTTTTATTTTTAAAATCATTTTTCAAGTGTTTAAATTAATATATATATATATATATATATATATATTCTAGAAATTCTTGAATCAAAACTAATGTTACAAAATGGATTTACTAAAGTGTAAAAGATACATAAATATAATATAAACTTATTTATAAGATTATATAAAAGTATAAAACATACACTCACACACACACACACACACACACATATATATATATATATATATTTGTAATCATAAATAAAATCTTAATAATTCGAAATCATTTTAGAAAGAAGTTTGAAATAAAATTGAAATCAATTCGAAAAGGAATTAACAGAATTCGGAAACAGAATTAAAAAACAGAATTTGAAAGTGCTAACCGAAGTCTTATATATAAACTAGACTCTATTACTTGATAATCTTGAGCTAATGAAATCTTGGTTATCTTGATAATCATGAGTCTTGAATTCCTTGATACCTTGAATCTCTAAAACCGTGCAGTCTTCAATATTTATATCCTGCATATATATATATATATATATTTGTGGACAAAAGATGTTAGTATATATTTTATGATCAATAATGTAAATAATTAAAACAAGGTTGTTGTCATCAAAATTTCACTATCCAACATTAATAAGTTTTATTTTTTAATTGCGGTATTAGGAAGAATATATTGGGGTGCCCTTAGCATCACACTAATTTTTTACTAACTAATTATTTATTAAAATTTTGTCATTCATTATCATTATAACTCGGTTATTACTAATTACGAGCATTAACTGGATGAGTTTTCAAAATATATAGTAATTATTGGCGTTGGACACAATTGAACATGTCATGCCACGATATTCCTAAACAATTCAGTTTTGCTAGCGTTCTTTTGTTTGGTTGGTCGGTTCATGTTAGCATTCTCATCCGACGCGTCGAACAAGGATCCTACTAAATTGCCCAATTTAAACAAACCATTGTAGGGAACCGTTTGCATTCGACGCGTCGGACGCGAGTTAAAGACGGTTTCACACAACGGTTATATTTCAAAACCTTCCTATATACATTCACTCTCCTCACTCACTCTTGCTACAAATTCCCAAACCCAAGCGCTTGTTGTAGGCTTGTAGCAGCACCGTATTTTGGTAATTTTGTATTGTTTCTTGTTCATTTCATATCGTTTTTTTATTTTTCTACCACTCTCCTCACTCACTTTTAATATATATTTTCTTCAGAAATAGTTGATTAGCATGTACAGAGAACTTCCCGTCGTAGCTCGAGAATTTGGTCAGCTTACGCAAATTTTGCATTTTTTCGAATAGTTGTCAAAGCTTATTTAGCTATCGAGCAATCAAAAAAAAGGAATTCATAAGAAGATAATGGTAGAACTGAACGAAGGTTTAGTGGGTGTTCCGAGCGAATCACTGTTCATTGTTGAACAAGCTATGGTAAAATATGACACACTAAAGAAGAAATGAGGGATTTTGCATAGATCGAGAAATAATACGGGCGCAGAATGAGATAATGTTCGAGGAACGATTAGTGTAAGCGAACTTTAGTGGATGAACTCGAATAATTTTTTGGTAACATTATAACAACTATTGTCGATGTTTTCACTCCTAGCAGTATCTAAGGTTTCAACTGTCACCCCTTATCCTCTACCAGAAGACATCCCACACACATATTTTGATTGAGCATGAAAACCGGATGGTTTTCATGTCCCACTTAAAGAAATCAACATGTAATAGTCATTTCAATAGCCTACATAAACATGTGGCATATGTTCTTCTTCCAAGGGACGATCAAGCGGAAGAAGACAAACGGAGAACGAGGAAAAAACGGATGTAATTATTGATATGACCTATGAAAACATAAGAATAAAAAAATATCGTTTTGAAACAGATAGGTCATCTTCTAATCCATCCACTAATGCTAATAGGTCCCTTATGTTAACGCAAACCCACAGTCCACTATTCCAAATCCGGATATGAAGTCCGCAATTGAACGTGTGGAGCAATTTGAAGATATTCAACTTTTCAAAACAATTCACTACTCCAAATTAAGGTGAACAAAGATACGCTCACACTTCTGCAAGACAACGATGCTTGATAATGGTTGCAGTATGAGATCAACAAATGCAATCATACAATTAGATACCACCAGTATATGATGTCTATGCCACAACTTGCCTTTACACCAAACTTTCCACTAGCATATACACCAAACTTTCCATCTATCTTTCCACCACAGTAGTTTGTATTTGTAAATTCTGTTTTGTATTTTGTATGATGTATTCTATATTCTGTATTATTTATATACCTATTTTATTTATAAGTAACACAAATAAAATAATAATATAAATAGTAACTTTGCCCCTTTTATGTTGCCCTTTCGTAAAAAGAACACGTTCCACTTTCTCAAACTTGTCCTTTCCTCGTCCTTTTCATTTGCTACTTCAATTTGTTCATTCAATTTGTCCTTTTTGGTTCAAAAAAGAACGCACCCTGAATGGATGGACTGCCCAGTTCATAATTACAGACCCGTCCCCATTATTTAACAGAGATGGTTATTCTCATTTCTCACTATGTTTGTATCTCAACGGTCTATTTCGTCATTCACATAAGCCTTTAGCATAAACTAAAGCCAATGTAATAGTTCTTGTTCATTTGTTATGATTGAATGCACCGTCAATGATTTATTTTGACATGGAACTTAAGTTTATCTAGGCGTTGGTTATGTTATTTATGATACACGCCATCAAGTTTTTCCACATTAAATTGGACATGAAATCCCAGGTATTTAAGATAGCATTAGTTTCGAAAATAATTTTTATGCATTTTGTTTTCAATTATCTAATTTAAAATGCATAAAAAAGGAACATGATGGAAAACCATTGATTTGAATTATGATTTTAACTTAAAAAGGTTGGAAATCATTTTTCCATTTTTGTTTATTAAGAAATATCAACATGCATCTTCCCTTATAACATTCATCTAATTGTTATAGATCTATAAACGAATAATTTTGGATATGGATGTTGTTGAATCTGCATCTAAATTATTTTTGATTAATATCAAATAATTATTTTATTTGTTACCAATTAACAAACCAAAGAAAAAAATGATTTAGTATTTTTTTTTCAATCTCATTAAAGATTAAAACGTGAAAAATAACAAATAAGATGATAATAAATAGTTTTAAGCAATTAATATTCATCAAATTCATATAATATAATTGTTAATTGGTTAAGTAATTGAGCGTATGTCTTTCATCGTACTAAAATGCACAAAATATTAACTATACTTTGGCAAAAATCAGATGGACGATTACCAAATGTAAACTCATTTGTATTGATTTTTTCGAATATCAAATATTTATCTGTTTTTTGGATATGAGTGTGGAAAGATTTCTGATTATTCGGACATCCATCGGCATGCCTACTCTATTCGAATGATATGGTTCTTCAGCTCCATCTTTCAAGTCATTTTCATGCATATTGAAAACAAAAGTCAAAATTCCATTACTCTATAGTTTTTATCGATGATAGTAAAGTTGAGAACCTGAAATATTGTTGGTTAGATTGCAAACCGGTCGAAGCTACAATTGATTAACTCATAAAAGTGTTTATTTTATGCTCATATTTTATCTTTATTGTATATAAAAAATGCTACAGTTGACATTTTTAGTGTTTTTACATATTATTAATTAAAAAAATCTTCATTCTAATAAAAGGCTAATTACAAAGAAAACACAATTCGAGTTTCTTGCTAAAAGTAATTTGTAGCATATTGGTAAAAGTTGAATAATTGGACAAGGTGTGATAATTTCAATCTTTGAAATTGCTTTAGTCTTTAAAAAAAAATTAGAAATTGCATATCTACCACCTATGAATCAACAAATATATAGGCATTAATGTCAAATTACACACACACACACACACATATAAACTCATATGCATGTATATAAACTATTGTTGGTTTAGTAGAGAATAAATTATCTGATTTAAACTTAGCTTTGTTCATTTCTATGCTTCCTAATAATTGGAAATACTTGTCAAATAATTCTGATATTTCTAGAGGGCGTATACTTGTGATCTGGGATTCTAACGTGTGGGATTTAATTTATTTGGCTTCATCTTTTCAACATGTGTCTTTTTCTACAAATAACAAGGGTGGATTTTCTATGGTCTTATCTATGATATATGCCAGTAATTTTTTCAACGACGGAATCAATTTGTGGCAGACTTTGATCAATGATTGTTCTTTTGTCACTAATTCTTGGATATTAATGGGCGATTTTAATAATGTACTTTCTCCTACTTATAAGTGTGGAGGTCTTCCAGTGCCATACCATCAAATCAGAGATTTTTAGAAATTTGTAGTGCAATCTGACTTAAATGAAGCAAACCTTTGGGTTTTCTATTTACATGGAGAAGAAAGGGCATTGCTACACATATTGACAAAATTCTTGTTAATAACTGTTGTTTAAATCAGATTTTGGGTTCGAAAGCTTTATCTCGTTCACAAAATTCAAGTGACCACAATCCCGTTCTTTTGGGCTTAATTCCTACTGAATCAGTAAAGGGAATTCCTTTTAGATTTAAAAATGAATGGCCAATTTTTTTTGGTTATAATGAAGCAGTTTCTAAAGGTCTATGTTCTGTTACCTGGGGATTTAAGAGCTATCAATTTCTTCAGTAGTTACAAAGTTGTAAAGCTGAGCTTAAAAATGGGAATAAAATAAGGGACAAAAACAACACAAACCTGAAAAATGCTGAAGAGGCTTTATCTAATCTTGAACAAGCAGCTGATCAATTTCCAGATGATCTTCTTTTGTATGATAACTTTTTGGAAGCCAAAAGGGAGTATCAGAGATAGCAAAATATATATTTTGATGGGTTTAAACAACAGTCTAAAGTGGCATGGCTACAATAAGGGGATACTAATTCAAAGTTTTTCTATGCTAGAATGACAAACAGAAGATTTTATAATCATATTAGAGCTTTGATAGATCAAAGTGGGAATCTTATGTTTAATCCAGGTGAGATAGAGGCAGAGGCTTTAAGTTACTTTTCTGATTTGTTTAATGGTGACAATACTACTTCTATTCCCAATTTTCAACCCATTGCAACAATTAATGATCAAGGACAGAGATTTTTATTAAAGGAGGTGTCTATGGCAGAAATTCAAGAAGCTTTATTTTCTATTAAAGATGACACAAGTCCTAGTCCATATGGTCTAAATTCTAAATTTATGAAACAGCATTGGGAAGAGCTTAAAGGTAAACTTTTATTTGCCATTTCTGATATATTCTTATCTAGAAAATTACCAAAATCAATAAACCACTTATTTATTACTTTGGTACCTAAAAATTATAGGCCGACTGAAATTTCCCATTATAGACCAATCTCTTGTTGTAATGTTTATTATAAAATCTTTGCTGAAGTCCTTTGCAATAAATTAAAACATTTCCTGCCATTTTTTATATCAGAAAATCAAAGTGCCTTTATCAAAGAGAGATATATTGGTGATTATATTCTTTTAGCCCATGAACTTCTTAGAGATTTCAAAAAAGGAGGAATGCCTAAATTTTATGTTAAAGTTGATCTCCAAAAGGCCTATGATAAAGTCAGTAGAGAGTGTATTTGTCAAATAATGTGCTTGATGAAATTTCCAGTGCACTTCATTAATCAGATTGATGAATGTATGACTACTGTGACTTTTTCAATCTTAATTCCAGATGTACCAAGGGGTTTTATCAAGTCAACTAGAGGTATTTGACAAGGAAATCCACTTTCTCCATACTTTTTTGCCATTCCATGCAGTATTTTACTTATCAAATGGATGCAGCTACATTTTCAAGAAATTTTCAACCAAGTAGTACTGTTCAGCCCATTATTTCACACCTCCTATATGCATATGACCTCATGATTTTTGGGAAATCCACCTTGCAAAATGCTACAACCTTACAGCAGATTTTTCATAATTTAAAGGTTCATGCAGGTCTAATAGTAAATGCATCCAAAACAAAAGTGTTTTTCAGTTCTTCAGTGAGAAATTCAGAAGAAGTTCTGGGTATTCTTGGTTATGAAAAGGGTATGTTGCCTATTAAGTATCTGAGGGTCCCCTTATCCTCTAATTATTTGCATTATTCTGAATGTAATTCTCTAATTCAGAGGGTACAAAGTAAAATTCAGGGATGAGAATCTAAACTACTATCATTTGCTAGAAGAGCTGAACTTATAAATGGTATCATAACCCATATTGTCTTATATTGGCTATTCATATACCATATTCCTGAGTTCACTTTGGGAAAATTGCAATCATTATGTGCTGACTTTTTTTGGGGGGACTATAAGGTAGCTTGGAATACTTTGTGTAAACCAAAGGGAGAAGGTGGAATTTGGTCGAAAGAATTTTCTGATCTTAAAAGAGTAGCATGCATCAAGTTATTGTGGAAATTTTTAACAGAAAATTCTCTTTGGAGTAAGTGGACATATAATAGATATTGCAAAGATAAATTTTTCTGGTCAATTGCTATTGATAATAATGCTTCATCAACCTGGAAATCTATGTTGAGACTTCGATCTAGTTCTAAACAATTGTTTAATAAAAGCATTGCTAATGGTGAGGAGACATACCTATGTCATGAGCCATGGATAAACTGTCAATGTCTAGTTGATTTATTGGGTTTTGATAGGTTACACCTCCTTGGTCATGCTAATCAAAGGTGAGCACTATCATTAGAAATGAAGCACTGGATCCTAGTATTCACCCTGCAACAAGAGAATTAATTAGTGAAATCTGTTCTATTGAAGTTTTTCCAAATAAAAGTCGAGATGCTTATGAATGGGGGTAATTTTTCTTTTCATAAAGCATGGGAATCTACCAGAATTCATGATGATAAAGATTCTACATTTGAAGTAGTTTAGCATAAGAAAAATTGCAGCAAAATGGCATTTATTTCTTATTTACCTATTATGGGACGACCAAATACCAAAGACAGAATTATGCATTATGGCAATATAACAAACAATGTGTGTGCTTTGTGTGAAAATTCTCCTGAATCAAATCAACACTTGTTTTTTGAGTGTAATTACTCATCTTTTATCTGGCTTGCTTTATGGTTGAAGCTTTCACTTCCTCTGACGATTCAGGATAATTTGAAGGATGAAGCAAGAAATATTCACTCTGCTTTTAAAACTTTTGATCAAGTGCATGACATTGCTTGTGGAGCTTTTACTTCTGCTATCTATTTCATCTGGAAAGAGAGAAATTTGAGAATATTTCAGAATAAAAGGACTTTAGCATCTACTACCCTAGCTCACATTAAGAGAGAAGTGTCTTATGTGGTTCGAAATAATAGAAGCAAACCTGAGAGGAGCTTGAGAAATTCTTCAATTCTGGAACGATGGGGCATTGACATTTTGGATACTAGATAGTTGGTTTTATTTGAACTGCTTTTTGAAGGACAAGAATAATTGGGTTGTTTGGGTCGTGATATGTGGGTTTTGTTTTGCTTTTTAGATTTGTTTTCTGTTTGTTTTGGGCTTGTATTTCAGTTGATATTTTCATAGTTGTATACCAAATTTATATGTGCTCTTAAGGTACCTAGGTTAGGGGGATTACAGGGTTTTAGCTTGGCATATAAAGGAGGTTTTATTGGTATAGTAATAAAGAGTACCAATTTCCAAAAAAAAAAAAAAAAAAAAAGAGGATAAGTGAAATTGTTGTATATGTCGATTTCTTCATGGAAAAGAATTGAAATTGCTCACATCTACATATGATTTTCTGTCTTACTTTCCATGTACATGAAGATTTGACAAGATAATGTTATCTTAAGAACATTTAGCTGAAAATCTTAATTAGATCTGCATTAACCCCTGTAATAACCCGAATTCCGACAGACTGAATTTTTTTCAAAATTCTAATCTATCGAAACTCGTGTTGGTTTGTCTGGTATCCTGCAGAAAAGATAGAGATATAAAATATTTTAGAGCTTAGAAAACATCTCACAGCGGAATCGATAAAATATAATATAATCAAAATATAGCCTTATCCAGATAATAATACTGCCTAACCAGTATCCAAAGCTATCACATCTCCGTCACAAGTCTAACTTTTGAGTATGTTATGAGGAGAGAGTCAGAACACAAGTTTTGGTGACTGGATTTAAACTATATATTTTGGGCAATCCCACATATACCGTTCAGTTACATTTTCTTACTTATTAGGTCACTTTGGGTTAATAGTACTCAAAGATTTACGCACTCATCGTACTCGTCTACCTCCTAGTAGATTAACCTAATATAGCATATGTAGCTACCCTCAATATCAAGGCACCTTCCATGGTACCCTTCTTGCACGGTCTACGTCGTCATGCTACAGAAGCATATACAACTCTTCATCCTATGCCAGAGCGACGTACAAATCTCCAAATCCAAACTTCTCATCCAAGCTCGGTCTTGACATGAAGTAATGTTGTATCGTCTACGATACACCACCCAGAGCAGACATGCATGTATCTAGACTTTCTCACGTACGTATTGTCAATCGTACTCGATGCCTTAACCGCACGTATTATCTACTGTGCACCAAGTTCTGTAACAGGGTTGTACAAGAAACACAGAACTCAGTCAGATGCACTTCCATATCTGTACAGGCCCGTCTTTAAGGACCTCAAAATACAAATATTCAGTATGGTCTGCTTTTCACGATGGCTATGGCCCCACCCAGGTCCCTCCCTCGGCTAGTAATGGCAACAAGAGCTACGTGACGTGCCCCTAATAAACAATCTAAACATCCAATTGGCATGCCCCTCAACCACCTTGCCTCGATAGTGAAAGGTTGATGGTTTCTTGGTTTTAGCTCTAGTCTTTTCGCATCCCATTTGCTGTCGATGACGGGTACCCGATGATCTACTATCCTGTACTGGTCCTGACCCATGCCTCCCGCTGAGGCAATCGTCGAATCACCTTAGTGTCACCTCGTCACAGGCTTCTGACTGAAAAGCTACTTTTGCGGTCAAGGCATACTCATCGGGTAGTAACGCACAGACCCAACCCCTGCGAGCACAGCTAAACATTGCCACCACACAGAGGACCACCCCGGAGTACCCTACCACGTCCCTCAGAAGCAGCGTGCTTCCCTCCAGTCCCACCAAGAAATCAAGTAGACGTGCTCCTCTTGTGCCTATAGACACCTCCAATGATCTACCTCATTGGGTTCTTCACTTTCAGACGTGCGGACTGGTCCAAGCGCATCATGCTAACGTGTTCCTAGACCTTATGCCTAAAACATTAATTATGCGCTTGCTTTACCTCATCTAATTTCGAATTAACTTGGTTATTTCCAATTATATTAACTTATTATTCAAGTTACCAAGTTCTTTCCGAGCCCCTTATATCTCTAAGGAATGAACCCCTCTTGCTTATTATTTTGGTTGCAAAATCCATTTATTTCATTAATAAGCCCATAACATGTTATTCTCTAGATTGTAATCCAAGGTCTGTAGTCTACAATTCCTTTTCGTATTATCACCATGTAATTCACGGTCCGATTTCATGGATACAATAACATGTTCTACTTAATAATTATTAAGTATATTTTATCTTAATTCACATGTTTTCTATTAACATGTCACTCATTATATATGATTAAATATAACTTATCTCATTCCATAAGTTTACCATATCCTTTCTCATTTAATCATAATTTCATCTTACACTATCACTACAACTTGTTGTTGTTTACTTATTATCTTAGTTCTTTTAACTAAGGTTTATTAATAAGCTTCCTTCCCATTTATTATAATTTACGTTATAATTTCCACTTGTCCCTAGGACAAGCCTACCTATTATATAACATTCTCATTAATGTAATTAATTATAATAGGTTATTATCATTCCCTGTTCATTCCAATTCTTTTACAGTTGTAACTTTCATTCATTTCCATTAATTGCAATTTTTGCCTTTTATTTCTATCTTTTTATATACATACATACATACATACATATATATATATATATAAATAAATGCTTATTCACCAGACCTCTCACATTAAGCCGACCACTTGCGGATGTTGGATTTGTCGGGCAGTTCCGGACAGACTTCTACCACAAGTTGGACTTAACCTCGTGTCTTAACATCGTTACATGTATATTTATGCACTAGACACCTCACACTAAATTAACAATCTGTGGATGTTGGATTTGTCGGAAGGCTCTGGGCAGACTTCTACCATAAGTTGAATTTAACCTTGTGTCTAGGCGCGGTTATAATTTTCTATTTACTGTAAGTTTAGACATATTCATTCTTCCAAATTTTTAATGTATTCTACTTTTACATATCACACTTAATATCATATTAAGTCCATTTTATGATTATTATGTCGCATGTTCTTCCTAACATGTAATTAACTTCATTTTAAAATAACATGTAATCGTAGAATCATGTAACTATTCCATTCTAATAAATTAACATGTAATTATCCCAATTCTTATAGTTAAGGGTTCAAGTACATAATATGCCACAAATTAACATGTAATTATCCCAATTTCACTATAATTTAACTTACAATATCCAATTAACAAATTATTGGAACACGTATGTATACAATAGTAATCGTTTCCACATATTTAACAAGTTCATACATTTTAGCAGGTTACATTTCAACATATTAACATTTCAACCTATTAACGTTTCAACATATTAACATTTCAACATATTAATGTTTCAACCTATTAACATTTCAACCTATTAAAATTTCGATATATTAACATTTCAACTTATTAACATTTCTAGCTAGCAGATTTACATTTTAACAGGTTAATCATTCTAGCAGATTTACATTGCATATTAACGGGGAATGTCAAACGATATATATACCATTATCAAAAAGGTATAACTCAAATCCACTCACATTGATATGAAAATCTAGAAGAGAATCTCTTTGGATTGGTTGTAGATGGAGAAACATGAATTTGAATTGTCGTTGTAGTTGAAAAACGTCTTTTTTCTGAATTTGTTGTTGTTGGCGATAACTTTCTTTTTAATCCTAATTTGGATAGTGCTCCAATATTATAATTAATAATAATTTTACTCAAAAATTACATAGAAGAAGAAGAAAGTGAAGAAAAAGAAAATGAGAATGGAAAGCTATAGGGTCCTTTATATATGAAGCTCAAACCGATGCTAACCGTCTATTTTTCCCTGATGAAATCTATTATCTCCACGTTATATGGCCAATAGGAAGTTGCCAAATCAATAATAATTTTGAATTGGACCAATAGAATAAAGCCAACAAGGCATGCATTGTCATTTATTACTAATTTAATGTGCCAATTAGAAGCCACATAAATTTTCTACCGTTATGCACATAAATTCCTTTTTCATCTTTATTTATTATGTGCATACATTCTCCATTGCATGCAATTAATTTATTTGAATTTCAAATGTTATACATACATATCTTTTTATTTGTGGAATGCATGCCTTATCTTTTTCTTTAATTGCAATTTATTCAATCATTCCACCGTCATTGTTTTAAATGTATACTTCTTCCATTGTTGTATGCAATTAATTGCTTATTTCCATTTTCTATATATTTGCATGCACATTTTGTATATATATGTATATAACCTTATAAATTATTCCTTGTTTAATTGTCTCTTTCTGTTAATACTTATCGTTTACCTTCTATTGTCTATCATTAATTCTTTCTTCCATTGGCCCATCCCATATGGAATCAGACAACGTCTTAATGTGCATATTTATTTACTAGCTTTATTTCCATGTTTTCAACAAAATTAAGTCTGCGCATTTATTAATTCTAGTCTCTTACTTATTTGGTGTATATACAATTTCAAACTTGAAGTTGTGCGTATAAATATTTATGCACAACCCCCTAAGATTCAAAATTCAAAAACATCAAATTAACCTTTATTTATTTTCCTTTAATTTCATGTATTTTTGAATTTCGAATTCCTTAACTATGTATATATATATACACACTATATATATACATATACATATGCATTCTTATCCTTTCAAATTTTGAATTTGCATGCGCACATATATTTGTATTCACTTGTGGAACATATATGTTCAATTGGCCTTTTTTTTAAACAAAGATAAAGTTACATCACCGCCGGGGTTCGAACGCCCTACCTTTAAGTTACTTGTCCAATGCCTTAACCAATTGTGCTATGATGTTTTTTGTTAACAGTTGAAAACACTAGTACCTCATATTTGTGTTTTGTTCCATTTTCTTCCTTCTGTTTAACTATTCACACAATCGAATATTTTTACGTATATATTCTTATTTAAATATTGTCATATATTTTCCTTATTAATGCATGCATACAACTTGCATGCATTGCATACATTTCTTTGCATTAATTTCTCTTTAATGTATGTATTGCATGTATTTTATCTTATTAACTTTTTCTTCATTTCAATGCATGTATTTATTACATGCAATCATATGTTACCATTATTTTATTCTTCTTTTGTATATATTTTTGTCTATGCATATATGTACACATATGCCTTATTAAATATTTAATTGTCATAAAATGTAGGGTGTTACAACCCCCATATCTTCTTTTGCTATTTACCCCTGATGTTGTTCACATATCAACACTCATATCAAGATGTAGTACTCCTTCATATCTTAATCCACCTTCATGAAGAGAAGATTTTCTTCTTTTGTAAAGAGTCTGTGCATTTGTGTATATATATACACATAAACATATATATACACACATTTGAACAAGGGTGCATACTGACACCAAAAATTGGTACGACACCCAACGATTTTAATGATAGTTAAACTTAATAAATGAAAATAAGGAATAGAATGATAGAAATGCAATAAAAAAGCGATAACGATTAATAACCACTTTTTGTTAATCAGTATACGTCAACTTAGGAAGTTTGATTACCCAAAGAGGATTGCTGGTCTTAAATCTTTAATTACCCGAACAAGGGTTGGTTCGGGACTTCTATTAATACCAAAAGAGGATTTCTGGTCTTCAATCTTTAGTTACCCGAACAAGGATTGGTTCGGGACATCTACTAATACCAGAAGAGGATTTCTGGTCTTTAATCTTTAATTACCCAAGCAAGGATCGGTTCGAAAAATCTATTAATACCAGAAGTGGATTTCTGGTCTTCAATCTTTAAAATTACCCGAGTAGGGTTGGTTTAAAGTTGCTATCAAGACAGGAAATCGGTTATCATCTTTCAATCTTTAATGGTCAAGTAAAGACTGACACGGAAACAATACGCTGGGGGTTGCGTTATGCAATCCAATGCTGAAGATGATTCACAAATAGAACGAGAAAGAATCTAGGAAGAGAAGTTTAACTTGGAAATTCGAAAACACCCCTTCACTAGGGGTCAAATGTTACTACCAAAATTAACTTCATAACAGACTGACGGTGAAGGGGCAGTGGATTGTCATCAACACAAGAAATGTCTTCGAAAGCAAAAGCCAAATACTAGAAAGGACCGAAAGCATAAAGGAATAATCCGAGAGATGCATAAACTGACACCGTCTTAGGAGAAAGGAGCTCCAAATCTGTAGAATACCAACAGAGGGTATCCGACAGGGACTATCCAATTGGGTGTATCCGGCAGGGTGGTTCTATAACGAGAGGTCATCTAAGTCAGAAGCTAAGAAATAGGGAGGTAAGAGCTCCGCTAATTAAAATCCAGAAAGACGGAAGGGCTGTCGATATTAACCCGCTTAACACCGATAAATCAGGAGACAAAGGCATTAAAGATACCAAGCCTAAAGCGACCAGGAGCTATCCGGAACTAGCCCCCAAAATATTCAAACACCGGGAGGTCATTCTATTAAACAATAGGTAAAACACTGGAAACTACCCTCCGGAAGGCTAGACTTCATTCGAAAGCTCCACCGGAAGGCAAAACAAAACCCTAGAGGGGACACAGGCTATCCATGCTAATCCTCCTAGTGCCGACACTGACATGGGTTACGAACCGGCAACTATCTACATACATCATAAGGGCAAGCTCCTCAAAGTATTCATGAGAAAATCGGAAGCCTACACCCGGAAGCCACGATCGGGAGCACAAATGTCTTCCGAAGGCCATTTACATCGACAAACTCATATCCATCTCGAAGAAGCTTCAATCGACCGGGACCCTCACTCCAGAAGCTATAATCAGCATTACAAAGGCGGCCGGAAGCTGAACATCTGAGACCAAGGAGAAAAGCGGCCGACAAAGGCTTCTACAAGCTCAACAGTAGAGGGTCCCCGAATTCGCTATAAATAAGACCCCAGGGGTCACATTTTGGGGGATGAATTCTTCATTTCTTAATCTTATTTCTTCTTTTCTAAGTAGCAAACCCTAATTTCCAAATCGGATTGCGGATTCCTTCAACTCTTGTAATACATTTACAATTTATGAATGGAGAAGTCCGAGACTTAAACATCTTGTGATTTGATAATCATGTTGTGCCATTTATGATGAAACAGGGAGTTAACACTAACCTTTCGTATGAAAGAGTTATTCACGATACATTCATAAAGAGGAAGGGCTTCGTGTAAACCCAAAGCCTTCCCCCTTTTTTATCTTAAGGGTTGGCAACGTGAATCAACCTTCTCATAATGAGCCTAATGCTACTTAACTCCGGAAAAGAGGTTAGTTACAGGCTTATGACTTGATCACTGACCAACCAAAGCCCTTCGGGCTGGCTCAATGCGAAAGCATCATTTGAGTTAATAAGTGTTGCAGTACCTCTACCATCCGAATATTGAGAAGCATTAGCATGTTTTCTTCCTATCACAATGTATATCATTCTACCCGTGATCTAAAAGGTAATTGATTGCGCAAGGCTTCAATTATGCCAAACTAAATAAACCTTTCTTCAAGGTACTTTTGAACTCCATAGTCATGTAAGCGTGATATTCACCCCCTGAGGGAAGAATAACTAATCTTTAGAACAAAGATCTTAATACCTAAGAAACAGTATATTTAGCTAAGGAGCACTGATCCCGAATTGCTTTTTCAATAATCTTAGATTGCCGCTGCACCAATTTTCCCTGATATATGCTCTATATAACTTATATCGGGTGTTGATGGAAAATATCGTCAACAACTTTATCCTGATAGCAGAACTCAGATAGCAGACAGTATGTCGCAAGTAGGTCCTTGGTGTACGCATTGGATGGGGCATGGTGGTTGTCCGAGCATTACTTACGTGCAAGGATTTGGCTTGATAGCGAAACTTGGATAATGGATAGTACGCTTTCATAGCGAGGTGATGGAGATCTAGTACGCTTTCTAGCATAGCGACAGAGATCCTGCATGCTTTTGTAGCGTGACGATGAAGACCTTTCGAGGAGGGTACTATGGGTAGTATCTAGATATATTATAGCTACATGTATATGGATTATTAAGTTTGATTTATCGGAGAGAGATGGGTATGATTTTCCCGTAGAGGCAAAACTTGGGCTGTCAATTTCCAACATGACCCAAAACCCGACCCGAAACCCACATGGGAAATTAGCGGTTTGACCCGACCCGTTTAATAACGGGTCATTTTAGGGTCAACCCGACTTTGACCCATTTATAAATGGGTGGGTTTAGGGTTGACCTGCGATACCCGAATTTGACCTGACTAACACGTTTATTGGCTCTATATTATCGTAAAATTCTCATCTTAGCTTGAAAATGAAGGTTGTTGTCATTATTCAATTATTCATACTAACTAACACTTAACAATTTTTCATGTTTATTCCTACATTGACAACTTTTTATAATTTTCTTCTCACCTTAGCTTGCAACAAGTGGATGATGACAATACCCTTCTTTTATGTTTTCATGTTCATTCACATCTTTTTATACAAATATTTTTCTTAACGGGTTACACGAATCAAACTCGAAAGCCGCACGATTATAAATGGTCAACCCGAAACCGACCCTTTTAATAAACGGGTTAAGCTGACCCGACCCGAATTAAACCCGAACACGATTTGACCCGACCCAACATGACCCATTGACAGCCCTAGGCGAAACTATAATAAACCCTATAACCTAATAAAAATAAATCAGTGATAGAATGGTACATGTAGTGTTATCCTTAAAATAGTATAATTTGTCCATTCTCCAGAATTTTTTGTAACAACCCAGAATTTTGGAACCAATTTAAATTTTTTATTTTAGAAATTTTAATGAATTTTGAATATTTAAAATGATTTATTTTAAATAATAACGACAAGAAAAAACTTAAGAAAATTAGATTATTTAATTTAAAATGGTATTTAAATAAAGATTATCATAGATTAAATATTATATTTCGAATTTCATCCATTTTAAATGATATTTAAGTAAACTATTTTCGTTAATTTATAAATATTTATATTTGTAACTGATGTGAATCTTTAACTCTCCTCGGTTGAATTTAATGTGAACATTTTGGAAACAAGAGTTATTACTGTTATTAATTTATTTTGTAATTTGAATAAAAAAATGAATTTAATACTAGTTTTGTGATTCGGTTAAGAAGGGAAGTATATGCTAATATTTGAAACTAAAATGTAAACTTGAACTTTCATTTATTTTGGACATAGTGAATATAATCTCAATTTAAAACTTTCTGCCAAAAATAATGTCATCACAAATTTGTGTTGAAAATGTAACGATGGAAACAAAAGTCAACTTTGAAATAAATCATGCAATTTAATTTAATCTTAAACAAGGATTTTATTTGTGTAGTGACATATCATCAAAACTAATTTATCAAATTGTAAGTATAAATGGCGTAATAAACGTTAAATTAATTTCAAACGTATGTTGAAGCTTTAATGGTGATTAATTTTTGTAGACCAATAAATCTAAATTTATTACCATATTATTCATAGTGCAATTAATGTAATAAAGACATTCTATGTAATTTAAACTTTGAATTGAAGAGAGTAATATAGGATGAGTTTATCATTGGCAATTTCAAATTGGAATTTAATATATATAGTGATTCATTTCGTTTGAAAGTTAGAATTCAATATTGGTATATTTAATAAAATTGAATGGTGCATTTATATAATTAACCTTTGAAATTCTTTCCTAAGCTCTAACCTAAATCAACCCTTTATCCATTCACTTCTTTGGCTATAAATAATATTAAAATTCCTAACATAATCCTCCTCTAAACCCTAATTCATTTCATAGCCGCCACCTCCATCTTTCATGGATGGCCAAAAACGCTCTCCTTTCCCCCCTCAAATCTCTTTCAATCCATTCCTCGATTTGCAAATCGTTCAGTGGCAAACATAAAGAACTCGATGAGCTCTAATCATTCAACGATGAGGATCCATTTTTCTTTGCCTGAATTGTGTTAAATCAAGACATGAAAGTAGCCGGTTTCGAGTGATTTTCTGGGCGGCACGGTGGTGTGAGATGCACCTGGTGGCTCGCGCGAGGGAAGGGATTCGAAGTCAAGGTTGGGTTCAATTTGTTCTAGGTTACAACAACAAAGAAGACGGCTGATTTAATTAAATTGTAATTAGAGTTAATTAAGAAAATAATTATAATTATTGTGAAACCTTATAAAATCAATATCTATTTCATATGACCTCAGAAATACGCAAATTCAGTTGTGATGGAATTGTAAAATCAAGATCTACATGATGGAATCAATTTGGTCAAATTCAGAGCTAGTTACAAATTTGGTGAAATTAAACGTTCAGTTTAATTTAAAGGGAACAATCGTTATTTAAGCGATTTCAGTAACCGATCAAGGTGAGAAATTCTATTCTTTTTATTATATAATTAAAATTTATTAATCATAGTTGTAGTATTACTCATACGCTGTAATATTCTGTTGTTTGGCATACGTGATTTGATCTGTGATTGGTGTGCTCTGTAGATCTGTTAAAATTAACAATTGTGTTAATTAAAAATAGTTAAACAAATCATCATTTTATTTATTAGATTTGTTGATTCAAGATTAACAATTGTGTTAATTAGAAAATAGTTAAACAAATCATCATTTTGTTTATTAGATTTTTTGATTCAAAATTAACAATTGTGTTAATTAGAAAATAGTTAAACAAATCATCATTTTGTTTATTATATTTGTTGACTCAAAATTAACAATTGTGTTAATTAGAAAATAGTTAAACAAATCATCATTTTGTTTGTTAGATTTATTGATTCAAAATTAACAATTGTGTTAATTAGAAAATAGTTAAACAAATCATCATTTTGTTTATTAGATTTGTTGATTCAAAATTATCAATTGTGTTAATTAGAAAATAGTTAAACAAATCATCATTTTATTTATTAGATTTGTTGATTCAAAATTAGCAATTGTGTTAATTAGAGAATAGTTAAACAAAATTTATCATTTTGTTTATTAGGTTTGTTGAAACAAAAATTAACATCTTTGTTAATTAGAATTGGTTTAAACAAAAATTATCACTTTTGTTTAATAGTTTGGTTTAAACAAAAATTATTACTTTTGTTTAATAGTTTAGTTGAAACAAAAATTATCACTTTTGTTTAATAGTTTAGTTGAAACAAAAATTATCACTTTTGTTTAATAGTTTAGTTAAAACAAAAATTATCACTTTTGTTTAATAGTTTAGTTGAAACAAAAATTATCGCTTTTGTTTAATAATTTAGTTGAAAACAAAAATTATCACTTTTGTTTAATAGTTTAGTTGAACAAAAAATGAACATTTTGTCAAAATATAAAGGTTGAAACAAAAACAAATATTTTGTCAATTAAAAAAGGTTGAAACAAAAATGCACATTTTTTGTCCAATATAATGATTGAAACAAATATGCACATTTTTGACCAATATAAAGGTTGAAACAAAAATATACATTTTTGTCAATTAAAAAGGTTGAAACAAAAATATACATTTTTCTCAATTAAAAAGGCTGGAACAAAAATTATTACTTTTGTTTAATAGTTTAATTGAAACAAAAATTATCACTTTTGTTTAATAGTTTAGTTGAAACAAAAATTATCACTTTTTTTTAATAGTTTAGTTGAAACAAAAATTATCACTTTTGTTTAATAGTATAGTTAAAACAAAAATTATCGCTTTTGTTTAATAGTTTAGTTGAAACAAAAATTATCGCTTTTGTTTAATAGTTTATTTGAAAACAAAAATTATCACTTTTGTTTAATAGTTTATTTGAAACAAAAATTATCACTTTTGTTTAATAGTTTAGTTGAACAAAAATGAACATTTTGTCAAAATATAAAGGTTGAAACAAAAATAATTATTTTGTCAATTAAAAAAGGTTAAAACAAAAATGCGAATTTTTTGTCCAATATAAAGATTGAAACAAATATGCACATTTTTAACCAATATAAAGGTTGAAACAAAAATATACATTTTTGTCAATTAAAAAGGTTGAAACAAAAATATACATTTTTGTCAATTAAAAAGGCTGGAACAAAAATTATTACTTTTGTTTAATAGTTTAGTTGAAACAAAAATTATCACTTTTGTTTAATAGTTTAGTTGAAACAAAAATTATCACTTTTGTTTAATAGTTTAGTTGAAACAAAAATTATCACTTTTGTTTAATAGTTTAGTTGAAACAAAAATTATCACTTTTGTTTAATAGTTTAGTTGAAACAAAAATTATCGCTTTTGTTTAATAATTTATTTGAAAACAAAAATTATCACTTTTGTTAATAGTTTAGTTGAAACAAAAATTATCACTTTTGTTTAATAGTTTAGTTGAACAAAAATGAACATTTTGTCAAAATATAAAGGTTAAAACAAAAATAAATATTTTGTCAATTAAAAAAGGTTGAAACAAAAATGCACATTTTTTGTCCAATATAAAGATTGAAACAAATATGCACATTTTTGACCAATATAAAGGTTGAAACAAAAATATACATTTCTGTCAATTAAAAAGGTTGAAACAAAAATATACATTTTTGTCAATTAAAAAGGCTGGAACAAAATGTACACTTTCGTCAAAGTACCTTAGTTGAAACAAAATATACACTTTTGTCAAATATATTAGTTGAAATAAAAATTGACACTTTGTCAAAACATAATGGTTGTAAACAAAAATTACATTTTTGTTAAATAATATTAGAATTTATATGCAAAGTTAAAATATCATTTTATTGACAATGCATATATTAGAATTTGTATGCAAAGTCAAAGAATCATTTTTATTGACAATGCATATATTAGAATTTGTATGCAAAGTCAAAGAATTATTTTTATTGACAATGCATATATTAGAATTTGTCTGCAAAGTCAAAGAATTATTTTTATTGACAATGCATATATTAGAATTTGTATGCAAAGTTAAAATACCATTTTTATTGACAATACATACATTAGAATTTGTATGAATTATTTTTATTGTCAAAACATGCATTGAAACTATATACAAACAAAATATTCCTTTTTATTTGTTAAAGTTAAAAATAGAAATAAAAATTAGCTTTTTATTTGTCATTAGATCAATTGTCATGTAAATAAAATATATTTTATTTGACATTATCAACATGTAGATATGATATGCCAATAAAACATTCTTTTATTTGGCGTGTTAAATACGTTAGTGGAATCGTCAAATGGTTTATATTTATATATAGTTTTTTATATATAAATTAAAATTAAACGAATCGCGCGCGGTAGTTCGCGTTTCAGAATCATAACTTTAAACGATTATACCAAAAGATCCGACTGTCGGATTTTCCCAAAACTAGAACCGCTAGGACCGCTTTGGGAAGATCTTTCCAACGATATAAATTTTATTAAAATCTAACGGTTAGATTTCGAGATATGTGCAAATCAAGTTTTGATAAAAACAGCGCCAGGACCGCCTATTGACCCGAAGCGTCGTTAAATGAAATTGATCTATTATTATATAAATAAAAATAACTATAAATCGTTATTAACTAATGTTAACGATATAAAATGGTTTTAAATTATATATATATGTGCGAGAATTACTTGAAAAGACCGAGTTCAACCTCATTTCAAATAATTATACGATGATTTAAATCGAAGATATTAAAGACGGTGATTGAAGACCAGCGATCTTCACATCGAATGGATAACTACTGATGCCCGGCATTGGTTAGCTCCCAGTAAAGGGTTAAAGTGGTAGTTATCCGGGCGTACTTGTTGATTGTTCGGGAAAGCGAGCACCTCTCTTCCGTATTGGACATACGGGACGAGGAATAAGGTGTCTCCGGTTTCGTTTAGACCCAGAACGGACTTGTAAATGGATGTATGTCTGACATTGGATTTTATTCTGTGCTGATTAGTTTCTATTTAATATATATCTGTTTGGTGGCGGAGAATTTATTCTCTTGCTTAACACCCTTCTCTGAGATGCACGAGCTCAGAGGTTATATATCGATAGTTATCGATCGCTTGGCGTGAATTGTCGGTGTGGCATGCCAAGATGCAAATGATCAAGGCTTATTGTTGAAAAGCAGAGCCTTGTGGTTGATGATCAAAGCACAGCTTTATTTAGCGTAGCTTTGTATATAGCGTTACTTCGTGAGCCTCACACCCCGGTGGGGTCAAAAACGGGATAAGGGACCCAAGGAGTGCACATGTTTCTTTCTAGTTAGAAGTGGTATCATGGTTTTGCAAGCCCTGACCTTTTACCTATGTAGATAATGGATTATGAGGTACCTCGGTAATATTGGTCGATAGTGACCAACTTATAGGTTCAATAGGACCGGGAAACGTGTGTTCAGGCATAACTAATCCACTAAAGTATTTGTGGACCGGCCTTGGAGGATCCAAGGGTTGTCTGTAGGTGTGATCCTGAGACATTGCTAGAGTGTCTCGAATAGGTAAGGAGATCGTCCCTAGCCTTGATTCATGATGGAAACCCAACTTCCAATACGAAATTACGGTTTTGATTGTAAACCTATATATGGCGACATAGTAGGATGGGGTAATATGCTGTCTAGGATTGATACATTTACTTTGAAGTATTTTAAAACTGATTCGACACTAATAATAATATTAAAATATTTTTTCTACGTATCAAACATGTTTGACCATTATAAGGTAAAACTCTATCCTTCGGTTTGCGTTGCATTGTGTGTTGTGACTTGAGTCATATAATGATTTAATTTTTCTAAAAAGCATTGCGTTATTTTAAATAAAAATTTATTAAACTTATGCACTGGCAATCCAATGGAGTAAACCCGTTCCGCGTTAGCGGCGTGTTCCTGTGATTAGCCATATTGTTAGATAAGTTAGGAAAGATTTCTCATACCAGTCCCACGACTGACTCGTAGTTTGTTTCACTTTGCAAACTCGGGTGCCCTCTTTTCCGTACGGGCAGTCGAGTAGCTTATTTTGCAGATATTTTGAGCAGGATTCTGGATCAAAACTTCAAGCCGTGTCCAGAGCATTGATTGTCTTCCACCGCGTTGTATTAAATTCATTGTAAATTCATCTTCCGTTGTATTATTATTTATCGATGTACTCTGCTATATTTTGTACTCTGATATAACATTATTATGATGTTTATAAAAGTCTTCTGTTATTTATTCTGATGTGTTGTATGCCTAGAGTTAATGAATTCGAGGATTTCCAACTTTTGGATCAGACCTGTGTGGTTAATGGTCGATTCAAAGGGCGGGGATTTTTGGTTCTTTACAACTTTGTTCTAACCCCCTCCTCATAACAAACTCAGGTTAGATAGATGGTAGAGATTTTACAACTTAGAGACACTTGCTAGTCAGTGTCATTATTATGGTAAGTATTTACTTATTATCATATTTTATTCAGTTTGGCTATGAGATATTTTATCGTGAGCTTTGATATACTTATGTTTGCATTTCTGCAGGATACCAGACATACCAACTTGAGTTTCAATGGACTTGGATTTTAGTTTTTTGCGAAAAAATTGGGTCCGTTGAAATTTGGGTTGTTACATCTGGTATCAAATCTTAAGTTCAGGATCCTAATATAGATAGCGAGTGAGCGTATTTGTAATTTCAAAATTTAAATACTATATATATATATATATTTGGATCCGTAAAGGAACCCAGTAAATAAGAGGAGCAACATATGGAGAAATTATGAATATAAGTTTTGTACACTTAGGCAACGGTTGAGGAAATTTGAGAAAAATTAAGTCCATGAATGACTGGAATATGAAGTATAGAAAAATATTTTGGAATAAAAAGGAGAATTTCATGTGTTAGTGTCCGAAATTTTGGTATTTCAAATTAGTGGATTGAGTAGTAGTTCCTTGCAAATTGAGGAAAAGTAACAAGAAAAATGGATTAGGAATATGTGTATATATACATTTGGTGCAAAAGCAGCGCTGGATTCGGATTTCAGTTCGTACAACCTTGGAGAAATTAACGTGAAAAAGGAATTTGGATGAAGAAATATAATTTCATGCAAAGGATTAAGGAATGACAGCTAAGAAACCACTTTGTGCTTATCTCCACAGTTAAGCTTTTAAAAAGAACTTGAAAAGAACATAAATATAGAAAAAAATCGAGAAGAGTTTTCAAGTTTAAAAGTTTTAAATTTTTAAAAATTCACTGGTTCGTAATATTGATATTTGGATTAAAATGATTTTTGAGAAAATTATGCATACTTGTTTTCAAAAGAATAATGTGTGTTGTGCATAGGCAAGTTGTGGGGTTGGGCAATATAAGTGGTTAAGGGAAAGCGCGAGTATAAATGAATTAGACATATGTTGTGCATAGATGAGCCAGAGATAGGTCTCAATACAAAAATAGATAATCTAAAAAAAAAGAATAACAAATTATTTTGGAAAGAAAATATAAAAGTTTTTTTTATAAAGAATGGATTGTGACAAACTTAAACTTATTAGAACAGGAATAATTATAAGATAAGTTTTTACAAATCAATAATTTTGTAAGTAAACGTGTGTTTGTTAAAGTGACAAGGAAATGTGCAGCAAAAGAGGTGTACAAAATATATGTGAAACGCCATAATTTTGTGCTAGCTATTTCAACAAAGAGATGAAAAATATTAAAATAATGAAGTTTTATCATTACTTTGCATATACCACAAAAGTCCTCTTTAGAAAAGATTCATAGAAACTTAATCGTATTTATTCCTCTTAGAAAAGAAATATGAATTGAAATAGATAAGAGCTCCAACTGAATTAAAGTGCATAATCCATTTTTTTAAAAGAAGAAAAAACCTTAGTAAATAAATTGAAGTAATTAATCCTATCTTCCCTAAAAAAATTTACTTTTGAGAAGATAAAATTTTAGAGAATTAAACATGGTTTAGTAAAATGATTCCAGTAGTGTGTAGAGCTTTGAGGATCTATTTTGGTATGTGAATAAACCATAAAGCTTGAGTAGCAACTGTGGAAAATCCTTAAAGGAGAAATTAAGATGTAAGAACGAGAAATGGTAAACACTCAAAGGTTAACAATAATATAAGAGAATTGAGAAAAAGAAAATTTCGAGAAGAAGTCTCTCAAATGGTTATTGTTTAATAGTGAGAACTTAAAGATAATTTTAAACTTGCATGGTTTATGTGAAAAGGATAAAAAGGAAATGGACTGCAAAGAGCAAGTTTGGAACTTTTATAAGTGAAATTACGTCATAGTTTGTAATTAATGGAAATCCTTTTTCAGCACTTCATTCGGAAATATGAAGGTCTGGCACACTTTATGGTGGAATGATAACTAAGGGTATGGACATGAGTTTGTAGAGAGTGGTAGATGGAAAGATCGAATGAGCATTATGGTCGTTTAGATCCAGCAATGAGGACCTTTTTATGTCAAAGGTACATGGTCCTAGACCTCCTAGTCCTAGTGGGTAGCCATATTTAGCTATTGCATCTTTTGTCTAGCAGTGACTACAATAGAGCATGTTTTCTTTTAGTATAGATTTGCGCTCCTATGTAGTATTCTATTTTATTATTGAAAAATAGAATGGTTTAGTGTAATATTTCCTTTTTATGTGTTTGTGAAAATTGCTAGAATAGACTAAAGACATGAGATATTATTAATAAAATAATAATTAAAGCAAAAGGATGAATAACTAAAAGCAAAACAAACAAAAATTTGCAGAAAGCAACGAAGACGATAATTACAATAAATGAGAGCAAAAAGTGAAAGTTTATTCTTTAATATTTTGGGGAATCCAAAGGGAAATTATTCTTCGGTAAACTGTGCTTGGACATGAAAATAGGAAATTTTACAGAGTAGTGATGGAAAAGTTCCAACTATGGAGAAAAAGGTTTGTAAAAGTGAAGTGGAAAATACAGAATTTTCTATTTCCTATCATTTTCCAACATAAGAAATCGAATTCAAAAAATTAGATTTTTCTGAAATTCGCAAACATAAAGTTAGTTGGTAAGGTCTGCATGCAAAAATTGGACGAACTATGCCCTTATTCAGTAAGGGTAGGAGACAAATTAGATGAAAAGATATTTTTATTCTTAAGTGATTGCATTAATGTAGGAATTGCCAATATATTTAGATTGTGTGCATCATGTTTTCAAAAGATATTTGAAAGAAAAGAGCATTCATACAGGAGGTACCACTTATAAATTCATTTCATTTATGAATTTAACAATGCATTGCACTCTGCACAAGTACACAAATGATTACGAAATTGGATGTACATGTAATATTTGTGAATTATGAGAGGAATTACATAATTTTACTCTTATCAAAGTTCAGGGACGAAATTTCCAAAAGGGTGGGAGAATGTAACACCTCACATTTTTAATAATAAAAGTAACCAAAATAATTACAGAAATAATTAATAATAAAAACCATACATTTTGGGATTATTAGAATTTAGCTTCGAAACGTATATGACTACATTCATAGCAAATTTTTGATTGATTTACATATATACTACGTTCCGAAAGAAGCTCGTACAGAAAAGTTATTAATGCTTGAAGTCTATTAAAAAAATATTTATGAGCGTAAATGTGTGTAAATATATTTATTTTGAAATGTATTCGCGTAGTGATTCCCGAAACAGTATGTGTTTGAATTTAAAATTACATGTTTGTCGAAAACGGAAGGTAATCAAATAAAATGGAAAGAAGAATAACGTTAAAAAATGATCGAAATAATTAATCAGGCATGAACAAAAACAGGAAATACGACTCAATCAAATGATTGAGTCGACCCATATAAGGGTCGGCTCGACCCATGTGTCGATCAAATTAGGGGATGGGTCGACCCATCATGTCTTGTAACGATGTGCCTTTTACTGTTTTGACAGTTTGGATTTTATTTCTCTGAATCGAATGGACACAACTAGTTTTAACATCTATAAATAAACCTACAGGGCTAGCCGTCAAACTCATATTTTTTGAGTGGGCGCGGAAGTCCTGCCATTCGCTTTCCCCTCGTATTCTTCAAAAATATAAAATATTATATTTATGCTATCTAATTCAAGATTTGGAAATAGATGTTGTAGATTTAAGATTCAGATATCTGAATTCTTTGCTCTGTATGAGCTTGTAGATTCAAATAGGAGAGGCTACGAATAATAAATCTAAATCCAAATCAAATCCAGAATACGGGTGCAAAATACATGTGAGTGGATTAAAATTATTCTTTTTAATAATGGTGTATATTATCGTTTGCTTCCTATTGAGTTGAGGAACCTTGATAATTCAAAATTATTTAGTTATGGTAATTTATTTCTTGTGCGATTTAAGTATAGTTCTAATTACAATAGTTCGTTCCTTAATTTAATTCCAATTGGCATAATATAAGAAATATTGTGTAAAAAAATCTATAATTTTAATTTTAAACCTGAAAATTCCCGTTTTTACATGTTGAGGCTATGATTTAAATTTAGAATTCGATAAATACCGGAATTGGTTGGAGTGGGAAAAAGGGCATGAGCCTAATTGTATTCAAACTTACAGAAAATATGTCAAATTTGGGAAAATAAATTGAAGAACAAGAATTAACATATACATATCAAAATCAAAAGTTGAGATGGTCTAGATTAATTGGTTGGGAAAAAGGGAATATATTTACATAGTTTGGTCTATGTGAAAAATAAAAAACATAATTGCAAGTATAAAAAGTAACTACATGAACCCGAATGTAGAAGTCTCAAAGGGGATTATGTCCAAGCCCGAGAACTGATACTTAACCTCCATCGACGCGGTGGTCTTAGAGGTCATTACTGGAGAAGTTGGTTTAGGATGTGCTCCCAACCTCGTCTCCTCTTCCAAAGACGGAATGAGAGTGGGTATCAACTCATCTCCTCCGATGAACTCCTCATCACCGCCGTCTTGGCCATCCACTCCTCCCTCAGCCTCCTCTTCTTCATCGTCACTCTTACAACCTGTCAAGCCCTTTTGGGAAATAGGCCTAACAGGTGGAGGAGATGGTCCAGTAGCAGAGTCTGGACATGACGATGTGCATTCAACACATTCCTCTGCTCCAAGACTCGATCATAATAAACACTACCCGACGGGACCTAAGGGATACTTATCAATCAAAGTTTCAAGTTAGTTTATATCTTACGACTCAATTAAATTGAAGTATAATGTAAGTTTTAAAATACTTATGGCTTGCAAGCCACTCCTCGCAAATCTTGGAGGGTGTCGGACGAAGAACTAGTTGTGCTTGAAGTAGTTAAGCTGGTGTCATGCCCCCCCCCCAGGATGACACGACTGTTGGCCTGCGCCTTTAAGAAGACAGGGGAAGGTGTATTACCTCTTACCTTCATAGAGTAAAAGAACAGAATTCAAACCCAGAAGCGGGCTGGGCGGGAAAATTCCCGCCCAGGACCCAGGTCGACTGGGGAGTCGACTGGGTAGTCGACCCCCCTGACCAGGTCGACTGCCCAGTCGACATGGGTGTCGACCTGGGTGCAAAACCCACTTTTGGGCCTGGGTGCATTCTGATGTACCTGGTCTCGTTTTCTGCCTAGATTCGTCCGCCTAATCCTATATAAGCAGCCCCTAGTCTCCTTCACTATTCACAATTCTTTTCTATCCTTATGCTGCCTCTGAGAAAATGTATAAATAAATAAAATAATATATAAAATAAATCAAGACGAGGAAATTTTGCTTAGGACTTTCAAGAGGAGATTCAAAACAAGCTAGGATTCAAGTGAAGATTCAAACGACTTCAACGACTGTTTTTCTACGAATCAAATATAATCTCTGTAAGTCGGTTACTTTTTAGATTTGAACGTTTCCTTTATTCATGACATGAAATTAAAGGAATAAAAGAATATGCCAAATCTTTCTGTTCGAATCAGTGCTTATATCCTTGGACTTAATTAAGAACTGTTATGATTCGATGACCAATAAGACTGTGACTATGAAACTATGGACCTTAAAAACATATGCCTCTTTGCCTATGAACATTTCCTATGACTGTGACTCGTGACTGTGAGAATTATTTCCCTTTGACTATGGACATCGCCTATGACTGTGATTCATTAACTATGAGGATTTATCGCCTATGACTATGGATATAAGGTTATTATTTATGCCCATGACACTGTAGTTACAAAACCATGTTGTATGCCAAACTGGCATTATATTGGATCTAGGCTTGACTTTCTGTTTCTAGTTATCCTTGGATCATGATCTTGGGAATTTACCTATTAAGTTAGGTCTACCCATGTTCTTGAACCTATACTATTCAACCCTTTTCATATCGTAATATTACCAGATCTATATGCCTGTGAATTATCATCTTATGCCAGTTATTATGTCTATTCTTTCATGGCATTTTGGTTCATTCCCTTTTATCCACGAATCTAGATTTATTTATAATCTAGGTTGAATCACGATTATACGAACGATGGGAATACGATTTGGGGCAAAATATGAAATTTACTAAAACGTAGTTATAAACTTGGAAATTGGCATAAATTGGGAACATGTATTATGGCATGTTCATAAAAATGCAAATTGGATAAATTTGACATGAATTATAGGATGTGTAATTTGAACCTAGTATTAACTTGTAAATCTAGCATTTACATGAACTATGAACTAGAATAATAAGTCAAGTTTGACATGAACTGTAATTAGAATGTTAAATCCGAATTGGATTAGCTAATTTAGCATAATAAGTATATTGGCATAAATTTGAAATTGGCCATAATTGTGAGTAGTTGTCATGTTTAGCAAAATCATGGTTAGTGACACTTAATTTGGTATAGTTTACATACCAAAAAGCATAAATATGATATAGAGGGGGAAATGGGCCATAATAATAAATGTTGACAATTTACATTAAAAGAGTAATTATGAAATAAGTAAATTAGGAATAATTTACTTATAGAATTTGTCCTAAATGAGAAAATGTAAATTTAGACAAATTAAAGGTTTATTAATGACATCTCTTTTAATAACACACTAGAAAGTTCTAGGGTGACAGAGAGGATAGTGTCTAGGCTTGGGTTTGGAAAATACAAGTTTCCTGCTCCCCCTGGCTATCCCTAACTGATCCAACGGACGGGATGGTTACTTTCAAAACCTGATTTGAAAATTAATCAAAACCCTTTGAACTTAGAAAACACGAATATGCCTAACCCAAGGTTAGACTGAGTTGCGATGTAAACCTGCCAGGAACCAACCGACACATCCAGTAATCGCAACAATATCTGTCTGATGTGAGTGGTCGCAGCTTTAATTTATTTAGTTAAAGCTAGAACAAGAATGGTAGGGTTAAGTTAACTAAGACACTTAACCAATTCAACATGATAACCAAACCGATGGGTGGGGTTAGGTTCATACAGACACTTAACACAGTTAAGCTAGAATGTGAGGGTTAAGTCTATAGGGACACTTAACCAAACTTAACATCGTAACCAGACAAGATTTATAAGGGTTAAGTAACTAAGAAAACACTTAACCAAATTAACATGTTAACTAGACTAGAGGTTGGGGTTAAGTAAAATTTAATACACTTAGCCAATTTGATATGTTAGCTGGACTAGACCGTAGGGTTAAGTAAACTGGAACACTTAACCATCAGATTGTGATAAAGGAATAAGGTTAATTCTAAAACATGAGGGGATAATACTTAACCATTAATAAAATGTTAGTTAAAACATATGGGCAAGGTTAAGTTAAAAGGAACACTTAACCAATATAGGATGAATGGGTAGGGTTAAGTAATAAGAAATACTTAACCAACATAACTTGGTTTGTGGTAGGGTTAAGTCAACATGAATTACTGATAACACTTAACCAGTTTAACAGGATAAATGAAGAGGGTTAAGTTAGCTTGAATTGACTAATGACACTTAACCAATCCAAATTGACGAGAAGAGAACTAAGTAGTAAACCTTAGTTAAAAAGGAGCTAAGTAGTAAACCTTAGTTAAGAAAACAACGATTCTGGAAACTAAGTGGTAAACCTTAGTTAGCAAAACTAAGTAGTAATTCTTAGTGTAACACGGGAAGGAGCGAACGTCCGTCTGATTAAAAAGAAGGCTCCAACGAATTGGGTTACGAAGCCCGAGGCTTTGAGGGGACGTGAGGGTACTCTTGGTATCCCTCTGTGAGGTGGCAGATGATCCTCCTGGGCTCACAGAGGTTAAGGTTTGCGGTAGAAGAACCAAGGGTATGCCTTGGTTGCAATATAAGGCAACCTAAAGACTAGGATGGACCAGCGTGATTCGGCGAGACCAGTAGCCCTGTGATAGCAACTCGTCGTCTACCTACCATCTTTAGTCAATCGTGGTACGTATGCGGAAAGGCGGAGAACTCCAAAAGACCATATACTTGCTATCTAGTTATGGGTGAGGATGGCCATAGGTTAGTGGGGCATAGAGGGCCTGCGTACAGTTCTCATTTTTCAAGGTGTGCCTTTCATTAGTTGAGGGAGGGGTCGAGTGGGACCATAGCCACTGGAAAAACATACCTTAGCATCTGCATCGGCAGATATCTGAAAGCTCCCGACTGAGTTCTGTGTTTCTTGATTTGCCATGCCATAGGACTCGGGCTGCACATTATAGGACATGTGCATCTAGACAAGCGATAACGATTCGCAATACATGCGTGGGTAAGTCTAGGAACATATACCACTCTAGGTAGTGTGTCCTAGATTAGGGGGCATCGTTCGACAGGTAGCATAATCCCTAGTTGGACTAGGTGGCATAAACCCTGAATCCGGGAAGCGTTCAGCAGATAGCGTAAACTCTAGTTGAATCTAGAAAGCACTTGATAGAAAACCCTAGATTAGATCTAGGTAATAAATGTATGCCTGAAGGCAACCGAAATTACCGGGATTGGGATCACGTTATCATTACTAGTTGGGACACTAGTTAGGTGGTGTAGAGATATAGAAACCAGTATAACAAGGAAATAGCGAAGCGGCGAAAGTATTAGAGCATATCCAGTTTATCTTATCTTAGCATATCTTGTGTTAATCTTGTCTAATCTTTCTGACCCTATCATCATGGTGTTATCTTGTATTCAGTTAATTCATGTTGTTTTGTTTTTCCATGTTCACATGCTAGAAGTAACTGAACTTACTCAGGCTTTATGTCTGACTCTGTTTTTCTTTCATCTTCTTTTCTTCCGTTCCCCCCCAGGTAGTAAAGGAGGGAATAGTATAGCTCAGGTTAAGTTAGACTGTCACTCTTTCCCAGCTAGAAGATTTGTCGAAGTTTTGCTTGGATTCTCTTTTCAGATGCTATGGCTGGCTCTTGCTACATTGGGGAATATAAATGTTGTTTTATGCTTCTTTATTTTGTAAGACAGATGATACTCTGATATTGTAAAGAAATCGTTGTACAAACTATTTTATCAATAAAGCAAAGTTTTATTTTCCGTTATTTTAATTTTTGTCTGTCTTGTAATTCATCTGCATCTTTTACCTTAAAATACTCCACAGAACTTAGTGCATTCCCTTTGTGAGTGACACTAACGGACGTGGGGTGTTACAGGTTCTATGCCCAACCACTTGGTGAAAAGGATTTAAGTGCTGAGCAGAAAGGCGTACGCATTCGGATGAAGCTGCGTCGACGCTAAATGGAAGAAGTGCAGAATAACCTGGATATACGACCGCAATAGAGGCATGCACCCAACAGAGAACATATGTCTATTCCAGGTAGTGTAGCTCTCAGAGGGTGAGTGTGCCCTATCGTGCCTTCCTGAAACTAGAACATCACCTCAGGATATTCTGTATTTCGTCTAAATGTGTGTAACACCCCGCATTTTTATTTAAATAATGATTAAAAATTTGAAAAGCTTTCAAAATTTGGTCATGGAATTAGCGTCATTATGTCCATTGTGATTTTCCGATCAATTAAGACCTATGGATTGCAGAAAATGGATTAAAGATGAAAAAGATATCTTTGAAAAAAAAAATTACAACAAACATGAAAAGAATGTATAAAAAAAGAACAATGACCACCATTGTTTTTAGCTTGGTAACAAAAGTCTATGTAGCTCAGTTAGTAAAGACGTGTCTCTCCCAAGTGAGTGGCGCAAGTTCTAGTCCCGCTGGCACCATATTTTTATTTTAGAAGAACGGCTAAAATAATACATGTTCTCCGAGGAAAATATGTATAAATGCACATATAAGGAAAATTATACATAAAAGTGAGTATAAATATATATATATATACATACATACATGCACATGTAAATATATGCATATGTGTGCATAAATATATACATATAAAAGAGAAATCCAAAATAAACCTGCAATCAATGAAAATAGGTAATAATTAAATGACGGCATAACATCGATTAAATTTTGAAAATGAAATAAAAGTTGCATATATATATATACCCACAAATTCAAATATCGAGATAAAATGTGCAAGTCAAAAAGCAGAATATAATTAATGCATAATAAATGGAAAATGAACAGTGAAATTAACTGCCTTTGAAGTTAAAGTGCATTAAAAGGAATAAAACAACTAATTGATGAAAGCATTAATTATCGGGCAAGGAACTGAAAGTTTTCATGCGTATATACACGCATAGATTTAGAATTCAAACTTAACCATGATTTATAATAGGAATAAAATAAATCAGGAGAGGCATAGAAAGCAGATGACTAAGCGTTATTAATGAAAAATGTTAAACTCAAAAAACGTGTTCTAGAAAACGCGACTGGTCCCGAATGGGTCGACCCACGATAAGCTGGGTCGACCCACTCAAGGGCAGGTCGATCCAGGGGTCGACTCGAGCGGGCCTAGATCTATTTCTTGTGACGTGTAATTTTTGATGTGTGCGGTTCATATTTTATTTGATTAAATCCGATGGTCCAGACCTTCTTGTACATTTATAAACAGACTAGCAGGGCCAAGCCTAAATCTCATATTTTCTAAGATACTGCCCTGGCTCTTCCGTTCTCTTTTCTCACCAACTCTTTTTATAAAATTAGAATATTAGTTAGGTGATTCTGATTCAAGATTTGAAGATAAAAGAGATAAATCTACGAATAGGTGTTCAGAATTCTGATCAACATTAGGTAAGTCCTTGGATCTGGTTTACATAGGTTTTCTTTCTTTTTTCCCTCTTCTTTTAGTGTCAGATTTGTAAATCCATGGTTGTTTTGATAATGAATTCAGTTAGGAATGTCACAAAATGACAAATCTGGATCAGACTCATGGGTTGGAAAGCTGTCGGTGAGTGGATCTAAATTATACCATTTTAAATAATGGTATATCTACCGTTTGTATTCCCCATTACATTTAACCTACTAAACAATTGATAATTGTGGAAATTGGTTATTAAGCCTTTTTAGGATATGTTGAAAGATTACTGTAAATGCTATAATGGGAAATTACTGTAAATGCTATAATTATGGAATTTACACAAAACATAAATAATTACTTATGAATATTATTATGTTAAAAGGTTGTTAATAGAATTACAGTAAAATTTGGAAGAATATATATGCCTAAATTGAATGGAAAATTTACAGTAATTAGGAAATTATAACTGCACTAAGACACAAGGTTAAGTTCAACTTGTGGTAGAAGTCTGCCCGGAACCACCCGGCAAATCCAGCATCCATAAGTGGTCAGCTTAACGTGAGAGATCTGGTGCATTAACATATATATATATACATGTATATATATATATCTATGTGTGTGTGTGTGTGTGAATATATGTATATAACAAGAAATAAATAAATGACATTAATTGTAATTAATGGAAATGAATGAATGTTACACAGTAAAAGTTGGTTCCTATTATGGAACCTAAAGAGACTAAGATGAACGGGGAATAATAATAACCTGTTCTAATTAAGTATGAATGAAAGAATGGAAAATAATAGGTAGGCTTGTCCTAGGGACAAGTGGAAATTATAACGTAGGTTATAATAAATGGAAAGAAACTTATTGACAAACCTTACTTAAGAGAACTAAGTAAATAAGTAAATAACAGCAAGAAATTGTATTAAACCAGGTCATGGTTAATGAAAAAAGAATGAAGTAAGCTTATTATTGGTAAACTAATAAAAGAGAATTACGAAGTCCAATAAAAGAAATTAATAATAAGCAAAAGCCCGCTCAAGCGACATAGAACCGAAAGAAGTAAGCAGCCAATTGTGTGCTAATGAATCTGGTAACTTGAAATAACAGTGAAATGAAATGAGTTGTACTTAATGATATATATTAAGTATCATGTTAATTTGAAGCCTGCTGGTTGAGATAAGATAGACTTAGTTATACATTAAGTAGAACATATTATTGTAACATGAAAACCTGAAATTGGATAACGAATGGCATGGTAATAATGTTAGAAGATTGTAGGTTACTTTCATTAATTACAATCTAGGGAATAACATGTTACAGGCTTATTAATTAACTTAAATGGGTTAAGTTATATCACCGAATTAATAAGCGAGAGGGGTCCACTCCTTAAGGATATAAGGGGCTCGGAGAAAACCTAATAACATGAATAAATGATAAAATGTGGGTAATCAAGTTAATTGGTAAGATGATAGGATAGAACAAATGCTTGATTAAACGTTTGGACATAAGGTTTAAATAACACGTTAGCGTGATGCGCTTGGGCCAATCCGCACGTCTGAAGGTGAAGAACCCAACGCGGTAGATAACCGTGGTATCTAGAGGCACGAGGGGAATACATCCATCTGATTATTTTGCTTATATTATGCTTGCTGGCTCTGTGGGACTGGAAGGAAGCACCCGGCTTTCGAGGGACGTGGGAGGGTACCTTGACTGCAACAGTAGTTGACAGTCAGAAGGCTGTATGGTGACGTAGGTGATTCGACGATTTTTCCTATAGATAGGCTGGGTCACAACCAACACAGGATTGTAATCATCGAGTACCTATCATCGATAGTCAGTGTGACACGGATAGACTAGAGCAAAACCTATAGACCATCGATCTTTCACTATCGAGACTTTGGTTGCGGGACACGCCAATTAGGATGTAGATTGTTTGCTAGGCCAAAATCACTTAGCTCTTGATGTAGTCCTTTACTAGTCGATGTTGGGGTCGAGGTGGAACCATAGCCACCATAGAAATACAGACCATAGTTTAGATATCTATACTTTAGGCCTCTTTAGCAGACCTATACAGGTATGGAAAGGCTCCCGACCAAGTTCCGTGCATTCAGATGCAGCCCTATTATAGAACTCGGGGTACAGTAGACAGTACGTATGTGTAAGGTCTAGATACATGCACGCCGCGTTGGGTGGTGTATCGTAGATGCTAGGGCATTACTCCGTGTTAAGACTGAATTTGGCCGAGGAGTTTGGATATAGCAGTTTGTACGCTTCGTAGCATGGTGATGGTAGTTCTACGCGGAACGTGTGGCGTAGTTTATAGAGATCTGCATGCCGCTCTGGCATAGCATGAGATTTGCATATGCTTCTGTGGCATGACGATGTTGGTCGGGCGAGAAGCGTACCGTGGGAGGTACCTTAATATTGGGGGTAGCTACATATATGTTATATTAGGTTAATCTACTGGGAGGTGGATGGGTACGACGTGTGTGTAAAGCCTTGAGTGTTATTAACCCAAGCAACCTAATAATTAAGTAACATAACTGAACAGTATATGTTGGGTTATTTTAGATTGTGTAATTTAGTCCAGACACCAGAACTTGTGTTCTGACCCCCTCCTCATAACACACTTGCATGTTAGGTTTATGGCAGAGATATGATAGCTTTGAATACTGGTTAGGCAGTATTATTACTACGGTAAGGCTATACTTGGTTATATTATATTTTATCCATTCCGTTGTGAGATGTTTTTTGAGCTTTGATAAATTTTATATCTTTGTATTTTTTCTGCAGGATAGACAAGCCAACTCGGGTTTTGGTAGATTGGGACTTTTGAAGAAAAAAATGTTCTGTAAGAATTCGGGTTGTTACATCTGGTATTAGGCCCTAGATTCAGGATTTCTTTATAGACAGTGAGTGAACGTATTTGTATTTTTTTAAATATAAATATATTATATATATACACCTAGATCCATAAAGGGAACCCACTAAATAGGAAGAGCAAAATATGGAAAGAGTTGAGATATAATTTATGTACACTAAAGGAATGATTATGGAAATCTGAGGCCCTTAGGCAGTTTGGGTGAAAAGTGTACAATATTCTCTGTATTGGAGAAAGATGTATCCTATATGTTAGCGTCTGAAATGATAATATTTTAGATTAGTGGGTTTGACGGTTAAGCCTTATAAATGGGAAAAGAGTAAAAAGAGAAAAATGGATTAGGAATATATATATATACATATATAAATATATGAGAGAAATGACTTTGTGGGAATATCTAAGAAAGTTTAGGCAAGTTGGAAACCCACTTTGAGTCTAACCCCATTGTTAACTTTTAAGAACTTAAAATTTTAAAAGCTTTTGGGTGGTAGTTTATGATGTTTTCAAGTTTTGATCTTAAAATCTTACAATTTTGAAATATGTACTAGCTAAATTGTGTAGAAACATTCTTTGAAAGAAAAGAGGTATTTTGATGTTTGAAAAAATAAAATGAGTAACATACTTGAATAGTACATATTGAGTTTTGAAATAAAATGGGGTATATTTTGGAAACGGCGATTTCTTGTGAAATTTTTGAAAAAGGTTGCATTTTGTTAAAAAATAAAATTTTTGGTAAAGAAAATTTTGAAGTTCTCTATTCTTTTGACAATAACTTTTGATAATTGTTTTGACATAAAATTTTGTTGGGTAGACAAAATAAGTTGTAAGAATTAAGAATAGAGTAGATGTTTGCATCTAGTTGTAAGTTATTGAACTGACATTACAAACATGAACGGTAGTGAAACCGATAGAGAAGTAGTTGTCCTTGTCTAATCCAGTTTTTGTGATTTGAAAAAAATGATTTGCATTTTTAGAATGACATATTTTTATGGTTTGGCAAAGGAAAGTTTTAATAAAGGAAAATAAAGTTTTTATGCTTTTAATTTTTGGAAGAAAAATGAAGTGAGAAAGCCAAAACATGTTTTTAAAATCATGGAGTAGGCAAAGGATTGGTACCTAGGAAAGGCAGGGAATATTTTGAGGTTATAAAGTAGATAGCAAGAATTGCTATGGAATAACAGTGAATTCCCATAGAGTGCATAAGCACTATAGAGCCAAGGTTGTTGCCTGGAAAAGACTGTTAGTACACAACAAGGACTAGTGGTAACTATTAGATGAAAAAGAGTACGTAAGTTTTTAAATCCTTTGGTTTGGGCATTTCTTTGTCGAAGGGGACATGGTCCTAGGATACTTATCCCTTGGTAGTATCTGTGTAGAGTGCTTATTTTCCTTTTTTAGTTGAATAGTTAGAAGGCTTATTTGAAAATTAAACATAGATCAGTGGATTAAGATAAATAAGCTAAGAAAAGAGAAACAACATAACTAAAATGAAAACAACAAATCAAGTAAAGCATAAAACATGACAGTTGAGAAAAAAATATAAAATTTTCTTATGAGAACTGTGCTTGGATAAAGATAGAAAACCTTTATCTAGTAGTTTCTTAAAATCAAAGTACAGATAGAAAAGTTACACAAAAAAAACAAAAACGGAAGGTGTGAAGTTTTCTGTTTTCTACATTTTTGTAACATAAGAAATCGAATTCAGAAAATTAGATTATTCTGAAATTCACAAATTTCAAGTTGTTTGGTAGGGTTGGGGATGCAAAATTGGATGAACTACATTTTTGCTTTGTAAGAGTGTAGGAAAAATTGGATAATAATGTATTTTGATTTTCAAAATATTGCATTCATATAGAAATTGCCAGTATATTTAGGATGTGTGCATCATGTTTTCAAAAGGATTTTCAAGAAAAATTTGCATTTATATAGGAGGTACCACTTAGGCATTCATTTCATTCATGCATTTTTATGTTGAATTACACTTTGCACAAGTGCACAAATGTTGCAAAATTGGATGTACACATGATGGTTGTGAATTATGCAAGGAATCAATTAATTTTACCGTTACCAAATTTCAGGGACGAAATTTCCTATGGGTGGGAGATGTAACAACCTGCATTTTTAATTAAAAAATAAAATAAAATTTTGAAAAGCTTTCAGAATTTGGTCATGGAATTAGCGTCATTGCGTTCGTGGCGATTTTCTGAGCAATTAAACCTATAGATTGCAAAAAACGGATTTGAGATGAAAAAGATATCTTTAAAATAAAATATTACAACAAACATGAAAAGAAGGTATAAGATGAGACAATGACCACCATTGTTTTTAGTCTTGTTAACAAAAGCCAATGTAGCTCAGTTGGTAAAGACATGTCTCTCCCAAGTGAGTGGCGTAAGTTCGAGTCACGCTGGCGATATACTTTTATTTCAGAGGAACAGCTAAAATAATACATGTTCTAAGAGTGAAATATGTATAAATGCACAAATAAAAAAAATTATACATAAAAGTGAGTATAAAAATATATGTATACATGCATATGTAAATATATGCATATGTGTATGCATAAATATATACATATGAAAGAGACATCCAAAATAAACCTGCAATCAATGAAAAAAATAAGAATTAAATAATGGCATAACACCGTTTGAATTTAGAAAATGGAACAAAAGTTGCACGCGCGGGGGTGTGTGTATATATATATACGCATGAATTCAAATATTGAGATAAAATTAAATGTGCAAGATAAAGAGCAGAATATAACTAATGCATAATAAATGGAAAATGATCAAAGAAATTAACTGCTTCTGGAATTAGAGTGCATTAAAAGGAATAAAACAACTAATTAATGGCAGCACTAATTGCATTAATTATCGGGCAAAGAACTGAATGATTTCATGCATATATACACGTATTGATTTGAAATTCAAACTTAACCATGATTTATAATAGGAATAAAATAAATCAGGAAAGGCATACAAAGTAGGTAATCAAACATTGTTAATGAAAAACGTTAAATTCAGAAAATGCGTCCTAGAAAACTCGCCTATACCCGAATGGGTCGACCCACGAAAGGTTGGATCGTTATATGGGTTGACCCACGGGTCGACCCAAGTGGACCGAGATCCGTTTCCTATGACGTGTAATTTTTGATGTGTGCGGTTCGGATTTTATTTGATTAGATCTGATGGTTTAGACCTTTTTGTACACCTATAAATAGACTAGCAGGGCCTAGCCTAAATATCATATTTTCTAAGATGTTGTCTAGGCTCGGCCATTCTCTTTTCTCCCTAAATCTTTTCAGAAAATTAGAATATTAGTTTTAGGTAATTTTGATTCAAGATTTGAAGATAAAAGAGTATAAATCTACAAATAAGTGTTCAGAATTCTGATCTGCGTGAGGTAAGTCCTTGGATCTAGTTTACATAGGTTTTCTTTCTTTTTTTCCCTCTTCTTTTAGTGTCAGATTTGTAAACCCGTGGCTGTTTTGATAATGAATTCAGTTAGGAGTGCCACAAAATGACAAATCTGGATCAGTTTCATGGGTTGGAAAGATGTTAGGTGAGTGGATCTAAATTATACCATTTTAAATAATGGTATATCTATCGTTTGTATTCACCATTACATTTAACCTACTAAACAACTGATAACTGTTTAAATTGGTTATTAAGTCTGTTAAGGATATGTTGAAAGATTACATTATATATAGATTCAATCTAAGAATCTATTAATTGGATATTATAAATCAAGTTATAGCAAAATTGCGAATAATTATGGTAATTAGGATTAAGTTTGCTGAGAATATTTCTGTTATATAAGCATGTTTCCATTAATCATCGGTCTGAATGGAAAATTACTGTAAATGCTGTAATTATGGAATTTATGATAAACATGAATAATTGCTTAAGGATATTTTTATGCCAAAGGTTGTAAATAGAATTACAGTTAAATTTGGATGAATAGATATGCCTAAATTGGATGGAAAATTTTCAATAATTAGTAAATTATAATTGCACTAAGACACGAGGTTAAGTTCAACTTATGGTAGAAGTCTGCCCGGAACCACCCGGCAAATCCAACATCCACAAGTGGTCAGCTTAATGTGAGAGGTCTGGTGCATTAACACACACACACACACACACTATATATATATATATATGTGTGTGTGTGTGTGTGTGTGTGTGTGTGTGTGTGTGTTTGTGTGTGTGTGTGTATAAAAGGAAATAAATAAACAACGTTAATTGTAATTATTGAAATGAATGAATGTTACAATAGTAAAAATTGTTTCCTATTAAGGAATCCAAAGAGACTAATGATGAATGGGGAATAATAATAACCTATTATGATAAGTATGAATGAAATAATGGAAGATAATAGGAAGGCTTGTCCTAAGGACAAGTGAAAATTATAACGTAGGTTATAATAAATGGAAAGAAACTTATTGATAAACCTTACGAGAACTAAGTAAACAAGTAAATAACAATAAGAGGCTGTGTGAAGACCCGTAACTTCCCCGTAAAGGAAAGCGTCGGATAGTTCGAGAACAAGCCACAACAGAACGCATACAGAAGAACATTTCATTGTATATTACAACAATGCACCAGATTACAAGAATATACAGAGTATAAACGAATATTACACAAAAATATCAGAGATTTAAATTACATTTAAATACATAGCAGCGGAAAATAATACAATACACAACTAGAAGTAGATATACGGATACAAAGCTTTCCGGATATCGTTCCAGCTGTAAACCAGGATCCTGTGAATATAAATCTGCAAAAACCAAAACTACTAGCTGCCCGTGTCAAAATAGGGGCACCCAGAGTTTAGGTTAAAACAATAAACTCCAGGTCAGTCATGTGACTGGTGTGAGAACTAAAACAGTTATTATCTTTATTTTCAAAGTTAGGTAAATCAAGGGACCACGCCGTATAACACGGAACGGGTTTCCTCCCAAGAATACCAGTGCATAAAACAAACAGCGCAATGCTAAATAAAGAAAAATGAAGCTGTTATAAGACCCAGGTCCCATCACACAATGCAACGCAGCCGAGGATAGGGTTTTCCCTTATAACAGCCAAAGAATGCTTGATACGTTCTAAAACAAATCATTTGATACTACTATAAGTGCATAGTGTATAAAACAACTTCAAATCATAAGTATCAATCATAGGCGACATGAGCGTCCCATGCCACTATGTCGCCATATATAGGTTTATAAATAAAACCGCAAAGTCACGTATTTGGAAATTGGATTTCCATCTATGAACCGAGGCAAAAGATAGTCCTCAACCGATTCGAGACGCTCTAGCCCATGTCTCAGGATCAGAGCTCGAGTGACCCTTGGATCTTCAGGGCCGGTCCACCGATGTGGATTAAAATGCCTGAACACTGCGTTTCCCCACCCTTTGGGGTGTCAATGAGCCAACGAATGACTCCATCGGTTCGAGAACGACCGATCAATCCGAGGCGCCTCGCAACAGCAACAACCACATAAGTCAAACTCGTCAGGGCGTGTAAAACCACTGACGCCACTTCTAACTAGAAAGAAACGCATGCCCTCCCTGAGGTCCGTCTCCCGTTTTTGATTCATACCGGGTGTGAAACTCGCGAATCAAACGTTACACAAAGCTACGCCACAAAGGCCGTGCTTTGATCATCAACCACAAGACTTTGCTTTTCAACAGAAGCCTTGATCATTTGCATCTTAGCATGCCACACAGGCAAGCCATCCTATGCAACCGATATCAGTCACACAGAATGAAATCCGATGTCAGACACACAGTCCATTTACAAGTCCGTTCTGGGTCTGAACGAAACCGGAGGCACCTAGTACCCCGCATATCCATCGATCTCCAAGTACGTCTGGACGATCACCAACTGTTTCCATCTTCTTGGGTGTACAGCCCAATCAAGATCATCAGTTATCACCCAAACGACGTGAAGACTTCCGGTCTTCGACCATCGTCTTCATCTTCGACTTATCGTCGTATCAGTTATTCAGAATGGGATAAACCCGGCCTTTCCGAATAACTCGCGTATATTTTAAATAAGTGTTACACAAACACAACATACGCCTCATTCCAATTCATCAGTCACTAACCATAAATTAATCAAGAGAATAATTCCCCAAATATTAACCCCGAAGGCCGAAACCAACATCAGATCAATATCCAGAAAACCATTCTGCTTGGCTAACCGACAGTTAGTTTCTAAATTTCACGTTCAAATCTAATTAAAGATTTAACTATCGTCTGGAGCAAAACTGGTGATACTCCATTCTCGATCTTTTCAATCTAATTAAAGATTCATTAAAACTCCACTTAGTTTTAATCATTATCTGGGTTAAAGAATCAGTGTCATTTAAAACACGATTCACGATAAACCCAAAATCACATTCCATTAATTATCGGGTTAAAGAACAAGTGTTATTTAAAACACTGTTCACGATAAACCCAAAAATCAATACCAATTCAATTCCAATTAAATATCATTTAATTGGTACACTTCATTAAATCTAAATAAAAAAGATTTAATCTTTTCTCAACTGGGTTCAAGAACAGTGTTAGTGAAGACACCATTCACGACAAACCCAAATCACATTCGATATTCAATACAAGGCTCTGAATAGAAAATATATCGGCTTATATTCAATATCGAATTCTACGACTAACAAATGTCGTATTGGAAATAACGATATAAATATATATCTTTCAAATTTCCATAACCACACCTGTATAATCACGAATTCCAACATCGAAATATTCCGAAGACAATTTCGATTCAAATCCACTCCAATGCAATCATTGGAAATTTTGGTTATTTTCAAACCCATTTCAAATTCAATTTATTTATTTAAAAATAAATAGAATTATAATTCTAGTTCAAAACTAGTTCATTTCGATAAAAATCTATTTTTATCTTTTCAAATATGGAGTTTTTCATCCCAATTCTTCTCAAATCATTTCTTATGATTTTACACAAATTATTACTATTTTTAATAATTTTATCAAGGCCCGTACAGTCGATTTCCACCAATGGCCATCGAACTGCACGTATAGCGACCTTTTTCCAATTTGATTTGGACATAATTCCAAATCCAACCGTTAGATTTCTAATTTATCACATTCGTTAGAAAGCTCTCTTCGATACGAACCCAACGGTTCCGGTTTTAGGAGAATCCGACGGTCGGATCTCCCGTAATGTCCGTTTGAAATAAATGGTCGAAATTCACGAACTGCCGCGGCGCGGCGCGTTCTATTCAGGCCATTATATTATATATATAATATATATAATATATACTTCGTCGATTTCTATTTAAAACGAATTATATAAATAGTTTTAAATTCGTTTCAAAAGCAATTTCAACTTCCTTTTCAATTCAAATCAAAATTGAATTCTTCTTTATAAATTCGTTTCAAAATTCATTTCTATTCAATTCAAATTTCAATTCAATTTGAATTCATTTCAATTCGTTTTCAATTCAATTCATTTCGAAATCGTTTTCAATTCAATTCGAATTCGTTTTCAATTCGTTTCATTTCGAAATCGTTTTCAATTCAATTCATTTCGAAATCGTTTTCAATTCAATTCATTTCGAAATCGTTTTCAATTCAATTCGAATTCGTTTTCAATTCATTTCATTTCGAAATCGTTTTCAATTCATTTCATTTCGAAATCGTTTTCAATTCAATTCGAATTCGTTTTCAATTCGTTTCATTTCGAAATCGTTTTCAATTCAATTCATTTCGAAATCGTTTTCAATTCAATTCATTTCGAAATCGTTTTCAATTCAATTCGAATTCGTTTTCAATTCGTTTCATTTCGAAATCGTTTTCAATTCAATTCATTTCGAAATCGTTTTCAATTCAATTCATTTCGTAATCGTTTTCAATTCAATTCATTTCGAAATCGTTTTCAATTCAATTCGAATTCGTTTTCAATTCATTTCATTTCGAAATCGTTTTCAATTCAATTTATTCGATTTCGAAATCACTTTTCAATATTCATTTTTAAGATGAATAAAATCGATATAAATATCGTTCACGTCAAAATGGCGTCAATCTAATCAACCCGGCTTCATAAATTTCTATTTTTCAAATATTCTATTTCAAATATTTCTTTTTCAAAATAGTTGTTATTATCAAAATATTTCGTTCAACACATGACCAATCTCAATGAATGAGTACTGTCAACACATGAACTTTTATTTTATAATATTCTTTATTTTTCAAATTGGAATGAGGCCCAATCAATTACCATATAAAGTTAATTATATGGATTTTCATACAACACATGTATATAATTACATTGAAAAATAATCAACCATCAACCAAAGTGCACTACACTGTATAAGCATCAAATATAGATATTCAACGCTTATAACAGCCTGTCAATCAATCGATCGACACATTTAATCAATCAGGATGAGTGAACTTCAAGTTTCATCCCAACACCCGTGTGGGGTTTCAAACAATCAAACAAATATTTTATTCGTGCAGTTGGGCGATGTGTAAAATTTATCGTCCCAATCAATGTCCTTCAAATAGGTGTACATAAACAAACCGTCTGGTTTGTAAATGAATATTCTATTTTATTCACTTCACGTTAAAAATTATATTTTCAACGATAAAACATTTTATTTCAACCTATGAATTTCTATTCAATTCATTTACACAATAAAATGATATTTTTATTTTTCTAACATATTTTAGAAAATTTCGGCGGCATAACGGCACGATACTAGAAACGGGACAAGGCCTAGCCTTATCCCCGGTCTAGTGAAGGCCCACGCCATTCACACATCAATCAAATCAATTTTATTATGCAAACCACAAAATTTGGAGTAAGAGTCTAACCTAGCCTTACTCCTTCGCCTTATAACGGCGCACGTCTAATCCTAACCAATTTATCGATTCGATTTTTCACACCACAAACCACATTCAAACCAATATCACAATCAATAACCAAACAGCCAAACAAACAAGTCCATGGTCTGTGGACGATTGTGTCGGGTGCTACTAAGCACCGTCTGCATCCTAGTATATATGTATATAACTAGAAATAAAATTGAAAGGTGAGAAATTCTCACTTATTGCTATCCTAGCTCCACGGCTCTTCATTGATAGAAATCTTCATCGTTATCGCATCTTCGTCATCTTCGTTGCCCGCTTTCACTACCTATGTAAAAATCGAATTTTTACTTCGCTATTCAATATATAAAAATCCTATTTTTACTTCGAAGTTCAATATATAAAAATCCTATTTTATATTTTTACTTCGATGTTCAATATATAAAAATATGATTCTGACTTCGCTATTCAATATATAAAAATCTGATTTTGACTTCGCTATTCAATATATAAAAATCTGATTTTGACTTCGCTATTCAATATATAAAAAATCTGATTTTTACTTCGACTTTCAATATATAAAAAATCTGGTTTTTACTTTTCTATTCAATATATAAAAATCTGATTTTTACTTCGACTTTCAATATATAAAAATCTGATTTTGACTTCGCTATTCAATATATAAAAATCTGATTTTGACTTTTAAAAAAAACTCGTCTTTCCCCTTTTTAAAATCTCAAATCTTTTTCTATTAAAAGATTAAACCTTTTTCTTTTAAAAGATTAAACTTTTTTTTTTCCTATTTTAAAGTTCAAAATAAAATCAGTTTTTAAAATCTTTAAAAAAAATCAGTTTTCAAATTCTTAAACAAATCAGTTTTTATTTTCTTTTCTTTTTTTATCAGTTTTTATTTTCTTTTTTTAAAATCAGTTTTTATTTTCTTTTTTTTAAAATCAGTTTTTATTAAAACAGAAATAAAAATAAAAATAAATTAAATAATCGCTCACCGTTGCCTGCGAAGGGGAGGAGGGAAGAAGAGGCGTCGATGTGGTGTTCGGTTTGATTCTACGGGGGGGGGGGGCGTCGCGAGGAGTTCGAGGTAAGGCGGGGTCTTCGGGGTGAGGGCGCTGAGAGGAGGAGGAGGCTGCTTCGTCGGCGGCGAGGTCTTGAGGGCGGCGGCTTCGATGGGTTAGGGCGGCGGCTTCGATCGGTTAGGTTTTTTTTTTTTTTTTTTTTTTTTTTTTTTTCGAGATAGCTGTTATGAACGTGGAAAGGAAAAGGGAGGCAGGGGCGTTGACTAAGGGAGGATGGGTGGAAAGGTTTTTTTTTTTTTTTTATTTGGTTTTATTTAATTTATCCTCTATAAAGTAACTTTATATTTCAAACTCGAAATCGAACCCGCCGACTGTCGTCCCTAGCGTTTTACCCCCATTCCGAACATAATGGGATATGTATCGTAAGCTGATTTGATCGTTACAATCAGTTTCCGTTAAATTTACATTTTAAAACACTATATTGAATTTTAAACGTACATTTCAAATTACCAGGGTCTCATACTAACTTTAAAAATTCCCGAAAAATATTTTCTAGCTTCGTATTGACGATACGGTCCTCACAAAACTAGTTTCGTCGAATTCCGACATCGTTTGAAAAATGGCCAATTTCTAGTCGATTAAAATCAACTAAAACTGGTCAAACGCGTTTTCTTTTGCCACGCTCACATATTGATTCGAAAAATTATGAAATTTGAAACCTAGCAATAATTTGACACCACGGACCCAACAAAACTGGTTTCGTCGAAATCCAAGGTCGTTTGCAAAATATCCATTTTTAAGGGCCTGAATTCCATAGCGACTATTCAGAATTTTCAACTGGACATATCTTTTGATTACCGATATGAAATCTTGATTTTTCGGATTCGTTGGAAAGATATTCACAATTAGATCCCATTAGTTTTGGTTTCACTAAAATCCGGATTATTTTGCACCCGGTACATTCAAATGAAATTGGAAATCGAATTATCGAACTACCGCGCCATTTTCAATTCTATTTATAATTATATATAAATATTTATATTCTAACGACGACGTATATAAATATATACGTCGAATTCAATTCAAAATAAATTTCTCGTCTATATTATTTAAAATAATTCATTTTAAATAATCAAAACTCGCTAAAATTGCCGAAATAAAAATTTTAAACTGGCCCAGATTTTCGGGTTGTTACAATCTCCCCCACTTAAAACTTTTCGTCCCCGAAAAGGAACAAAGTCGAAAGTGGTTTGATTATTCAACCCTACGCTCGATCTGGCTTCCATTTTCCAACTCTTTAGTTTCTGAGAATTTTCAAAACTTCAAAAATTTGGCTAACACCCTAAATTTTTGAAAAATTTCGCCATAACCTCCCCTGCACCGGGAGCATCGGGGAATTTCAAATAGCTTCCCCGGTCCTTCAGATCTCAAAAAGAAAAAGAAAAAGCCAAGCGGCTAGCCAATAGGCTCACAAAATCATCATCACCCAAACAAAACAGGAAATTATGTAGTAAACATGTACCTATTTGTCGGGCAAACATATTTTATTCTCTGGCTCTAGCCTCCTTGCTATGACCTGTTCAATGTTATACATGTATATGCAAGCAGATGCGACCAATTTTCAATACAGTTCAATATTCGATCAAATTAGGCATAATGGTTCAAAATTATCAAACAACTAAACAAACAACACAAACATCAATCAATTAGTGAATTAGAGTTTCAAATTCATAATTTTGATACATATACAAAAATCATGTTTTTGATGCCAATTCACAACAATAAGCCCTATCTAATTTTGGTTCTCACACCAGTCTAATGGAAATATATTGATATCACACCTTCGTCACACGAATATAAATTCTGACGATGAGTACTCAACCATCAGAATCATCTTCGGGCCACTAGAGTATGATTCTATATCTATCCAATATATTAAAACTTCGAATACACGCGGATCAGACGTATACGCAAAATCTTTATATACTGGACTGTCCAACTCAATATAAATAGATAATCAAATACGAATAATTGATTTTAAATTTTCAAAACAAATTTGACTTTCATTTTCAAAAATATACTCTTCACACTCGTTCTAGGATACTACTGATCCCATCTCTAACGAGTCATTCTCATTGGATATTACTAACCCAATATCTGATGAATTCTTTCGTATGGTTCTAATGTGTCTTGTTCTCCGCTTTGTAAACCAAAGCTCTGATACCAACTGTGAAGACCCGTAACTTCCCCGTAAAGGAAAGCGTCGGATAGTTCGAGAACAAGCCACAACAGAACGCATACAGAAGAACATTTCATTGTATATTACAACAATGCACCAGATTACAAGAATATACAGAGTATAAACGAATATTACACAAAAATATCAGAGATTTAAATTACATTTAAATACATAGCAGCGGAAAATAATACAATACACAACTAGAAGTAGATATACGGATACAAAGCTTTCCGGATATCGTTCCAGCTGTAAACCAGGATCCTGTGAATATAAATCTGCAAAAACCAAAACTACTAGCTGCCCGTGTCAAAATAGGGGCACCCAGAGTTTAGGTTAAAACAATAAACTCCAGGTCAGTCATGTGACTGGTGTGAGAACTAAAACAGTTATTATCTTTATTTTCAAAGTTAGGTAAATCAAGGGACCACGCCGTATAACACGGAACGGGTTTCCTCCCAAGAATACCAGTGCATAAAACAAACAGCGCAATGCTAAATAAAGAAAAATGAAGCTGTTATAAGACCCAGGTCCCATCACACAATGCAACGCAGCCGAGGATAGGGTTTTCCCTTATAACAGCCAAAGAATGCTTGATACGTTCTAAAACAAATCATTTGATACTACTATAAGTGCATAGTGTATAAAACAACTTCAAATCATAAGTATCAATCATAGGCGACATGAGCGTCCCATGCCACTATGTCGCCATATATAGGTTTATAAATAAAACCGCAAAGTCACGTATTTGGAAATTGGATTTCCATCTATGAACCGAGGCAAAAGATAGTCCTCAACCGATTCGAGACGCTCTAGCCCGTGTCTCAGGATCAGAGCTCGAGTGACCCTTGGATCGTCAGGGCCGGTCCACCGATGTGGATTAAAATGCCTGAACACTGCGTTTCCCCACCCTTTGGGGTGTCAATGAGCCAACGAATGACTCCATCGGTTCGAGAACGACCGATCAATCCGAGGCGCCTCGCAACAGCAACAACCACATAAGTCAAACTCGTCAGGGCGTGTAAAACCACTGACGCCACTTCTAACTAGAAAGAAACGCATGCCCTCCCTGAGGTCCGTCTCCCGTTTTTGATTCATACCGGGTGTGAAACTCGCGAATCAAACGTTACACAAAGCTACGCCACAAAGGCCGTGCTTTGATCATCAACCACAAGACTTTGCTTTTCAACAGAAGCCTTGATCATTTGCATCTTAGCATGCCACACAGGCAAGCCATCCTATGCAACCGATATCAGTCACACAGAATGAAATCCGATGTCAGACACACAGTCCATTTACAAGTCCGTTCTGGGTCTGAACGAAACCGGAGGCACCTAGTACCCCGCATATCCATCGATCTCCAAGTACGTCTGGACGATCACCAACTGTTTCCATCTTCTTGGGTGTACAGCCCAATCAAGATCATCAGTTATCACCCAAACGACGTGAAGACTTCCGGTCTTCGACCATCGTCTTCATCTTCGACTTATCGTCGTATCAGTTATTCAGAATGGGATAAACCCGGCCTTTCCGAATAACTCGCGTATATTTTAAATAAGTGTTACACAAACACAACATACGCCTCATTCCAATTCATCAGTCACTAACCATAAATTAATCAAGAGAATAATTCCCCAAATATTAACCCCGAAGGCCGAAACCAACATCAGATCAATATCCAGAAAACCATTCTGCTTGGCTAACCGACAGTTAGTTTCTAAATTTCACGTTCAAATCTAATTAAAGATTTAACTATCGTCTGGAGCAAAACTGGTGATACTCCATTCTCGATCTTTTCAATCTAATTAAAGATTCATTAAAACTCCACTTAGTTTTAATCATTATCTGGGTTAAAGAATCAGTGTCATTTAAAACACGATTCACGATAAACCCAAAATCACATTCCATTAATTATCGGGTTAAAGAACAAGTGTTATTTAAAACACTGTTCACGATAAACCCAAAAATCAATACCAATTCAATTCCAATTAAATATCATTTAATTGGTACACTTCATTAAATCTAAATAAAAAAGATTTAATCTTTTCTCAACTGGGTTCAAGAACAGTGTTAGTGAAGACACCATTCACGACAAACCCAAATCACATTCGATATTCAATACAAGGCTCTGAATAGAAAATATATCGGCTTATATTCAATATCGAATTCTACGACTAACAAATGTCGTATTGGAAATAACGATATAAATATATATCTTTCAAATTTCCATAACCACACCTGTATAATCACGAATTCCAACATCGAAATATTCCGAAGACAATTTCGATTCAAATCCACTCCAATGCAATCATTGGAAATTTTGGTTATTTTCAAACCCATTTCAAATTCAATTTATTTATTTAAATAAATAGAATTATAATTCTAGTTCAAAACTAGTTCATTTCGATAAAAATCTATTTTTATCTTTTCAAATATGGAGTTTTTCATCCCAATTCTTCTCAAATCATTTCTTATGATTTTACACAAATTATTACTATTTTTAATAATTTTATCAAGGCCCGTACAGTCGATTTCCACCAATGGCCATCGAACTGCACGTATAGCGACCTTTTTCCAATTTGATTTGGACATAATTCCAAATCCAACCGTTAGATTTCTAATTTATCACATTCGTTAGAAAGCTCTCTTCGATACGAACCCAACGGTTCCGGTTTTAGGAGAATCCGACGGTCGGATCTCCCGTAATGTCCGTTTGAAATAAATGGTCGAAATTCACGAACTGCCGCGGCGTGGCGCGTTCTATTCAGGCCATTATATTATATATATAATATATATAATATATACTTCGTCGATTTCTATTTAAAACGAATTATATAAATAGTTTTAAATTCGTTTCAAAAGCAATTTCAACTTCCTTTTCAATTCAAATCAAAATTGAATTCTTCTTTATAAATTCGTTTCAAAATTCATTTCTATTCAATTCAAATTTCAATTCAATTTGAATTCATTTCAATTCGTTTTCAATTCAATTCATTTCGAAATTGTTTTCAATTCAATTCGAATTCGTTTTCAATTCGTTTCATTTCGAAATCGTTTTCAATTCAATTCATTTCGAAATCGTTTTCAATTCAATTCATTTCGAAATCGTTTTCAATTCAATTCGAATTCGTTTTCAATTCATTTCATTTCGAAATCGTTTTCAATTCATTTCATTTCGAAATCGTTTTCAATTCAATTCGAATTCGTTTTCAATTCGTTTCATTTCGAAATCGTTTTCAATTCAATTCATTTCGAAATCGTTTTCAATTCAATTCATTTCGAAATCGTTTTCAATTCAATTCGAATTCGTTTTCAATTCGTTTCATTTCGAAATCGTTTTCAATTCAATTCATTTCGAAATCGTTTTCAATTCAATTCATTTCGTAATCGTTTTCAATTCAATTCATTTCGAAATCGTTTTCAATTCAATTCGAATTCGTTTTCAATTCATTTCATTTCGAAATCGTTTTCAATTCAATTTATTCGATTTCGAAATCACTTTTCAATATTCATTTTTAAGATGAATAAAATCGATATAAATATCGTTCACGTCAAAATGGCGTCAATCTAATCAACCCGGCTTCATAAATTTCTATTTTTCAAATATTCTATTTCAAATATTTCTTTTTCAAAATAGTTGTTATTATCAAAATATTTCGTTCAACACATGACCAATCTCAATGAATGAGTACTGTCAACACATGAACTTTTATTTTATAATATTCTTTATTTTTCAAATTGGAATGAGGCCCAATCAATTACCATATAAAGTTAATTATATGGATTTTCATACAACACATGTATATAATTACATTGAAAAATAATCAACCATCAACCAAAGTGCACTACACTGTATAAGCATCAAATATAGATATTCAACGCTTATAACAGCCTGTCAATCAATCGATCGACACATTTAATCAATCAGGATGAGTGAACTTCAAGTTTCATCCCAACACCCGTGTGGGGTTTCAAACAATCAAACAAATATTTTATTCGTGCAGTTGGGCGATGTGTAAAATTTATCGTCCCAATCAATGTCCTTCAAATAGGTGTACATAAACAAACCGTCTGGTTTGTAAATGAATATTCTATTTTATTCACTTCACGTTAAAAATTATATTTTCAACGATAAAACATTTTATTTCAACCTATGAATTTCTATTCAATTCATTTACACAATAAAATGATATTTTTATTTTTCTAACATATTTTAGAAAATTTCGGCGGCATAACGGCACGATACTAGAAACGGGACAAGGCCTAGCCTTATCCCCGGTCTAGTGAAGGCCCACGCCATTCACACATCAATCAAATCAATTTTATTATGCAAACCACAAAATTTGGAGTAAGAGTCTAACCTAGCCTTACTCCTTCGCCTTATAACGGCGCACGTCTAATCCTAACCAATTTATCGATTCGATTTTTCACACCACAAACCACATTTAAACCAATATCACAATCAATAACCAAACAGCCAAACAAACAAGTCCATGGTCTGTGGACGATTGTGTCGGGTGCTACTAAGCACCGTCTGCATCCTAGTATATATGTATATAACTAGAAATAAAATTGAAAGGTGAGAAATTCTCACTTATTGCTATCCTAGCTCCACGGCTCTTCATTGATAGAAATCTTCATCGTTATCGCATCTTCGTCATCTTCGTTGCCCGCTTTCACTACCTATGTAAAAATCGAATTTTTACTTCGCTATTCAATATATAAAAATCCTATTTTTACTTCGAAGTTCAATATATAAAAATCCTATTTTATATTTTTACTTCGATGTTCAATATATAAAAATATGATTTTGACTTCGCTATTCAATATATAAAAATCTGATTTTGACTTCGCTATTCAATATATAAAAATCTGATTTTGACTTCGCTATTCAATATATAAAAAATCTGATTTTTACTTCGACTTTCAATATATAAAAAATCTGGTTTTTACTTTTCTATTCAATATATAAAAATCTGATTTTTACTTCGACTTTCAATATATAAAAATCTGATTTTGACTTCGCTATTCAATATATAAAAATCTGATTTTGACTTTTAAAAAAAACTCGTCTTTCCCCTTTTTAAAATCTCAAATCTTTTTCTATTAAAAGATTAAACCTTTTTCTTTTAAAAGATTAAACTTTTTTTTTCCTATTTTAAAGTTCAAAATAAAATCAGTTTTTAAAATCTTTAAAAAAAATCAGTTTTCAAATTCTTAAACAAATCAGTTTTTATTTTCTTTTTTTTTTTTATCGGTTTTTATTTTCTTTTTTTAAAATCAGTTTTTATTTTCTTTTTTTTTAAAATCAGTTTTTATTAAAACAGAAATAAAAATAAAAATAAATTAAATAATCGCTCACCGTTGCCTGCGAAGGGGAGGAGGGAAGAAGAGGCGTCGATGTGGTGTTCGGTTTGATTCTACGGGGGGGGGGGGGCGTCGCGAGGAGTTCGAGGTAAGGCGGGGTCTTCGGGGTGAGGGCGCTGAGAGGAGGAGGAGGCTGCTTCGTCGGCGGCGAGGTCTTGAGGGCGGCGACTTCGATGGGTTAGGGCGGCGGCTTCGATCGGTTAGGTTTTTTTTTTTTTTTTTTTTTTTTTCGAGATAGCTGTTATGAACGTGGAAAGGAAAAGGGAGGCAGGGGCGTTGACTAAGGGAGGATGGGTGGAAAGTTTTTTTTTTTTTTTATTTGGTTTTATTTAATTTATCCTCTATAAAGTAACTTTATATTTCAAACTCGAAATCGAACCCGCCGACTGTCATCCCTAGCGTTTTACCCCCATTCCGAACATAATGGGATATGTATCGTAAGCTGATTTGATCGTTACAATCAGTTTCCGTTAAATTTACATTTTAAAACACTATATTGAATTTTAAACGTACATTTCAAATTACCAGGGTCTCATACTAACTTTAAAAATTCCCGAAAAATATTTTCTAGCTTCGTATTGACGATACGGTCCTCACAAAACTAGTTTCGTCGAATTCCGACATCGTTTGAAAAATGGCCAATTTCCAGTCGATTAAAATCAACTGAAACTGGTCAAACGCGTTTTCTTTTGCCACGCTCACATATTGATTCGAAAAATTATGAAATTTGAAACCTAGCAATAATTTGACACCACGGACCCAACAAAACTGGTTTCGTCGAAATCCAAGGTCGTTTGCAAAATATCCATTTTTAAGGGCCTGAATTCCATAGCGACTATTCAGAATTTTCAACTGGACATATCTTTTGATTCCCGATATGAAATCTTGATTTTTCGGATTCGTTGGAAAGATATTCACAATTAGATCCCATTAGTTTTGGTTTCACTAAAATCCGGATTATTTTGCACCCGGTACATTCAAATGAAATTGGAAATCGAATTATCGAACTACCGCGCCATTTTCAATTCTATTTATAATTAAATATAAATATTTATATTCTAACGACGACGTATATAAATATATACGTCGAATTCAATTCAAAATAAATTTCTCGTCTATATTATTTAAAATAATTCATTTTAAATAATCAAAACTCGCTAAAATTGCCGAAATAAAAATTTTAAACTGGCCCAGATTTTCGGGTTGTTACAGGCTGTATTAAACCAATTCATGGTTAATGAAAAAGAATGAAGTAGGCTTATTATTGGTAAACTCATAAAAGAGAATTATGAAGTCCAATAAATGAAATTAATAATTAGCAGAAGCCCACTCAGGCAGCATAGAACCGAAAGAAGTAAGTAGCCAATTGTATGCTAATGAATATGGTAACCTGAGATAACAGTGAAATGAAATGAGTTGTATGTAATGATATATATATTAAGTAACTTGTTAATATGAATCCTGCTGATTGAGATAAGATATACTTAATTATACATTAAGTAGAACATGTTATTGTAACCTGAAAACCTGAATTTGGATAATGAATGGCACAGTAATAATGTAAGAATATTGTAGGTTACTTTCGTTAATTACAATCTAGAGAATAACATGTTATGGGATTATTAATGAACTTAAATGGGTTAAGTTATATCACTGGATTAATAAGTGATAGGGTTCCATTCCTTAGGGATATAAGGGGCTCGGAGAAAACATGATAACTTGAATAAAAGATAAAATGTAGGTAATCAAATTAATTGGTAAGATGATAAGATAGAACAAGCATGTGCTTAAACATTTAGACATAGGGTCTAAATAACACGTTAGTGTGATGCGCTTGGACTAGTCTGCATGTCTGAAGGTGAAGAACCCAATGGAATAGATCATCGTGGTGTCTAGAGGTACGAGGAGAACATGTCCATCTGATTATTTTGCTAATATTCTACTCGTTGGCTCTGTGAGATTGGAAGGAAGCACGCAGATTCCGAGGGACGTGGAAAAGTGCTCAGTGGTGGTCCCTTGTGGGTGGCAGCGCTCAGGCTGTACTCGCAGAGGTTGGGTCTGCGCAAAACCACCTAGTGAGGATACGTTGACTGCAATGGTAGTTGGAAGTCAGAAGGCTGTATGGTGACGTTGGCAATTCAACGATTTTTTCTACAGATATGCTAGGTCATGACCAACATAGGATAATAATCGTCGGGTACCTGTCATCGACAGTCAGTGTGATGCGGAAAGACTAGAACTAAACCTATAGACCATCGATCTTTCACTATCAAGACTTTGGTTGCCGGACACGCCAATTTGGATGTAGATTGTTTGTTAGGGGAATGTCAATTAGCTCTTGATGTAGTCTTTCACTAGTTGAGGGAGGGGTCGAGGTGGGACAATAGCCACCATAGAAATGCAAATTATTGTTTAGGTATCTGTACTTTATACCTTTTTAGTAGACCTATACAGATATAAAAAGGCTCCCAATCGAGTTCTGTGCATTCAGATGCAGATCTATTATGAAACTCGGGGTACAATAGACAGTACGTACGTGTGAGGGTCTAGATACATTCACGTCGCATCGGGTGGTGTATCGTGGAAGTTAGGGGATTACTCCATGTTAAGACTGAGTTTGGCCGAGGAGTTTGGATATAGCAGTCCGTACGCTTTGTAGCATGGTGGGGGTAGTTATATGCGGAACGTGGCATAGTTTTATAGAGACCCGTACGCCACTCTGGCGTGGGATGAGAGGTTCATATGCTTTTGTGGCATGACAACATTGGCCATGCAAGAAGGGTACCATGGGAGATACCATGATATTGGGGTTGGATACATATATGTTATATTAGGACAATCTACTCGGAGTGGATTGTAATGGCCCGAATTTCCGTACCCTTTGAGTTGAATGATAACACCGGACGTCCAACCCAAATGACATAGAAATACGAATCATTAGTAGAAAGAAGTTAGAGGATGAGGGATAGAAAGAAAAGTTAGAATAGAAGAAAACGAAGAACACAAATCTCACAGCGGAACGAACAAAATATATTATATAACATAAATTTTGAAATACAAATCTATAAGTGTATATACATACCATCATCAAAACACAACAGCTATTTCTAGATCAGTTACAAATACCTGTTTCCAGATACAATATAGAACACAATGGAAAATATAATAGCATATAGTTAACTGACAAAGCCTCCTGCTTCAAGCTCCTCTAAGTGAATCTGAAGAAAATCCCGACTACTTGACTTCCCGTACAAATTTGGGCACCCAAGAGTTTAGGGTAAAAAAAGCAAAATAAACTCTGGGTCAGTCATGGGACTGGTGTGAGTAAACTCCAACCATTTGTTTAACTCTCAAAATCCTTTCAAAAGAAATGATATTCGTAAGACCGATCCACACATAAACACAGATGGTTTTTACCTTACGATAACCAAAAATATTTTGATATCAAATCCAGTGATATTACAATAGTATCTAAATCAAATAAATAGAATCTAGCGGAACGTTTGCATCTCATGCTCCATATATAATATTAAATCAAAAACCGCAGGGCGCTTATTGGAGATTGGATTCCGACTATGACAAGGTATGGAACCACCTTACGATAGTGTATCTCTGTGGGGAATACACTGGATTCAATAAGAACGTCTTGTAACCCAGCCCACACATGGCTGATCACTCATTTAACTTGAGTGTATCGAGCATATTGTCACCAATGGTTGTGATTAGCAACCGTTACCGAAAGCATACAGCAGCGAATAGAATAAGAAGCAAATGATATTTCTCTAGACCAGGTGATAATACCCCTAATGGGAATGACCCACTTGGCCATGCTACCTTCCCGATGTTTCTCATTTCCCGGTCGATGAGGCTTGAGGTCACGATTATCTTTCTAAAACATCTAGCCACCATTCACTTTGAATGCCACCTTGTCAGATCCATCCATATATGCTATCCTGGGACTGGACAAACCAAAGGCACCATTCTATTAATCCATCTTGGGCAATTTCTACCTAGGATTAATAGAATATCTCTTGCACATTACTCCATCTTCAATTATCTTCAGCATAAGTTGATTCATAACGCTTATGCCAATACGGAGTGGTTTTCAGATATTAAACCTGATCCCGGTCTCTCCATATTGACCATGGAGGCATAAAATAAAACAAACTTTTATAGCTGGTGATTTAACTATCAAAGAGAACATCCATACAATCAACAATCCTATTTCCAACTGGAAATTCTACCGATAAAACATCAAACAACACTTGCCCCTTTTTATATTAACTCCTTATTACATTATCGATTCCAAATTCCCTTTTTCCCTCTTCCATATCCTTTCAAAGCTCAATTTTCTCTCTTGATTCTTGGAAAAACATTTCCAATATCCTAATTTCTTTATTCGAGAAAATATCTGTTATTCCAGTTAGAAAACATTTCCATATATTCACGAATCCTTATTATCTATATTCAGAAAATATACCTTATTAATATCGGAAAATATTTCCATATTCCATTTCTTAATTCCTTGTTGACCAAGTCATTTCATTTTCTACACGTAGAAAATATCTCTCATTTTATTTGGGAAACATTTCAAAATCCTTTAAATTAACCCGATGTTATAAAACATCGTTATTATAACTCAAACCATTTATCATTTATTAACTAAACTTATTGCTAACCAATCTTCACTATCGAACCTTAACCATTCCTCCATCAATCATGAAGTCAATCAAGTTGGGGTACAGTTACCTCTCAGACCTTAATTGAATAACATTCTCAACTTTGAAATAGTCAAAGCCAATAATTTCAAACAAAACATCGCTTATGCGACTCTCAGATTCAATCTAAGAATCTATTTCTTTTAGGAAGAACATTGATTAAAACGGTAGCGTTATTATCGTTGTTTCCAAATATTTGATTTATAAAACAATTATTTTAATGACAGCGTTACAATCACTGTTTAGATTTATAGAACATTTACTATAGCAGTAGCGTTAAAATCGCTGTTTAGATTTATAAAACATTCATTATAAAGGTAGCGTTATATTCGTTGTTTCCAAATATTTGGTTTATAAAAATATAACTTGTACTTATTAATTTCAATAAACTAATTAATAAGTAATTAAATAACTAAAACTGATTCAAACGGAAAGTTGAAATAACCACTTCCCTGATTTGATATAATCGAATTCTAATAAATAAATTCTCGAATAATCTATGTTCGATTTACATTCCGAATTTCGGAATTTATCTACCATTTCGGGTTAATTCAAATTCCAAATTCCCTTTTGAATTTGTCCTTTCCAAATCATTACCAAATTCCTTTATAACCATTCCAATCTACAAAACGTTGTTTATATTCCAAATTTTGGAATAAAACTCATCGTTTCTTTTAAAACGATTATCCATTTCCCTTTCTCATTCACGTCCCAATTTGGATTCATATTTCAAATATGAATTTCCCTTATAGATATTTTATTTGCAAATTACTTGCTTTAAACTATTATTCTTTTTACCCATGAATGTATTCCATTTATATATACTCAATCAGTTTGATTTCGTACTTAAAAATAATATATTAACCCAAATCCTATTTATAACTTCTATTCAGTATTTTTCATACTAATCTCATTCTTTTTATTCTAATCATTTAAAACCTCTTTTTAAAATTTCTTTTGTAATTTTCTAAGTTCAAATCCATTTCCAAATATTGGTTTCAAAACCGATATTCACTTTCCCATATAAATTCATAATTGAACTTATATTTCAATTTATCCAATGACTAATAATTTCACCTTATTTATAAACAACTTCTTGATTTATTCACTTGAACCGGTTTCTTTTTTCCGCTCTATTCGAAATTTTATTTCTATGTTGGAAATAAATTCCATTTTTAAATCCCAATTTCCTTTTCTACGTTCGAAAATGTTTTACGGTATCCAGAATACCAAGTTTCTAGGGCCAGGGTAAACCAAACACAACATATCCAATCATGGGTTATATAACACATCATATATCACAATCGAATAAAAATAATAATATAAATGTTAAGGAATCCAGTTGGATCCCTCTAACCTGTTTCTTGCATCCGCAGATATTAATCACATCAATAATATTAATTTCACATCACTATGAAATATCATAGTAAACTAAACTAATAAGCGATCAACGATATAACTATATCAACTATTTCAACCATCTATATCAACCTTTCATCCAACAACCATCACACAGTATAAAATTATTATAAATTAGTTTAAAACTTGTTTATATAAAAATATAAACGAGCCAGAGTTAGTGAGTTTACTCACATTGGTTTTGCAGTTGAAGGTTCTGCATTTTCCCATTTTAAAATCAAACATGCATTTGATTTTATTATGAAACTCCAGTTGCTCTGTTCTCAGCCACACTAGTTCCATATTGTAGACCTCGTCATCATGATTCCAACGTGATTGATTTCGTCTAATTCTGTTAACGTATGCAAATGTTGTGCATTTTATAAGTTTATATATATAATTACATGTCATTACTTAATTAATCAATAAATCAATACCCGTTTTTTTTTTCTTAAATTTGTGTTCTCCCTTAATCCATCTGCAAAACTTTTCTTCCCCGTTATGTTTTTTTTCCAAGATAAACCAAACAGATAAACTTCATCAAACAGCACTTTCAACCCACCTTCTCCGCTTTGTTACTCTCCAATTTCCAAATACCTTTCTCACCGGCATGCGTTTCACTATACTTTCCATCACCTACCCTCAGATCACCGTCCTGAAACCGTAACTTCATCCCCAAAGATACAGACACTGAACAACAACTTCACCTAACCCTTCAAAACAATTACAATATATGCGCCTTGACCCCTAAATCATCAACCACATTTCCACGTCTTGCCTAAATCCGCACAGTAATATATTCCTGCTGAAACAATTAGAAGACCGATGTTCCTCTTTTCCTAGGTCAAAGAAATAACCCAATATCATCGCCAATGTGATAGCACACCCTTCACCTGGCAATCATCTTAAATCCATCTCCAAATCTTGCTTTCGAACTGCTCCTCCTCCATCTGACATTGCTGGAGACAACATACTTCAGTATGCAACAACTTTGCCTAAACTGATTCTTCATCCCAGCTACTTCTAACCCAATACAAGACTTCCCTCATATCTCACGCTATACAAAAACGAGATCACCGATAGATTCTCATGGTTCGCAACTAATGTATCCTACTCCAAACCACGATCAACTACAGAGCATTACCTTCCTCTACGCACCACCGTTTCCAAACCAATACCACCGAACAACTCCACTCCGCCTCCTCTTGTTGGTCAATATCCCCAACATCAACTTGACGACTTCCTGGTGTTCGCAACTTTAGCAAAAACCGCGACATTCACTGTAGGCATCAAATTTCATACTCGCGGAAGCTTCCCAAATTTTGCAGTTCGCTGTTAAATCCCTTTCCGAACTCGAATTAGTACTCGTTTTCTGAAATCGCAGACCAAAATCCCCAATACTTGCAACCCTAGGTCACCCCTATGAACGATGAAATCCCACTAGTGTATGGACCTTGTAGAAATTATAGGATAGTGGAACTCTCGATTTGTGGGGTTACAAGAATTTGAGTTTGCAAAATTTCATCCAATAATCGATTTGATTTTTATTTTTGAATGATTCAGAATGGCTGTGGAGATAACGAAATTGGGAAGAAGTGATTTTTGGGAAAATATGGATTAGAATGGGTGTTTATTTTATAAGTGAAAATAATAATATTTTATTGAATTTTTTTATTTAATTTTATAAGTTCATACCTATCGCCATTTCTTATTCAACGTTTTAATTTCGTCTAATTACATATGATCTCCAATTGCGATGAAAACTAACATCTCTCTACAGTTTGACATTCCGAACCTAATAAAACTTGTTTCGTTGAAATTGGAGTCCGTTTGGAAAATTATTCAAAATTTAAATATTAAATTCGTCAATAATTTACATAAAATTTTCCCATGCTCACGTAACAACCCTGAATGGCTCGAAACTTGGAATCTTGCAATAATAAAATATTCCAGACATGATGGAACTGGTTTCGTCGAAAACGGACGTCATTTGAATAGTATACCTTTTAAAGGGTCCAATTTAAATTAAAATAAATCAATTTTAAGATAACTCAATATAACAAAAATAAATTATTGCAATCAGACATATTCGGGCAGAATTTCATATAGTATCAAAATAAAATACTTCTGGCTGAGTTTCAAACCAAATTGATATTCTGTATATTAAAAATCCCTTTTATTTTATATAATAAATCGTTGTATTTTTAATAACGAATTCCATAGCGACTATTTGAAAATTTGATTTGAACATAACTCACAATCTATAAGATGAAATCATGATTTTTCAGTTCCATTAGAAAAATATAATTGAACATTTCTTATTTCAAAGAAATCCGACCTATATTGGATTCTGTATATTCAATTGAAATTCAAAACGTTAAATTACAAACTACCACGACATTACGAGCTCGATTTAAATTAAATTATAAATTATACGTTTAAATATCGTTTTATTAAATAAATTACTTATAAATTTCCATTTATAATTCAAATAAAATATTTAAAACCAATTTAAATATTCAGAATTAAATGGATCAAAAATCTGAGTCGTTACATTCCTTCCCCCTTAAAAATAGTTTCGTCCTCGAAATTACTAAGCAGTAAAAATGCTATAACTCTAACTCTTCATAACCTACTTAGTTGAAATCTTATATTCCATATCCTCATAACCCAGTTCTTACATTCCATACCTTCATAACCCAGTTCTTATCCGACCTTCGAATTCTCATAGCGATGCTCGACCATTCATAATTCTTTCCAAATGATCTATCCACCATTTTTGGACAATCCATCATCACTTTCCTATCTTCAATCCAGATGCTCTTCTGCATATCGACACCCATTTCAATTGATTTTAAATCCATTTATCAATTTCATTATTCCAGTTGAAATTTTATTAACCAATTCTGGTTTTCTTATTTTAATTACAATTAACAAATCGATTTTTAAATTATCAAAAATTTCTTGAAAAATTTCTAACTCTTTAAATTTTTGAAAAATTTCGCCAACATCTCCTTTGCACGGCTTAATCGGTACAACGATAACTCGCCTTTCTAGGCCTTCTCCAATCCAAAAGAAAATCAAAAAGCCAAGCGGCTTGCCTCATAGGCTCATAAAACCATTAAACCCAAGTAATATTGTAAACATGTACCTTTTTGTCGGGCATAATTCTATCTCTTGCATTTGCTTCCATTAAATATCTGCTCAGCATACATGTATCCATTCCCAGTTGGTTTCAAATCAATCCAACTTCCATTTTATCAATTCAAGTCTGATTTCTATTTAAGTCAATCCACTTATTATACTTGAATCCAAATTTATCACATTCAATTTCAATTAACAACATCCAATATATATTCAACTTGCTTATTCATAAGTCGAATTCCCATTAGTAATTCGAGTCTCAACATTTCTCTTTATTTAATTTAATTCGGAATTATTTCTAATCCAATCCAATTTTATTTAACTTAAAGTTAAATTTCAATTCATTTGATACATTTTTACCATTTCAAATTATTCAACTTATACAAGTCAAATTTTAATTTCAGAATTCAAATTCATGGGTTTTATTTCAAATTAGCTTGAAATCATAATTATACACATATGTTTATAATCAATTCAACTCAAACCATTTGAATTTCTAAAACAACTTTGCCTCTCTCGAACTAATTTCCATTAATAAATCTACTATGGTAGAAATCCATCACTTAGAAAAAATGAATACCGATAATGTCGCGATCCATTATCAGAATTATTTTCTTGCCACTGAAGTGATTTCAGTGCTTAATCACTTTAAAAATCCATTTAAACCATTCTTATTCAAAAATACTTCAAAAAGTAATGTTGTATTTTAAAAAAAAATACTTCAGAAAACATTTCTAAACATTCGGAATTTAAATTCCAAATTCTGGTTTGAATTTGATTCCAGTTCATCTTATTTGTATAAATTATCCATATACAAATTATATTTGGTTATATATAACCATTTTAATATTTTATTTGATTGTAATAACAATCAACACATCCATATACTATATTCAGAAATTATTCCTTTTATATCAAAATAATTTTGGGTAAATTTTATTTCGTTTACCCATTTTAAAATAATACTATATCGAATTGCTTTGTTCGAGAATTTAGAAACACCTATCAACACAGTTGTACATTCTGTACCAACCAGAATTCATAAACCACTCAACAAACCAGCCAACATGATACAAAACAGTTGTATATCAAATTTACAAATACGCTATCTCGTATATATACTCAAACTCAATCTAGGGCATTACTAACCCCATCTCTATTGAGTTACGCCACAGAGCCAATGTTACTACTCAAACTTCAGCTCTGATACCAAATGTAATGGCCCGAATTTCCGTACCCTTTGAGTTGACTGATAATACCACACGTCCTACCCAAATGACACAGAAATACGAATCATTAGTAGAAATAAGTTAGAGAATGAGGGATAGAAAAAAAAGAAAAGTTAGAATAGAAGAAAACGAAGAACACAAATCTCACAGCGGAACGAACAAAATATATTATATAACATAAATTTTGAAATACAAATCTATAACTGTATATACATACCATCATCAGAGCACAACAGTTATTTCTGGATCAGTTATAAATACCTGTTTCCAGATACAATATAGCATACAGCGGAAAATATAATAGCATATAGTTAACTGACGAAGCCTCCTGCTTCAAGCTCCTCCAAGTGAATCTGAAAAAAAATCCCGATTACTTGACTGCCCGTACAAATTTGGGCATGCAAGAGTTTAGGGTAAAACAAAAGAAAACAAACTCTGGGTCAGTCATGGGACTGGTGTGAGTAAACTCCAACCATCTGTTTAACTTTCAAAATCCTTTCAAAAGAAATGATGATCGTAAGACCGATCCACACATAAATACAGATGGTTTTTACCTTACGATAACCAAAAATATTTTGATATCAAATCCAGTGATATTACAATAGTGTCTAAATCAAATAAATAGAATCTACCGGAATGCTTGCATCTCACACTCCATATATAATATTAAATCAAAAAAATGCAAGGCGCTTATTGGAGATTGGATTCCGACTATGACAAGGTATGGAACCACCTTCCGATAGTGTATCTCTAGAGGAGAATACACTGGGTTCAACAAGAACGTCTTGTAACCCGACCCACATATGGCGGACCACTCATTTAACTTAAGTGTATCGAGCATATTATCACCAACGGTTGTGATCAGCAACCGTTACCGAAAGCATACAGCAGCGAATTGAATAAGAAGCAAATGAAATTTCTCAAAATCAGGTGATAATACCCCTAATGGGAATGACCTACTTGGCCATGCTGCCTGCCCGATTTTTGTCATTTCCCGGGTGATAAGGCTTGAGGTCATGATTATCTTTCTAAAACATCTTGCCACCATTCACTTTGAATGCCACCTTGTCAGATCCATTCATATATGATGTCCTGGGACTAGACAAATCGAAGGCACCATTTTATTAATCCATCTTGGGCAATTTCTACCTAGGATTAACATAACATCCCTTGCACTTTACTCCGTCTTCAATTATCTTCAGCATGAGTTGATTCGTAACGCTTATGCCAATACGCAGTGGTTTTCAGAAATTAAACCTGATCCCGGTATCTCCGTATTGACCATGGAGGCATAAAATAAAACAAACTTTTATAGCTGGTGATTTAACTATCAAAGAGAACATCCATACAATCAGCAATCCTATTTCCAATTGGAAATTCTACCGATAAAACATCAAACAACACTGGCCCCTTTTTATATTAATTCCTTATTACATTATCGATTCCAAATTCCCTTTTTCTCTCTTCCATATCCTTTCAAAGCTCAATTTTCTCTCTTGATTCTTGGAAAAACATTTCCAATATCCTAATTTCTTTATTTGAGAAAATATCTCTTATTCCAGTTAGAAAACATTTCTATATATTCACGAATCCTTATTATCTATATTCAGAAAATATACCTTATTAATATCGGAAAATATTTCCATATTCCATTTCTTAATTCCTTGTTGACCAAGTCATTTCATTTTGTACACGTAGAAAATATCTCTCATTTTATTTGGGAAACATTTCAAAATCCTTTAAATTAATCCGATGTTATAAAACATCGTTATTATAACTCAAACCATTTACCATTTATTAACTAAACATATTGCTAACCAACCAATCTTCACTATCGAACCTTAACCATCCTTCCATCAATCATGACGTCAATCAAGCTGGGGTATAATTACCTCTCAGACCTTAATTGAATAACATTATCAACTTCGAAATAGTCAAAGCCCACAACTTTAAACAAAACATCGCTTATGCGATTCTCAGATTCAATCTAAGAATCTATTTCTTTTACGAAGAACATTGATTAAAACGGTAGTGTGACAATCACTGTTTCCAAATATTTGATTTATAAAACATTTATTTTAATGACAACGTTACAATCGCTGTTTAGATTTATAGAACATTTACTATAGCAGTAGCGTTAAAATTGCTGTTTAGATTTATAAAACATTCATTATAATGGTAGCGTTATATTCGTTGTTTCCAAATATTTGGTTTATAAAAATATAACTTGTACTTATTAATTTCAATAAATTAATTAATAAGTAAGTAATTAAATAATTAAAATTGATTCAAATGGAAAGTAGAAATAACCACTTCCCTAATTCGATATAATCGAATTCTAATAAATAACTTTCTCTCTCGAATAATCTATATTCGATTTATATTCCGAATTTCAGAATTTATCTACCATTTCGGGTTAATTCAAATTCCAAATTCCCTTTTGAATTTATCCTTTCCAAATCATTACCAAAATCCTTTATAACCATTTCAGTCTACAAAACGTTATTTATATTCCAAATTTTGGAATAAAATCATCGTTTCTTTTAAAACGATTATCCATTTCCCTTTCTTATTCACGTTCCAATTTGGATTCATATTTCAAATCTAATTTTCCTTTATAGATATTTTTTGCAAATTACTTGCTTTATATTATTATTATTATTAACCATGAATGTATTCCTTTTATATATACTCAAATCAGTTTGATTTCGTACTTAAAGATAATATATTAACCCAAATTCTGTTTATAACTTCCATTCAATATTTTTCATACTAATCTCATTCTTTTATTCTAATCATTTAAAACCTCTTTATAAAATTTCCTTTATAATTTTCTAAGTTCAAATTCATTTCCAAATATTGGTTTCAAAACCGATATTCACTTTCCCATATAAATTCATATTTGAACTTATATTTCAATTTATCCAATGATTAATTGTAACACCCCGTAATTCTGTTAATATTAATATTCACAAATTAAAGAATAACTAATCTCAGAAGTGAGAATTATGGGAAACGGGTTGTGCCATTGTGTTCGTCTCGGAATTCTGGTTGAAATAGAGTCCGAGTTTGCGTGATTTGGACTTCGTATGAAGGAGATATGACCATCGGAAGTTTCAGAAAATTCAAAATTCAAAATTCGAAGTCAAACAGGCCAGGCGGGAAATCTCCCGCCCAGCACCCCAGGTCGACTGGGGAGTCGACTGGGCAGTCGACACCCCCAGGACCAGGTCGACTGCGCAGTCGACTTGGGTGTCGACCTGGTCAAGTCGGCTAGGTTTTGGCAGAGCCCAATCTTGAGCTGCTGATGTGTCTTTAGGGCTGAGCTGGCTAATTTAACGGTTCAGGTTAGTTCTGAGTTGATCTGACAGTCTAAATAAATCCTAAACTCTATATATACCTAGGTAGTCTCTCACTCTAAAATCACATGAAAAATAGAATAGCCGCCGTCTTGCCATCGCCATGGAACTCAGTGTAGCTGCCGCCAACTAAGAAGGAAGAAAGCTAATCAAAACTCTAATTCTACTCAACTCTAAAGCAAATCAAGACTCTCTTTCTTTTCTAATTGTGAGTATGATGATTTTAGTAAGATTATTAGCAAACTAATTAGATTAAGATGTGAAATGGATCATAAGAAAATGATGTGAATTGTCATATATGTTGTTGTAAACCTTATGCTATCATGTATGTTGTAAATCCTATGTTATGTGATGATGATATCCTATATGTTGTAAATCATGCTATGATGATATTATATATGTTGCAAGTTTCTATGCTAAGTTGCGATGTTACAAAGTCATGATGTTATTATTTATGTTATAGTTAGCTTATGCTTGATCAAATCATGATGTTGATTATATATATATGTTTGGGGCTATGATGATTCACATGATAAATCACATGTACCTATGCAAGTTTAGATTGATTAGTATGTATAATCTCACATATCCTATGACATCTATTTAGATCTAAAGTTAGGTTATAACATGTGTGAGTTCTATGGGTTAGATGCTAGTTTACACCATCATTATGTTGCATAAACCACATATGCAAGTTTATACATGAGTTTGGATTATGATCATATTATGTAAATTGTGACATTTTACCAAACAAGTTGACACCTTTAGATCCATGACATGTGTAGCTTTATGCAAGTTGTAGTTTTTGCCTATGCAAGTTTAGGTGTTGGACATCTATCACACATGCAAGTTTCACCCCGTTTATGATTAGATCTATTTTATTTTTCTATATGTTGTGATAATTTATCTTTGTGCTATGAGTTAGACTATTCGAGTCTAACGTATATTTTGCGTTGAATAAGCGAACGTATAACGTGGGGTAGGGGTAATATTAAGGATTTAATATTAAGAAATTTGGATGCAATTGATATGATTTTGCATACCATAAGTGGATGGCCATAATTGAGTCAATTATGGACATCATTAAAAATTGGAATTAATTAATGATTTGAATAGGGATATATTTAAAACTGGGGTAAAAGATTATAAGTGTTAATCAATGCTTAGGACACGAGGCTGGACTCGTTTGTGACGTAAAACTGCCCGGACCCGACCGGCAAATCCAGTAGTCACAAATGTCAGCCCAATGTGAGAGGTCCTAGGCCCAAATTAAAGCATAACAGTCGTAAAGACACGAGGTTAGACTCTTTTATGGTGTAAGACTGCCCGGACCCGCCCGACAAATCCAGCTGCCATAAATGCCAGTCTAATGTGAGAGGCCTTTATAAGGTTATGGCCTGAATGAATTAAGAAATACTTAACCAGATAAACATGTGAAGTGGGACATAGGGGTTAAGTAGGTGCCTTGGGTGGCATGAGGAATCTAGTGGGTGCCTTTAGTGGCATTTGAAATACGATTAGTAAGACTTAACCAAACACACATGTAAATGAACATGACTAAGAAGAGGGTTAAGTAGGATATACTAGTGGGGACAAGCTTAGGTGGATAGCTTGTGGGGGCCCATTTCAACCAGTAACCCAAACGTATCTTTGTGGGCTCGACCCAAGTCGAGGACGGGACACGCATACTGGGCTCGACTATAAGAGGCCAAAACGGGTTAGCGGTGGCAACGCAAGTCCAACGGGTTTCATATGCGTGTGTGGACCCGGGTTGGTAGGTAAGACGTTGTTGCATCGTGTAGGTATAAGCCATGCATCCTCAAGTTGTATCGAGTTGCCACTTTAGGGGAGTGATACACTCCACTGTGGGACCAGCACGGGTATCTACGAGTAGGGAGCCAATCGCAAGTGGGTAGTGGGGTGCACCTAGTGGAGATAGGGGCAGGCAGCACCTATGTAGTCAGCTAGGGGTACACGAAGTTATTTATAAAATTTCTAAGTGAAGCATGTGGGATCAACCTTTAGGATGACTGGTGTGGTGCAGTGTAGTAATTATTCGTTAGTAATTAGGTGTGCCTTTAACGTTATCTTTATCTGCTCTTCCATACCCAATAGTTCATAGACATTTGCTTATTTTCCATCTTGTGCCTCAGTCTAATTATTTTGATAATAGTATTGTTAGAATTATCATACTCGCCAGACTTTATGTCTGACCCCCTCCATTTCTATCTTTTTTCCCCCTCCAGGTCCTCAGGGTGGGCCCAGCTCTAGCGGAGTTTGATTGGATTGGTTTATCTCTCGTTTGGAAAGCTTGGACCGCTGAAGTAAAGTCCAGCTTGTTATCTTCTTTAATGGCTATTTATGTAATGGGGTTATGTATTTTGTTTTATCAAGATGGATATTGTACTTGACTCTGATTTATGGTTTTATGATGTAACAAACATGTTTAATTTCCGCTGCAATGAAATAAAGTTTTAGATTTCCAAGTACTACTTATTATCTGTCTTGTTGTAATTTTTCTGTTCTATATTCACTTAAAACCTCCACGGAAGTTAATGCATTCCCTTTGTGAGTGACATTAATGGACGTGGGGTGTTACATTAATAATTTCACTTTATTTATAAACAATTTCTTGATTTATTCACTTGAACAGGTTTCTGTTTTCAACTCTATTCGGAATTTTATTTCTATGTTGGAAATAAATTCCATTTTTAAATCCCAATTTCCTTTTCTACCTTCGAAAATATTTTACGGTATCCAAAATTCCAAGTTTCTAGGGCCAGGGTAAACCCAACACAACAAATCCAATCATGGGTTATATAACACATCATATATCACAATCAAATAAAAACAGTAATATAAATGTTGAGGAATCCAGTTGGATCCCTCCAACCTGTTTCCTGCATCCACAGATGTTAATCACATCAATAATATTAATTTCACATCACTATTAAATATCATAGTAAACAAAACTAATAAGCGATCAACGATATAACTGTATCAACTATTTCAACCATTTTAATCAACCATTCATCTAACAACCATCACACAGTATAAAATTATTATAAATAAATTTAAAACTCGTTTATATAAAAATATAAACGAGCCAGAGTTAGTGAGTTTACTCACATTGGTTTTGTAGTTGAAGGTTCTGCATTTTCCCATTTTAAAATCAAACAGGCGTTTGATTTTATTACGAAACTCTAGTTGCTCTGTTCTCAGCCACACTAGTTCCACATTGTAGACCACGTCATCATGATTCCAACGTGATTGATTTTGTCTGATTCTGTTAACGTATGCAAATGTTGTGCATTTTATAAGTTTATATATATAATTACATGTCATTACTTAATCAATCAATAAATCAATACCCTTTTTTTCTTAAATTTGCGTTCTCCCTTAATCCATCTGCAAAACTTTTCTTCCCCGTTCTGTTTTTTTCCAAGAAAAACCAAACAGATAAACTTCACCAAACAGCACTTTCTACCCACCTTCTCCGCTTTGTTACTCCCAAATTTCTAAATACCTTTCTCACCGGCATGCTTTTCACTATACTTTCCATCACCTACCCTCATATCACCGTCCTGAAACCGCAACTTCTTTCCTATAGATACAGACACTGATCGCCAACTTCACCTAACCCTGCAAAACAATTACCATATGCGCTCCTTTACCCCTAAATCATCAACCACCTCTCCATGTCTTGCCTAAATCCGCACAGTAATATATTCCTGCTGAAACAATTAGAAGACCGATGTGCCTCTTTTCCCAGGTCAAAGAAATAACCCAATATCATCATCAACGTGATAGCACACCCTTCACCTGGCCATCATCTTAAACCCATCTCCAAATCTTTCCTTCGAACTGCTCCTCCATCTGACATAGTTGGAGACAACATACTTCAGTATGCAGCAACTTTGCCTAAACTGATTCCTCATCCCAGCTACTTCTAACCCAATACAAGACTTCCCTCATATCTCACGCTATACAAAATCAAGATCACCCATAGCTTCTCATGGTTTGCAACTGCTGTACCCTTCTCCAAACCATGATCAACTACGGAGCATAATCTTCCTCTACACACCACCATTTCCAAACCAATACCACCGAACAACTCCACTCCGCCTCCTCTTGTCGATCAATATCCCCAACATCAACTCGACGACTTCCTGGTGTTCGCGACTTTAGCAAAAAGCGTGACATTCACTGCGGGCATCGAATTCCATACTCGCGTAAGCCTCCCAAATTTTGCAGTTTGCTGTTAAATCCCTTTCTGAAATCGAATTAGTACTCGTTTTCTGGAATCGCATACCAAAATTTCCAATACTTGCAACCCTAGGTCACCCCTATGAACGATGAAATACCACTAGGGTACGGACCTTACAAAAATTATAGGATAGTGGAACTCTCGATTTGTGGGGTTACAAGAATTTGAGTTTGCAAAATTTCGTCGAATAATTGATTTGATTTTTATTTTTGAGCTATTCAGAATGGCTGTGGAGATAACGAAATTGGGTATAAGTGATTTTTGGGAAAATACGGATTAGAATTGGTGTTTATTTTATAAGTGAAAATAATAATATTTTATTGAATTTTTTTATTGAATTTTTTCATTTAATTTTATAAGTTCATACCTATCGCCATTTCTTATTCAACGTTTTAATTTCGTCTAATTACATATGATCTCCAATTGCGATGAAAACTAACATCTCTCTACAGTTTGGCATTCCGGACCCAACAAAACTTGTTTCGTTGAAATTGGAGTCTGTTTGGAAAATTAGTCAAATTCTAAATATTAAATTCGTCAATTATTTACATAAAATTTTCCTATGCTCACGTAACAACCCTGAATGGCTTGAAACTTGGAATCTTCCAGTAATAAAATATTCCGGACACGATGGAACTTGTTTCATCGAAAATGGACGTCGTTTGAATAGTAGCCCTTTTTAAGGGTCCAATTTAAATTAAAATAAATCAATTTTAAGATAACTCAATATAACAAAAATAAATTATTGCAATCAGAGAAATTCGAGCAAAATTTCATATAATATCAAAATAAAATACTTCTAGCTGAGTTGCAAACCAAATTGATATTCAATATATTAAAAATCCCTTTTATTTTATATAATAAATCGTTATATCTTTAATCACGAATTCCATAGCGACTATTTGAAAATTTGATTTGAACATAACTCACAATCTATAAGACGAAATTACGATTTTTCAGTTCCATTAGAAAAATATAATCGAACGTTTCTTGTTTCAAAGAAATCTGACTTATATTGGATTATGTATATTCAATTGAAATTCAAAACGTTAAATTACGAACTACCACGACGTTACAAGCTCAATTTAAATTAAATTATAAATTATACATTTAAATATCGTTTTATTAAATAAATTACTTATAAATTTCCATTTATAATTCAAATAAAATATTTAAAACCAATTTAAATATTCAGAATTAAATGGCTCAAAAATCTGGGTCGTTACATGGATGGGTACAACGTGTGTGTAAAGCCTTGAGTGCTATCAACCCGAGCAACCAAATAATTAAGTAACATAATTGAACGGTATATGTAGGGTTATTTCAGATTGTGTAATTTAGTCCAGTCACCAGAACTTGTGTTCTGACCCCTTCTTCATAACACACACGCAGGTTAGGTTTATGGCAGATATATGATAGCTTTGGATACTAGTTAAGCAGTATCATTACTATGGTAAGGCTATATTTAGTTATATTATATTTTATCTGTTCCGTTGTGACAAGTTTCCAGAGCTCTAATATATTTTATATCTCTATCTTGTTCTGTAGGATACCAGACAAGTCAACTCTGATTTCGGTAGATTGGGATTTTTGAAAGAAAAAAAATGGTCTGTCGGAATCCGGGATTTTACAGTGCCCCTCAACGAAGCTTCATTGATTCTTGAGACAATCGAATCCGATGGATTCTGTAGAATAACGGCATCCACCATCATGTCTAGTTCCAAGATATCTTGTTCACCACCAACTTTCTCTTCTCTGTGCGGTCTCGCTCCTTCGGATTCTGTCTCTACATGGATGACTGACTCATCCACATGCTCGTCCAAGTGTTGTGATCCTTCCGGTTGCCCCTCCTTGTCATATGTGTCAGGAAGGCTCATCTTTTGGGAAGGAGTAGAATCCATTGGAGTTTCAAGCTCGCTGCTTATAGGAGTGGAATGGTACAAAGATCCGGAAAAGCCCGATGACGGTTCCGTGATTTCGGTTTCCAAGCCTTGAAGTTGTCTGGAGCCTCTTTGTGCCATTGCAAACTATGCTTTCAAGATAGGTGCGTTAGTAACTACATGAATCCCTGTACCCCCTGTGTTGGTGTAAACTAACGTGGAACGTGCAGTGTCGTGCGTGCTGATGCAATTAGGAGGAAACATGCCAGGATGCAACGACGGTTTCCAGTTTCATGAACTTAAACCATCGTCGTCGCTAACCGAGGTCGTCGAATTCGCGTCGAGTCACGATTACATCGCGATCGAATTGAGAACTGAATACAGGAAATGGTAGTTCAATCATATGTCCATAGTTCGAGTTTATGCTCTAATCTTGTGTGCACGTCCGAATTATCAATCCAAAAGGGCTTTTAAGCGTTAACGCATCAAACAATAATACGTCCAACTCAATTTTCAACTCGACCGCCCGACATCGCGAAGTTGAGTAATAGAGTCGAAATTTCATCTCGAAACTCAACTCCCAAAATTGGCTAAGTATTGGGGTACGAAAAACATTTTGTATCCTCGATATACCAATCCCTATCTGCACTTTGGGATACGAAACTTTGGGGTACGAAATGTGATTTCGTACCCCCAGACTTTGGCTTTTCTCCATCTTCATCGAAGACTTCGTATCCCATCCTCTTCCAACTTTGCATCCCAACATCTCCTTCGTCTCACGATTCCTTCTCCCTTCGTAACTCCTTCTGTTTTCATACCTTAACAAATCCCTTTCAAACTTTCCAATCAGGGCCAAAACCAACATCTCTTCCTTCGCCTCTCTCCACAACCCCAACTCGACACAAACCACATATGAATCATGAAATCAAACCCACCTAAGTCGTGAAGGTATTGGTCAGTAAGTCGAGGGAGTTTGAAGTTTTAAATTTCGGAATTTCACTAAGTCTCGAGTACGAAAATAGGCCAGTAAAGAGGAAAGAGATTTTCGGATCCTCCTTTTATGGTATGAGTTGCGGTTTGATTCCAGAAGCATAGATTTTTTCTACGTTGTTCAGGATCTAGGATCGGTAACGACCGCAACCATAAAAAGGGGAAGAACGGAAAAGAAGGAAAAAGGAAGGAGGAAAGAGGAGAAACTCGATGAACTCTTGGATCGGTGAAACTTCCAAAACTCAGACCATGGTGACGATCACACATACTCAGTCTGAGCGACGAACTTCAAAGCAACAAGAACTCTCACCAATGCAGGAACTGTGTACTTATGCCAAAGAGCTTCGATAAAGCATTACCGCTACTCGACGGAAAGGTCACGGCCAATCGCTCAGCACAACTTAGAGAACTTTTTTACTTCAAGAAATGCTTGTCTCAACTCAAAGCAGGTCATGCTAACACAAGACATCCTGTGGGGGGTAAGTGTTACCCGACCTTTTGGCATGGATACCAGATGCAATCCAAGCCTATGCGACTCAGTCAATCACATGATTAAGCAGCCTAGAAGTGTCGCCAAGATACCCAGGAACAATGCCCGGATGGGGTCGTAAAAGTATAGTCGTCACAGCTCATCTAAACTACTCAAAATTGCCTAAATATTTAGGGGTTAGTATACCTCATCGTCAACAAATTCATATCCCAAAAAACGACCCTTGGGGTTGGTAAAAAATCCTCTCCAATTTTCGAATCCCAGGCTCGACTTCCCATTTCGTATCCGCGAATTCGAGTACTTCCAGAATTCGACCAAGTGAAGCGGGATCGATGCGAGGAGCTTCGTATCAAGTCATACGAAGGAAATAAAGAGCATAAGAGTTCAAGACTCTGAAGTAGCAGAGCAAACCCAAAACCCAAGGATACGTACCGTCCCCGGGGTATGAAAATTGTGGGTATGGGCCCCACTTTATACATGTTCCCACCTACTCATTTGCCTATAAATACCCTCCAACCTGCTACGAGAAAAGAATTGGAATTTTGCTTACTTGACACTTTTGCAATGGGATATTGACTCTTGGACACCATAAACCACCTGGAGCTTTAGAAAGAAGATCCTATCTCCTTGTTGAAGATTTGGACTCTTTGGGCTGTATAGGCATTTCAGAAAGAAGCACTTGTACTCTACTTTCTTTAGCAAAGCACTTGTACTTTACTTTTAGACCTAAAAGAACTTACTTTCCATCATTGCCTTTGTAATCTATTGTAACTATGGTTCCTACAATTGTATTATGACTAGAAGTGGATAAAATGAGCAAAACCTTCAAAGTGGACGTCGTGGGCTGAACCACTATAAAATACTACGTTAATTTACTTGCCGGCGTATTATTTCCACCTTGGAGTGTAGTTTCATTGTCTAGGAACTATTCGAGTGTTGTGGCAACATTTGTGCATCAACAAGGGACTTCCTTACGTTTGATTTGCATCAAAAACTTGAAAATGAAAGCTTCAAAATTGACCAAAGCTTGGACTTTTAGGCTCCTTTTGTGCTTGAGTACCTATAGAATAATCTACCACAACGTGTAGCAAGAAGAAAAGATAAATTTCACAATTTGAAATAAAAATAGATGCACTTGAGAAGAAATACAACCCTATATGTGGATTATCTGTTGTAGATTTGATTTTAGGTGATAATTTTATTTCCGGTTTTAATTTAGAATTGGCAAAATTCAGCTTTAACATGAAACAGACATGGAGTTCATTGTTTTTTAGAAGGAGTGTTTTTTTTTGGAAATGAAAGTATGTTGTTTTCTCCATAAAACTCCTATCTTCTCTTCTACTAATCAAGCCCATTAAGCCTTAAACAAATAATTAGCCCATCTATTAGCTTATGGAAGTTAACTAAGGCTACAAAGCCTTGTTTACACTAGGTTTCCAATGTTTTCTTCTTCAAATCGCTTATGCTTAGTTCTAAAAAATATAAAATTAACACATGACCATTATTAAAATCGTAAATATGTAATGTTTTTAAACACTTTTAACACTGTTTTCACTTAATTTACGTTTTACGCAAAATAAGCATTTTGAACTAAATTTATACAAAAGTGAATATTATTGAGAATTTTTTTGTCTACAACATACAATTCTTAACCCAACTAAATTCTTAAATTCAAAAATATTATTATTAGCACTTTTATAAATATTTTACAATAAAATTTAACAAATTTTTTATATTTATTTCACATAGACTTTATTTAACACATTGTTATACACAGTCATTTACTTGCAAAAGATTTATTACAATTCCCAACCAAAAGCTCTAAGGAATTTCTCAAATTCCTATTTATTAATATCTTCCATTTTTTTATTGTTTCGAAAACAATACGTTTACAATAATTATTATTTACCAAATCTTAAGTACACAAGATTGTTTATTTACCCAACTTAATATTTAAATCAGATCTTAAATAAAATTTCATATGTTCATTCCCTACTCAATCCAAACACAAGATTAAGCTTATTTTCTTATAAGCTCAAATTTCTATTTAACAATAATTTCACATAAGCACATATTATTCATTTTAAATGAATAATATTCATTTTATTAAATTACCACCTAGTTATTTAATTAACACCTAATTTATAATTTAAAATCTCATTATAACTTCATTATTATAGTTTGACAGGTAATCACATAAGGTCTGGTTGTTACATCACGGTCAGATTAAAAGTCTACACTTCCAAGCCAACTATCAATAAAGATATACTTTGACCTTTTTAGTTTTATAGGCCTATCCAATAAATATTTAAGTTTAAATAGTATTAGGCATAAACACATCGATTTATATCTTTGCATTAACCTCATTTTAACACCGTCACTTCATTAAATTCTCCATTTAATTGGACAAACATCCTCCTTCCTCGAATGCCAAGGCATTTTCTTATGTTTCTCTTCCATCTTCCTTCTCCAATCCATTTCGATCTTATGCTTCGGTAGTCACAAAATTTCCTCCTTCTATTTTATCCTTTCCTACTTCCTCAAGATTGAATAATAAACCATGGATTTAGGGCCAAAATATCAGATATCTTTGTTACTGCTGTGGTGATCATTCTTATAAAATAGCGAATGGCTCTCTTTCTCATAAAATAGCGAATTGTAGAGACCCTAGGTGTTTTTCTTGTAGTTTTTTGGTCACAAAAGTTCTAAATTTTCGAGTTTCTTCAAAGGTAATTTTTTATTGATAGATCATTGCTTTCGATTCTGTCTTAATCTTATTTCGATCAGGAAATGTTTTTTTTATCTAACTGCTTCTTTTTTAGTTACTGAAGAGCTGTATTTGTGTGATAAGATCCTTTGGCATTTTGATTTTCTTCAAAACGAAATTCTTTTTGACGATTATCCTATTTCGATTTCAATAGATCCTAGTGTTTTTCCTCCCTTTCCTAAACTTCTTTCTCTTAAAGATCATTGTTTTCATTTTTCTTTAACTTTCTTACAATTGAAAAATATTTTTTTGTGTTGTTTTCCATCTTGTTCTGTTGAATTAAAACCGTTTGATGAAATGCTTCTGCATATCGACACTCTAAATTCTTCAGTCTTATTTCGAAATGGATCTCATCCCACTTGTAATACCTTGTTTGTTTCTCCATGTCCTTATGCTAATCTTAATGGTGATGTTTTACATTCTTCTTGTGAAGATTTATCCTCCTCCAAAGAGTATTACTCGAATTTTGGTCTTTCCTATCCTGTGCCCACCCCATGTCAACATGACCATCTGTATGATGATTTCTTACCTGCTAAGAAATTTTCTCATATGAAATCACCTTTACAGGGAAGATGACATTGTCTAATAATTTTGATATTAGCCTAGATTAGAAGATGTAGATGTTTTGGTTCTTGGGGAGTCAGATGTTGTTGAGCATGGAGAGTCAGTTGTTGAAGTGCATGAAGTTTCTGATGCTTTGGATCATCGTGATCTTGTAAATGAGGAGTGTAGTCTAACCTTCCCATTTGTTGATTCATTTGGAAATTATAATTATGAAGTGTCAGTATCTAATCATTTTGAGATGCTGATAGATGTAGTGGAAATGGTAAGTGATGAATAGGGAGAATCTGTTGTATCTGATGCTTGTCTTGACAATACGGTTTTAATTGATTCCCCTAGCCCAGTTTTGGATGAAGTTATTTCGGGTGATGATGATATGACATTGACAGTAAAGGGGTTTATGTGGGAGGGTTGGTGTTGTTTTGTGGCTTTAAGGTTTGTGCAAGTCTTCTCAATAGATAATTGCAGATTATTTCATGTTTCTGTGTTCCACTGGCTCGCACCATTGGAAGGGATTATTTTTAGTAATGTGCAGTGGTTGGGTGGTCATTCAGTATTTTTTGCTCCACTGTGGCCATGTATGGTGGATAATGTTATTTTAGATCAGGTATTGTTGATGTTTGGAGTAAGTTCAGGCAGTCTTAGGGATAGAGCATTCTTGGATCAGAGGGATTTATTTGGTTTGGTTGTAATGTTTTCACTACAGTCAACAATGGTGGTTATTCATTAGTTGGTGTGGAGATTGACCTTTTTGCTGCTGATCATCAGTCATATAAGTGTCTGTTTTTGGTGTTAATGAGTTTGGAGTGCCAAGGAGTGGAAAAAAAGCTGGGTGTGTAAAGTGACCTATTAATGGTGATGAGTCCCATTCAATGTTTATTCTTCTGTCAAAGAAGATGGTTCTATTTAGTATAGTGTAGATGGTGGAAGTATTTCCTTACATGATCATGTTGGTGGTGGCGATTAGTCTCCTTGTGTTCATGAAGATGGTGAAGTTGTTTCTCATGTAACTTCTATCAGAGTGGATGTAAATCTTTAGTTGGGTGTTGGTGGTGGTATTTTCTCTGGCATGATAATGGCAATAAACTTCTTGTGATCATGCAGAGGGTGAAGTTGTCTTCACATAACTTCTGTTAGAAGAAAAGGAATGCTTCAGACGGGTAATGATGATGATATTTTTATCCTTATATGATCATGCTGCTGGTGGAGTAAATTATTCTTGTGATTATGCAGATAGTGATATAGTTTCTCATCTAGCTGCTGTTAGTAATGATATAGATCTTCAAAATGCTAGAGGTGATGGTTTGGTTCAGGGATCTTATGATGTTCAATATGATAAGTCTTCTTGTAATCATACAGAGGATGGGGGATTAAAGTCTTTTTGTGATTATGCAGTTGAGGATGTCGCTTCTCATATAGCTATTATTAGCAATGATATTGCCCTACGATATGCTGGAGATGATGATTTGGTTGGGGGACCTCTTCCTATGCAATATGATATGTCTTCTTGTGATCATGCAGAAGAGAGTAATGTGGTTTCTCATGTAACTGCTATTAGTAATGATATAGTTGTTCAAAATGCTGGAGATGATGGTTCGGTTAGGTGACCTCATGCTGTTCAGACTTGTGCCGATCAAAATATCTCTTTTAGTATTATAAAAAAAGGGAAAGAGAAAGCTTAATGCTAGTAGTTTGTCACCCATGCCTGATAATCGTTGTGCTCCGAATGTTTTGCTGCGTAGCGCCAGAATCAGTAGCAGAGTATCGAGTTCTTCATTCGATATGACTTCAGGTATGGTTCCATGTCTTGGCAGAACTTATAGCTCCTATGCTCTCTATGATCTGTCTTCTGAGGCTCTGCATTTTTTATTAAAAACTCAGGTTTTATTTTTTATGATTCTGATATAGATATATATTATATTAGAAATAAAGAACTGGAGAGGGTTAGAACACTTAATAAATGAAGACCATCAGTTGGAACGTTAGGGTTAGATCAAAAGATGACACTAACACCCAAAAAGTCGTGTTTAGAGCATGAAATATGAAGAAATAACTGAAAAAAGGAAGAAACAACAAGACAACAACATATTTATAGTAATTTGGCGTTAACGAGCCAACACCACTTCATAATCTGTCTATAATGCCAAAATATTGGAATTACAATGAATGAGATTGTTAGAATCTCTAATACAACACTCTATCTATTACTTATTTCGAATTACCATCATAGATATCACTCATATTTCGAGATAAAAGTGTTGGTAGCCATGGCAAAGTAGCGTAGAGCTTCACATGACCAAAAGTCCCTGAAATCTACTTCAAATGATGCATTTGTATGCTCGGACGGTGTCTGGGTCGAAGGGGCCACGTGGCCTTCGATTTGGGTTAATAGGAAAGTAGTGGAGGCGGTTGTAGGAATTTATTCTCTGGTTCGTGCAGGCTCGGTTCGAAGATGGACACGTAGTGAGAGGTCCAGACCTTCAGGAGGTAATGGGAGAAGTGATGGAAGTTGGAACGCGTGTGGTAAGTAATTGCCCCTTTCCGGGTCGGGTCTCATTCAACCCGACCTGAATACCATTCGAACCAAGCTCCATTCGACCTGGGGATCTATTCGACCCTATGACAACTTCCCATAACTCTTGCACTTAATAAGAGGAATAATGCGCTGAAAGATGTATCAAGCATCTATGGACGATCATCAAGAAAGAATAGCACAAGCGAAATCTGTCATATAACTCACAATGCATGGAGAAAATATAATAGAACATATACAACAGGCAATAATAATGAAGCAAAATTGAGCAGATTCATAAACTTCCATATTATCACGAAATATCCATACATCAACCTGAATACATCAACTGAATTTGTACAATTAACCTCACTACAAAGTCACTCAGAGTATCAGCAGTCATAACAGCAGAAACAACCAATAGTAGATATTATAAAATAATACACCAGCCTCCTACTCGTCGTCGCTTGACAACATTGTCCTTATTAATATTTACTACATGTTACCTGCTACTCAGTCTACCCATCCAACATATGAATGAACAACCCAAGGTAATAAGAGGGAGACATAAAACCTGGAGTCTGACAATAGTCTTAGTGAGCGATAAACAACTATCTAGCATCATCAATAAAGCATATGAGAAATAGGCAGATTAATCATCCAATTTACCAACACAATAACAGAGAAGAACCCTAACTCGTCTCATCCACATGTGACAGTGATAACCTTTACAACAATCAGCAGAGAAACAAATAGTAACATTCATAGCGACCAATAATCAAGCATAGACCATCCTAATCGAGTTGACATCCCCCAAGCACAATCCTCTAAGGCCTAAACCAACATCAGACAGGCACCCAAGAAATATCTCCCTCGATGTTGGATAATCCACACAAGACAATTCAAACAATAGCATCCATGACTCTGTCTATCACCCCCTGCATTGTCTTGAAACCATCGTTAATCGTATGATTGGCCACTACATGTCATTTATCAAGGGCTAATGGTAATCCCGGTTCTAGCTAAACTCCATATGCCATCGTGACTCATATGCTTGTCTTACTCACGAAGACAACTAGACCCATCATGATTGCCTAGGGTACACAATCTTTATCGATTCAGATCCTAAAGGGTGTCCCCATGATACCCCTGCTTTGAGCCCGCTAGAACCTCCAACTAAGGATAATCCCTTGGCCTTCATAACTCTTGTCGTCGTCATCGGCGACTATCCATAAGCTCAGATCATCTTGAGTAACCATTATCCACGAGCTCAAACACCATTGAGTCATCTACACAACTTCGTTGCATTTCATCAATCAACGAGAGTCATTTTCCTTGCTTCGTTGCATTTCATCGATTAACAAATACTTCACTTTACTTCGAACATTCCATCCGAGCTCACATCGAAGCTACGCTCATCATCGAACCAAAATAAAACTTCATTTGGTCTACACCTTGATGGACCATCCCCAAACACTCATGGATTGCCCATCGATCCATATGGATCGCCCGCTGATTCATCGGCCTGCATCACACTTTCATGGATCGCACCGACCCATGGTTCCATATATCCATTCCAAACCGACCCCGACCCATTAAGCCATGCGATCCATCAATGTACACTCCATCCCGATCCATGCATCATGTATCCACCGATCCAGTCTTCACCGATCCAACATTCTTGCGCGATCCATTATTCATGCACGATCCATCATTCATGTGCAATCCATCCCTTTTATGTGATCCATCACATTTCCGTGATACATCCCTTAATGAATGTCCTGATCCATCAAATTTAGTGGCGATCCATTACCAAACGATCTAATGGTCCATCATCAAACGATCCATCACCAAACAATCCAGCGACCCGTAGATGCTCGATCCTTCAATTTGAGACGAGCGATCCATCCATTTCTTGTGCAACAATCCGGAAGGTCCACTTGGTTGCGATCCATGATCCATCAATATGTGCAATCCATACCCGGATCCAATTTTTGCCATTCGAACCAAAGTATACTCGATCCAAATCGTCCGATTTCAAACCAACATTCAATAACATAATCAAGTAAGCATCAAAGAAGCACTAACACAACAAATAATCACTAACAAACATACGAATATGATAAAAAAGTGAATGAATCAATAAATTGATCTAGACTTGCATAAACATTGAATTAGCATATGAATTTACTGTTATAATCTTACTAGATTAGATCCTATGGTGATTCGAATTGATTATATACTTACCTCTATTAGATCTAGGTGAAAACAATTTAAAATGATGAAATAAGATCAAATAAACCCATATACTCGATTGAATTCGTGTGAGAGATGTTTATCACTCACCAAATCCACAAAATAGCTTGAAAACAATGATCTACAAATCTGGACAGCGAAGAACGACATCTGAATCAATCACTTTGATGTGATCTAACCTTCTTCGATGTTGATCTTCAATCTTCTAATTAAAATCCATCAATTAAATGCAGTGGAGAGGTATTTGGATCGAGTAAGGAGAATCACAAACCTCAACCAAATAAAGAAATGAAGAAAATAAATAATTCTCCTTACCCCTACCCTCCTATTTATAGCCAACAGCTCCTAGCCTTAATGGGCCACACTAATCATCCCACTAATGACTAATTAGTCTGTCCAGGAAATTGTGTAGCATTAAAATTGCGATTCCTCCCTAATCGCTGAATCAAATCTTTAATGCTACCACTCTATAGAGTTAGAAACATCATTCCTTTACCGATGAAACTGATCCCAGCACCTGATTCGATCCTAGTCAAAAGTTATTCCCTATACAAAACTGACAGGAGTAAAATGGTCACAAATAAAATTGATAATAATTATGGACATGTCTCACATCCCCATAAACAACATATCAAAATGTGAGAATGATTTGAACCTTATAGAATTAAATAAAAATATTTTACGATCCTCCGATACGTAAAATGCGGGTTGTTACATTATCCCCCCTCCTTTTTGGAATTTCGCCCCTGAAATCCAAAATAAACACAAGCAACCAGAACCAATTCTGCATGCCTAATGTCCATGAGCAGCCAATCAACCGCTCAATCTAGCATCCATAGCCTTAATTAATCTGGCATGCGGAATTCTAATAATATCACAACTTACAACGGTGTAAGGTGACACGACATTAATGGGTCATACCAAAGAAGAGTTTTGAATGGATCATCTTCATACTCTTTTTCATTTCTCACGTCAATTGTCATCATCCTCACACCATTGTGCCTTGACTAGCTTAACCGTCTTTCTTCTAAGCTATTTCATGTCATTACCAACAATGCGAAGTTGCTTATGAGGTCTCGAAACTACGGACTCGAATTCTAGGTCTTCGTACTGATTCGGAGATACCAGCACATTCGAATCGTGCACACACTTTTGTATAAAAGACACGTGAAAAACATTGTGCACACTAGACATCTTCGTAGCTAAACCCAATCAATACGCGAGCTTTCCAATTCGCTCGACTATCAGAAACGGTCCAACGAATCTTGGGGCTAACTTTCCTTTATTTTCGAACCGAACAACATGCTTCAAATGTGAAATCTTCATGAAAACCATATCACCAACCAACAATTCATACATTTGGAAATAAAATTTCCAACATCTCTCTTCATCCCTTCCCAGTAGTAAGCTCGCTTCATGTCCTGATACAACTTATTACCACTAAGATGAATCGTCAACTTCGAGAGATGACATTCTGTTAGAACCTCATCTCTCAATCCATCAATATTAGGAACAACTAGTCGTCCTTACTTTCGAAGCCAACCATCTCGATTAATCTCAAATTCTTTATCCTCTGGTTCTAACTTCTGGATGATCTCGACAAGCTTTGCATCAAGCTTTTGAATGTTGCCAATCCTTCCGATGAGAGTAGATCTTATCGATAAGCTTGCCAACATCTCAGGCGCTAACTCGCACCTAAGCCTGAAATCAAATCCCGCAAGGTACTTGAGGTGCTTCCATTCTGAAAACATTGCTCTCAAACTTGCATGTCTTCGACTTAACTCATCAGCCACCGCGTTACCTTTACCAGGAGTATAGGCTATACCAAAATCATATGATGCCAGAAACTCTAACCACCGTTGCTGTCGAAGATTCAAATCCTTTTGGGCGAAAAGATATTTCAATGACTTATGATCCTTAAACAGATTGAATCGAACTCCCAACAGGTAATGTCTCCACATCTTCAGAGCAAACACGATGCTGCTAACTCCAAATTATGAGATGGATAATTCCTTTTATGTGGCTTCAGTTGTCGACTCGCATATGCCACAACTCTATCCTTCTGCATTAGAACTGCTCCAAGTCTAGTACGGCATGCATCAGTGTATACCTTTATCGGTCAAAACAGGAGCACTCGTCAGTCTCTCCTTCAGAATTCCAAAAGCTTGCTCACACTTCGCATCCCATGTAAACACTTGATTCTTCTTCGTCAATCTTTTAATGGTGCAGCTATTTTGGAGAAATCCTTGATGAACCGACGATGATATCCTGCCAACCCAAGGAAACTCCTAACATCTATTGGATTCTTAGGTCTATCCCAATCCTCGATTGTTGCCACCTTAGCGGGATCCACTGCTATTCCGTTTTCAGAAACAACATGGCCTAAGAACCTCACCTCGCTCTTCCAAAAGTGACACTTCGAAAACTAAGCTCTCAGCTGATGCTTTCGCAAGATTTCAAGACAACTCGCAAGTGCATCTTATGCTCTTCCTCATTCTGGGAGTAAACCAGGATATCATCCACGAACACAAGCACGAACTTGTTCAAATGATCTCTAAAAACCCTATTCATAAGATCCATGAAATACGCTGGTGCATTAGTCATTCCAAATGGCATAACCAACCACTTAAAGAAACTGGATGGTGTCCTAAAAGCTGCCTTCGGCACACTATCCTTCGCCACTCTCAACTGGTTAAATCTCGTTGCCAAATCCATTTAAGAAAACACCTTGGCTTCGTGAAGCTAGTAAAACAAGTCATCTATCCTTGACAACAGATACTCATTCTTCTTGGTCACCATGTTCAGCACACTATAATCAACACACAATCTTAAAGATCCATCTGCCTTGGTTGCAAACACAACTGGTGCACCCCGTTCGTACATACTCCTCCGAATGAATCCTTTTCCCAAAGGTCAATTACTTGCACCTCTAACTCTCGTTGTTCCTTAGGTGCCATCCGCCTAAGTGGCATAAAGTCTAGCACCTTCGACCAAATCAATCCTGAATTCAATCTCGCGATGTGGCGGCAACCCTTTGACCTCGTCAAAGACATCATCGAACTCATTAGCGATTAACACAGACAATAAATCTTCTTGTGGAATCACAAGCGAATACAAGAAGATTACGAAGACTTCATCTTCGGGATTACATCAAATCATAACCATTCGACATTCCATATTCCCGACTGTCACCATGAGCTTCTCACAATCCACTTTTGCCGCATACCTCTTGAGCCAGTCCATACCCAAAATGATCCCAAACCCAGCAAAAGTTTGAAACAAAGCAGTCACACACAAAAGAGAAACCATGACTCAATAAAACTAGACCATGACACAATAAAACTAGAACATGACAAATCATATACAAACTAGACGAACCCCCTACTGGATTAGTCACAACCAATGGTCTATCACAAATCTCAGGTTCCAAACCCAAGTAACACACAAGCTCATTGCAAATGAAAGAATGTGATGCTTCAGTATCAAACAACACTCTAACTATAAGGGGAAGTACCTAGCCATGATGTTATCCAATGCCGATAGTACTTCCATATGGCACATGTAGTGCATTAAATGCACGGTAGGATCTAGGGGTGAGCAAATGGTTGGTTCGGTTTGAACCGATCAAAATTTTTGAAACTAAAATAATCATTCAAAGAACATAAACCAATCTAAACCAAACAAAACAAATTTAAAACCATAAACCAAACGTATCGAAAACATTTGGTTTGGTTTGGTTAGTTTGTTTGGTTTACCTTAAATTAATATGTTCTTTTAGTAATAGGCATAATATAAGATTAAAGTAATTAATTGAGTCCACATGATGTAAGTATTATTAAAAACAAACTAATCCTTGAAAAATATTAATATGAATTAAATAAATAATAATAATAATAATAATAAAATATTCTAAATAATAGTATTGTTTGTGGTAATTTTTTTGACTTTAAGATAGGTTGATTTTTTTATTTGGTTTGACTGGTTGGTTCGGTTTTCAAATATTAAAACCCAAGACCAACCAATAAACCAAAATATTTTGGAAAAAACCAACCAATTATCTAGGAAAACCAAACAAAACCGACCAAACTTAATTGGTTTGGTTGGTTTATCTAGTTTAACCGATAATGCTCACTCTTAGTAGGATTAGTCCTACCGCTGTAAGCCTCTAAAGATAGTAGCTTAAAGTCTAGGGGATTATAAGAATTGTGATGTCCCATGTGAAAGGGCTATGATTGACGTTACCCATGTCATCCTGAGATGTGTCGCCTCTTGTGAATAATGTTGGCAATCTGACTTCCATCTTTGAGGGGTTATTGCCAGTTTTCCAATTCAGCGATACTGCCCCTATCGTGAAGTCTTAAAGAAGGTGGAAGCCGACCTCGGGATTCTTGGTTTCGTGCATGCGATAGCCATCAATCCGGCTTCTGTATATAATGAAAGAAGTGTTAAGTCAAGTTGAATCCCATGTATTATATTGTAATGTCGGTGGCGTTTGCATCGAATACCCAGGTGACGCACTTTCCATTCAATGTACTGGTGTTTCGTCACTTGTCATTTAATTCTAGATAATGATCCGTTGGTCAGATGTATGTGTGTTAATCTTGAGGAGTCATCTTTTTGGCTGTAGTCTGGGATCCTGTGGAACTCTGAGGATAGTAAATGCGCACAGAGTAATCGGGCAGTCGAATTATGCCGTTCGAAGCTCGTGCCCTGTACCCAGGTGACGCACTTTCCATTCAATGTACTGGCGTTTCATCACTTGTCATTTAATTCTAGATAATGATCCGTTGGTCAGATGTATGCGTGTTAATCTTGAGGAGTCATCTTTTTGGCTGTAGTCTGGGATCCTGTGGAACTCTGAGGATAGTAAATGTGCACAGAGTAATCGGGCAGTCGAATTATGCCGTTCGAAGCTCGTGCCACATGCCCCCAGCCATGGGGGTTCAGCTGAGTAGTGAGCATAAAATCCAGGTCTTCTCCGAATTCATACTCTATTGCTGAATTGCAAGTTCGAGTTGGATGTAGAATGATTTGTTAGTGTCCAACCCATATTATTCTTTGGTCCCTCATCCAAGCTTCGAGGATCGGAGTCGGGTGGTGAAAGGTCAGACATTAGTCGCCTCAAATGCTCCCATTTGCCCCTTGCACAAGGCCGAGCCTTCTAGTCGGGAAGTAGGTTAGGACCAGTAAGTGGATAGTCACTCTGCATCTGTTTCATGGTCGTCAAGCGTCCTAACAGGATCAAAGCATACATCATATATAGGCAAATAGTTATGCCGTTTGTAAATACTTTCAATAATATTGTCCTCAATCCGTGGGTAAAGGCAAAAGATAGGTAGTCAGATCACACCCCTTTCGATTTTATACATACATGCATGCATAAAAAAGAGGCATTGATTTCAAAGCTTAAGTGATTGGGTTATCCAAGTTCTCGAGTCATTGGATTTTCCATTCTGTATACTTGCAAGGTGATGCTCATCGTTGCACTTGATCTATAGTCCATCACATATGGGTATGTATGTAGATTTGAGATATCACTCTCAAGGCCTGGTTTTGGTCGTTGCTTTAAGTCGTGTGATATATTATTGAGCATCCCACTCTTAAGGCCTCCTTTTGGTCGTTGCCATAAGTCGCATGGAAAGCTTAGCATTAGGCATTAGTCCCAGCCCTCTAAATGTGGCCCTTTGTTGTTGTGTGCGAGTATGGACCTCGCGTCTTTACTTTACATCTGTGCATAAACCTGCAAATTGAATAGAATAATTTTCTTAGTTTGCAAGTTACTACGTCAACTTCCATGTCGCAAGCAAGTATAGCTTGAAATGAAAATGTATTAAGTGCTAAGCTATCCTGCTTAGAATGATTAAGTGTCATAATGTCGAGTGACGCAACCAGGAGAGATATATTATAAATCCCCAAATTAACTTTGAACCGTGAATTGTGTTTGAAACACATTCGAAGTTAGCTTAGAAGTCTATACCCATGCCTCCAGCGTCGGTGGGAACCAGGCTAAGTCATTCGGGCATCCGGTCCGTAAGACTTTTACACTCCTATCTTCGGTTGGAGGGCGATGTATTTTGTGTGAACTTTGTAGTATCATCCTTTATACTCTCTCCCAAGTCATGAGAGTTAGAGTTGTGGACGTCGTGGTACGTCCTTTATACTCTCCCTTTATCAGTCGGGTTAGAGTTAGGGATCGAGTGGTCTTTAATCTTAAAGAGACTATCACACTCGTCCTTGGTTTATACTCCTATCCAAGTTATGAGAATTAGAGTTAATCGGGAAACAATTGGGTCATATTTGCCTTGACGTCGTTCCCTTTGCCTCCGCATCAAAGGCAAAGATCGCCTTGAGAGTGGTTGGGTCACATCCATGTTGAATTTATACTCCTCTCGTCGAAAGAGTGGGAAAGAGTTAAAGATGCCATTGGGAGAGAAGTCGATTCATACTCATCCTGATCTTAAAATTTCTCTTCTGCTCCCACGTTAAAGACAAAAGTTGTCAGGTGGACAGTCGTCTCGTGTCCGAACTTAATTCTGCCTGTCATCTAAAGAGTGCAGGCGTTGTTCTGACAAATGGTCGGCTCGCATTCATCCTAGTGTCATTCTCTTTCCCCCACGTCAAGGGTAAAAAGGTCATTGTGCGGTTCATATAATTGCGCCCTTGTCACCATTGCGCTCTTCCCGTCGGATCAAGGGATGGAGTCGTCTATCTGCTATGTGGTCATGTCACACCCGAATACATCTATATATCTTGCCTGGCGAATCGAAGGCTAGAAGATGAGAAGGACTCAAAAGTATGCCCATGTATAGATAACAAACGTCGAACTCATGCGCGTTTATTCTCTTGCCCACTACGTCAAGGGTAAAAAACCAGTAGATGAATGGTCGAACTCCATCTGTGTTATATTTTTGGCGTTAGGCCAAGAGCAAGCAAGTGAATAGTCGAATTACATTCGCTAAAGCTTTACGTTCCTCCAATCAAACTATGAGAGGTCTAATTAGCACCAAACTTTGGGTACCTTGAGCAATATAACTTCCCTCAAACGGAGGGCATTGTTCGGTAAATGAATGATCTAGTTGGGCTCGTTATGGTAGTGCTCCGTAATTCCGCATACGAGTGTTAGAAGTTTGATCGGTACCAAACCCCGTGTACCTACACCATTCACAAATAAATTCATATTAGTTAGTGAAACACCCCACCTCCGTTAAGGTCACTCACAAAGGGAATGCCTTAACTTCGGTGGAGCATTTTCGGTACAACATGCAGAAAAATTACAAGACAGACAAATAAAGCAGCGGAAAATAAATAACCTTTATTGATTAAAAACAGCTTGTACAAAAATTGTTTTACAACACCAATACTTATTACAACAAAGCATCTGTCTTGTTTAAAATAAAGAAGCATAAACTGACAATGATATTCCCAAATAAAGCATGAGCCAACCATAGCAGTAGAAAATGGAGTTCAAAGCAATGCGTCAAATAATCTTCAAGCTCGGAAAGAGTAACGGTCCAAAATGAGCTGAGCTATTCCCTCCCTGACTACCGGGGGAACGGAAGAAAAGAGGCAAAAACAAACTAGGTCAGACATAAGTCTGGTAAGTCCAGTTATACTTCAGCATGTAAATAAGAAAAGGACTATGACATGAACAAACTGAACTTAGAACCATACCGTAGTGATAGGATAATCCTAAAACAAGACAAGGTAAGATTAACGGAATTGGCTATCGCACCCACTTCTATTTCTCTGCACCCACTAAGGACTGTTTCAACCAGCATCGTGTGTTCATGATAAAATGATCCCCTTTTTATTGTCTATGCAGTCCCTTATCCATCGAGTGTTACCTAGATCCAACTAGGGTTTACTTATCGAACGCTTCCTAGATTCAACCAGGGTTTACGCTAGCCAGGGCCACTGGGGTTTATGCTACCTATTAAATGTTTCTCGGATTCAGGGTTTTACGCGACCTAGGTCCAACTAGGGATTATGCTACCTATCGAACGATGTCCTCTAGTCTAGGACACACTACCCAGAGCGGTATATGTTCCTAGACTTTCCCCACGTATGTGTCGTGAATCGTTCTTGCTGTTTAGTTGCACATGTCCTCTATATGTGCATCCCGAGTCCCGTGGCAGGGCTAATCAAGAAACACGGAACTCGGTCGGAAGCTTTAAGTTATCTGCCGAGGCAGATGCTAAGGTCTGCTTTTATCTATGTGTGGCTATGGTCCCACTTGACCCCTCCCTCAACTAATGAAAGGCACCCAAGAAAATCAAGAATGAGAACTGTACGCAGGCCCCTCTATGCCCCCACAAACCTGTGGGCCAACCTCACCCATAACTAGATAGCAAGTATATGGTCTGTTGGAGTTCTCCGCCTTTCCGCTTCACGTGCTCGATTGATTCAAGATGGTAAGTAGACAACGATGTGCTATCACAGGGCTAATCTAGATATCGCCGTCTCACGCTGGTCCATCCTAGTCTTTAGGTTGCCTTATATTGCAACCAAGTCATACTCTTGGTTCTTCTAACGCAGACCTTAACCTCTGTGAGCCCAGGAGGATCATCTGCAACCTCACAGAGGGATACCAAGAGTAACCTCATGTCCCATCGAAGCCGCGTGCTTCGTAACCCAGACCGTTGGAGCCTTCTTCCTGATCAGACGGACGTTCGCTCCTTCTCGTGTTCTACGTGGCTTTCTTGACTAAGGTTTACTACTTAGTTCTCTTAACTAAGGTTTACTACTTAGTTTCCTGAATCATTCGTTTTCTTAACTAAGGTTTACTACTTAGCCCTCTTAACTAAGGTTTACTACTTAGTTCTTTTTCTCGTCATGTTGAATTGGTTAAGTGTTATTCAGCAGTTTACGTTGACTTAACCCACGCATATATCAAGTCAAATTGGTTAAGTGTTAACTAGCGGTTCACGTTGACTTAACCCACCCATACATCAAGTTAAATTGGTTAAGTGTTCCTTAACCTTACTCGTTTATCAGGTTATATTGGTTAAGTGTTTCTCATTAACTTAACCCTATTCACGCTATAACGGTAAAGTGTTCTAAGTGTACTTAACCCCATCTTTTAGTCTAGTTAACATGTTAAATTGGTTAAGCATTTACTTAACCTCACCCACTTGTCTAGTTAACATGTTATAATGGTTAAGTGTTTCCTTAATTACTTAACCCTACCAATCCTATCTTGTTAACATGTTAAGTTGGTTAAGTGTTACCTCAGTTACTTAACCTTACCATTCTAGCTTGATTATTCGTGAGCTTTAATTCATTAATTAAAGCACCAACCACTCACATTAGATAGGTATTGTTGTGGTCACTGGATGTGTCGGTCGGTTCCGGGCAGGTTTACACCACAACTCAGTCTAACCTTGGGTTGTTTTGGGCTTGATGCGCTAACCTCTCACATTAGACAGGTATTGATGTGGTCACTGGATGTGCCGGTCGATTCCGGGCAGATTTACACCACAACTCAGTCTAACCTCGGGTCAGGCATATTCGTCTTTTACTATATTTACATATTTATCCTTCATGTTTATATGTAAATTATCAATTATTGTCATGGCCCACTTTCCTTCTAAATCATATACATAATTTTTGGTATATAAATTATACCATTTTCATGACACTATTTATTTACATGATTATGTGACAAACATGCCAATTACGTTTAATTTCATGTTTTCCCCAATGTTATCCTCGTTGTACGTTCACAAAATTACATATAGTGTTAGGCTCGATATTTAGCCTAACTCAAAAAAAATGGGAAAAGCATAGAGCATGTAATATTTCAACAGCATAAAAAAAATGCGACATATAAATTTGGCATATGATAATAAACTTGCATGAATCATAAGCATGTGAACTTTACATAGATCTACACAAACTAGACTTGGCATGTAAGGGTGAACTTGCATGGAATTGGATCTACTTAACATAGATCTAAACATGTAAGGTTGTAGATCTAAACATATAAAATTATAGATCTAAACATATAAGGTTGTACGAACATTATTTAGCCTAACAACTTGTATGCAACATAGCATAAGGGAATCACCAAGTTTCTAACCATGATAGATTAATTCACAACATGATAGGTTCTTATAAATTTTGTGAAATCATGTCATACAACTTGCATACAACATAAATATAATCTTGACATATAAATATATGTATGAACTTGACGCGACATGTAAGTGTGAATAAATTAGATCTACTAATCACAATTGCGAGAACTAGCATAGATCCAAATTACATACCCATGAACATATATAGATCTAAATTGCATACCCATGAACATATGTAGATCTAAATTGCATCTAACATAAAAACATGTAACTTACGTTAAATTAACACATACAGATCTAACTTGGATCTAACATAAAAACATGTTTAAATTAACATATATAGGTCTAATCATAAAGTCATGTGAATTTAAACATATAGGATTATGTGAACATAGCTTAGCCTCATGAACTTGCATATGGCATAACTTAGGAAAATCAACAAACATGACGGCTTCATGTAAACATATAAAAACCACAATCATACTACATGAGAACATCAATCCCAATTAGTTTCATCACAAGAATATGACATAGGGAAATTACAAAACATGATAATTTCATGTAGATATATAAGCATCATCTAGTAGTTTCAACACAAGAATGTAACATAGGGAAAATCACATGAATAAACATGAATCCACATAGATAAACAAATAGGCACCGTTATAATATCAGTTTCTTACAAGTCATGAATTCCAATTAAAGTTTAAATCGGAAATATAACTGTACTTACAAAATATAGGTAAGTCTTGTTTTTTTGAAATCTGAATTCTGGAGTTGAAATGCTCGTCTTTGATGTAGACAATCGTTGTTTTGATTTAGTTTGGTTCGTCTCTATGTTAGCTTCAAGTGGCGGCTACTCTAGGTTGTCTAATGGCAGCATGACGGCTCTAGGTTCAATTTTTAATATGATTTAGGGGTGAGGTATTAGGTTGCTTTTATAGAGATTAGATTGAATCGGAGCTGTCAGATCATCTCAGAATCAATCAAGACCATTAAGACAAGATAGAGTTATCTAGAACAGCCAACTCAGCCCTGATGACTCAGCAGTGAGTCAGAATTCGTCACTCAGACCAATTAGAGAAGGCCACGTTCAAAAAAAAACAATCCTTGAACAAAAATGCACCACATGATGCGTACGCGTCATATATATATATATATATATATATATATATGTGTGTGTGTGTGTGTGTGTGTGTGTATGTATGTGTATGTATATTTTCTATATATATATGTATATATATTTTCTATATATATATATTTCTATCTTAACACTAAACCACTTTTTGAACTGCGTTCACACTGAGCCACTTTTTAGCCATTCCCTTAAAACAAAAAATATGGCGCTGGCGGGGATCGAACTCTGTACCTCTTGTATGCAAGTCACATGTTCTAACCAAATGAGCTACTAAGTCTTTTGCTTACAAATCTTATAACAATGCTAAACATTATTCTTTTCTCATTCCTCTTTTTCATGTTTTACTGCAATATTTAATTTAAATATATCTTCTTCATACGGAGTCCAATTCATGCAAACTCGAACTCTATCTTAAGCAGAATTCCTAGACGAACGCAATGGCGTAACCCGTTTCCCTTGATTCTCACATTTATAGTTAAGTATTCTCTAATTTGTTACTTAACGTATTTTCCGAAAATACGGGGTGTTACAGTTAGTCACCTCAATAACTCTTATAGCATGCAAAGATAAGAGACGTGGTTAAAAAATAATTTTGTTAAAGGAATGAGTAATATTCTGAGTGAAAATGGCATCGCAAATTCTTTGCCAATCCATTTTGCTTCATCCTATCTCTGCTATGAGATGACTATTGTGGGGCAATAGTCCCAAGAACGACTAGACCTTGATCGGGGTCTTGAAATGGCAAAGGCAGTCTAGAGGACTTTAGGAGCGAATGGTAAGATCGCATCTCCTTTGGATTTCGTTCTTGCCCCCACATCATGGGAAAGGGATGAGGGTCAAATAATCGAATGAAAGTCGTTAATGGTTGCATCTCAGTTTATCGATGCTATGATGGTAATCGACGGGGGAATGATAGATCTGTGCTTATGAAGCTTTACACTTTCCATGTCAGGAAGTGAGATATGGCTGCTAGGAAGATAGTTATGTCTCATCCATCCGCAGTTATGCCTTCAATCCCATGTCGGGGATAAGAGCTGATGGGTAGATCAATCAATCAGCATCTAGGCATATATGTTTCAAACCTTTAACTTGCCAAGTTTCGTGCAAGGTCAAAGTAGTTGGTCATACTCTGGATACAAGTACGGTAACGCGAGGCTATGATGTATCAGCTTCGTATTGAACGACGAAATCATGAGAAATACATGTTCGGATTTCCCAGCTTCCCCCTGCTTCTGGGGTATGAGTCAATTGACAAACGGCCCATGGAGGAAGTCAAATGGTGAATTTTCACATTCGAATACTAGAACATTGACCATTAGAAATCTCATTCATATACATCTTCCATCAAGCGGGTAGTTGATTAGGGCTTTTGTTGAATCATTCAGAGCAGCGAATTCAGCAATGAGATTCGTTGATATCTATCGTGGGATGATCTTCCAAGGGAAATAGGTAATGTTGAATTATCATAATTAAATGTTCCATTTAGATAGTCTCCAACATGTTTCAGGTCGTTGTAAGGCTTGTCGTAGCAGTTAGTCGGTTTAGACTTTGATCGGATAAACTTGAGTATGGTAGCATGGCTTGCCAGGCTTTGAGCGATGTTCGTACATTCTATCAAAATAAAAGTGTGAAGTCGAGAGCAGATAGCTGATTATTATTTGCTTTAATCTCTAGCTCTCCTCTCTAGGTTGAGATTGCATGGTAGCTGATGAGCAGTCAAGCTGATGTCATCTTCATGAGGACCCATAGGCCCAATCATGGCCAATGGAGGTTTAATTGGTACCTGACTTTGGGCACCAAAGTATGTTGTTTTAATGCTTACCATGTGGAAACTGATTGTTATCGGTGCAGTTGATAGCACATGGTCATTGCAAAGGTTAGTTAAGTTCCTCGAGTAATGATTCGCAAGACATATGTCCTTCATCATGTCACATAAGCGAAGGGTAGTTTTTGTAATGTTGGGGATCCTTGGTCGCTTTCTAGCTTCCCTTCATTGAAAATTATCATCATTAAGATTATTCGAGTCATCTTCGGAATAGGGTCCGGACTGATCCATATCAATATCATTTGAGATTTGGCTGGTTGGACATGTTTAAGTCAATTGAACCAGGTGGCCATTACTCGTTCATGAACAACATCGGTGGCATTAGTGAGGTATATACACCATCGGACCCCTTGAAAAGGAGGCTGTTAGGAAACAATCTTTCCCTCATATATTATCATCGTTAGCAAGCTGAATTTTCTCAAGAACTCCTCACATTGAATAACATCAGTAAATAGGGGTCATGGCTCTAATCCCAGACGCTGCCATTGTGTTGTTTATATTCTTGGACTAACTGCTGAATCTTGGTTGTGTAAAGATGTACGTATGTGCTAGTATAGTACACACAGATTGTGTAATATGGTGTATAACACACAAGTATGAAATAATAGCTAATCACAGATATAAAATAGTAAATACAATAAAATAGAAAAATCACACCAGGGATTTTTATACTGGTTCGGAGCACCGTCCTACGTCCAGTCCGAGGCTTTCTTCTGAATTTTCACTAACAACCACCTCACTTAACCCGGAGGAACAGGTATACAACAACCGAGCAACCGAACGGGATTTCACGCCTCTAACAACACGAGGACTTCAACACTTGCCTCTTACAACACTGAGGACTTCAACACTTGCCTCTTACAACACTGAGGACATCAACACTTGCCTGATCACACACAGGACTTCAACTAATACAATGGTTTTGACTCTACTTTGTGTTCTTGATTCAACACGGATAGTCAATAGTTTGGGTACAATCTTCCTATAATCTGATCCTCGAGTATATACTTTGAATGCGTAGATTTTAAGGAAGTAGAATGCTTGTTGAATCAAATGATATTAAATTGATTCAAGGATTCAACAAGTATTTAAATTTGGAGAGCTTTTGTTATGCAAAGAGTATGAAAATGCAATTCAGAAATTAGAGAGAATATAGAATGATTCAGTGATTGTAAAACAAGTTTGAAGTTATTTATATAATAGTAGAAAGGTAGTAATTCTTCATGAAGAGTTTCTATAAAAAGTTATGTCCATTTCCTTTGGTTATTGAATAGAAATCTCTTCATAAATAGAAGCAACCTTTCAGAAAAAGCTTGCTGTTTCAAAACGGTTGACTGGTTGAAAATCACCGGTTGACTGGTTGAATTTAATTAAAATTAAAACTTCTAGAAAAATAGCTATTTTGTGCAAAAACACACTGACCGGTCGACCGCCCATTTTGGACCAATCGATCGGTTTATGGTTGTGGACCGAAGGACCTCGGTCCACAGTCTAGATCACTTTGCACTCTTTCCCGGTCGGAGCCTGGACCATTTGGGCTTTTTCTGTGACTTTTCAATTTCTCAATTATAAAAATTTCAGCAACGAAGATATGATATAACTTTATAAATTGTTTTGTGCATTCGTGTTATACTTTGAGGATAGATTTTAACATATTTCTAACACGACTCAAAGTGTATATATATATAACTTTATCTCTATGAAATGATCTTCATTGCAACTTTATATGTTGGCATCAATCAAAATCTTGTTCTCAACAGGTTGATGAGTCTTAACGGTTATTGTCGGCCACTTTGCTGCGGAACAGGTTCGGGATTTCGGTCGTACCCGAAAAATATATATTTTTCCACAAATGACCCTGTCTCGGGTAGGGTCGAACATGTCTTTGGTCGAATATTTCTTCAGATCGGGCCGAAAACAACCACTGGATTGAATCGAAGAATGCCGTCGGATCGAGCACTTCAAGCCGAGGACCCCGACCCAGATGCCATCAACCGAGAACTCTTTAAACCGAGGACTTCATCAACTACTGCTGCTAGGAGGTGTGGAGGTGGCGGAATATCTAGTGATCTCCACAGTTGCAGAAGTGATGCAAGTGATGAACTGGAAGGATATCCTCTTCGGACTTGGAAATCCAAAAAATAGACTTGAAAATCCTTAGATGTTGAGAATCTTCATTTCTCAGTGAAAGCACCAAAATGTTTGACCAAAAAATGACACTAATACCCAAAAAGTCGTGTTTAGAGCATGAAATATGAAGAAATAACTAAAAAAAGGAAGAAACAATAAGACAACAACATTTTTATAGTGGTTCAGCGTTAACAAGACTATGTTCACTTCATAATCTCTCAATAATTTTAGAATATTAGAGTTACAATGAATGGGATTGTCAGAATCTTTGATATAACATTCATTCTATTGATTATTTCGAATTATCATAATAAATATCACCCATATTTTGAGATAAAGGTGTAGGCAGCCAAGACTAAGTAGTGCAGAGCTTCACATGGCCTAAAGTCCCTAAAATCTCTTTTTAATGATGTATTTATAGTCTCGGTTGGTGTCCGGGTCAAACGGGCCACGTGGCCTTCGATTTGGGTTAATAGGAAAGTAGCGGAGGCGGTTGCAGGAAGTTATTATCTAGTTCGTGCAGGCTCGGTTCGAAGATGGACATGTAGCGAGAGATCCGGACTTTCAGGAGGTAGTGGGAGGGTGCTGGAAGTTGGAACATGTGTGGTGAGTAACTGCCCCTTTCTGATTCGGATCTCATTCGACCCTACCCGAATTCTATTCGACTCGATCCAAATTCTATTCGACCCGACCCGAATACCATTCGAGCCGAGCGCCATTCGACCCTGGGATCTGCTCGACCTAGAGCTCTGTTTTTATAGAAGTGTGGTCTTCGATCTGAGCTGCAGCTTCATTCGATCCGAGATGAAACCCCATTCAAGTTGAGGTAAATAGGAAGGATCACTTTTGATTTGAGACTCCGTGTACCCTCTTATTCGACCCAGGTTTACCTTTAAAGTTGTTCGGCTTAGTCGAGCCCCATCGAACCGGGGGTTGAGCTAGTGATCTTGGAGTTGTCCAGGCCCATGCTAGATCCTTGATTAGCTCCGTCAATGGTAGCTCATAGGGTGATAGCCATGCCAAAAGGATAGTCAACAGTTAGAGGTCTTCATGACCTAGAAAAATGTTCTAAATTAAAATCTTTTTATTAATAATTATTCAACAGATATGGCTCTTTTGCAAGAATCTAAACTAGAATTCCCTGATTTTAGAAATTTCAGATGTTTATATGGTCCTTTTATTGGTAATTAAGACTTTTTGCCAGCTAGGGGTAGTGTTGGAGGCTTAATCATTGGTTGGAAAACTTCTCGTGTTAGACGTCTCCAAACTTTCATTAAAAATCACTCTATACACATCATACTTATACTACTGATGATTCCATTTTAATTATTTATGATGTCCATGGTCCTTATAATAAATTAGATCGTGGGATGTTGTGGAATGAGTGTCTAGAATTTAGATCACTTGCTCTTGGTCCTTGGATTTTAGGTGGTGATTTCAATGTTACTAGCTTTTTAGGGGAGAGAGCTCCTAAAGAAGAAGATTTCTCTTCTGTGGAAGAATTTGACTAGTTTATTGTGAATGGTAATTTAATTGAAATTAAACTGAGTAATAGGCTTTTTTACTTGGTCTAATGAGAGGGTTATACCTTCTATGGCCCTTTTTGTAACACCCCACACTTTTCTGCGCCCAAATTTCGAAAAAAATTCAAAACTTGAACACATCCAAGCACAGAGCGTGTAAATCTGGCACCTGCAATAAATGAGCATGAGCATAATCAGAGTACAATAAGATAGCTCACAGCGGAAACAAAATAGGATAACTAGTATTAATAAGTAACAACCTTTTTCAAAGTAAGTCACTTTGGCAATACCGAGAATGAGAGAGAACGAGAACCAAAAGCCAAACTAAAACACCTGTGAGAACCCTTCCTTCTCTAGAAAACCTGGGTGGTTGTAATGAAGAGGGGCCCATAAAAACAAGATTCCGGTGAACATGAAATGTACAACACATATTATATTACACATGTGTATTCCATTTGGTTCAACCTAAGATGTATGCCTATCAAGGTTAGTGATTCTAACCTAAAATTGTAGATGTTTACGCACTACTCTGCCACTCTTTCCAAAGTGATATTCTAAGATATAATACAGAGATAGAACGTTTACGCATATATTTAGGAAGCCTCTTTAAATTATAATTTGATTGATTATTAGACCGAGAAGTGAACCCCTAACTACGGAGTTCTCACATACATACCTTTCCATCCACTTTCCCTTTATTGTTTCCACCTCACTATCAATGATAGATAGGGTGGATTCTCCAGATCACTTAAGACCCTAGGCGGACTTATTGGTCGACAGACTTATCGATCACTTAATACCTCTCGATAACTTGTTCCACACTCTTATAAACTAGAGAGAACTAGCTACTGGCCCTACTAGTTAAGGCTTCCATCAATCATGCATATACCCTTACCCCGTATAAGGTGAGAGATGGTATTTCATCGCTCGCTATACCTCTAGCTGACCTTACAAGGTAACCCCCTTAGCCGCTTATTACTTCCCATAGGGTAGGTAGCCATATCTGATGTTTTTAGTTTTCAGGTTTGGGCAGGCAATACACACACATGCCGTTTAAGACCCTTATACTGAAAGACCTATCCCTAGGTGGACTCTCCGATCCCGACCACTTAAGACCCAGGAAGCGGACTATACACGAAGGTTAATAGGTTTGTCCCCCGTTAGCACTTAATACCTTTCGCCACTTGGATAAAGTGGGCTACGTTATTATGCCCTTTTTGTTTAGTCTCTCCCTACACGATTTATTATCGTCATGGGTTCTTCTAGTTACTAATATTTTTCTATTATTAACCTACTAAGTCCAACTCTATTTTTAATTATAAGTTTTATATTCATTAGTATAAATAAGGAAGGTTATATCCCCTTTTTCTCTAGGATATTTATTTGATTTCTTCCCTAATTTGGACTAAAATATTCATATGACAATCAATATTCTTTAATCCCCTTATGACACCCATTTTCTTTTATTTCTATTTTTATTACCCTTTATGACCATAATGGTCATAGTTTCCTAAGGCAACTATTTATCAGTCCCAAGGTATTTATTTGTTGTACCCCAACAGACAATTACTATTCTTATTCATTCATTTATTTGTTTGTTTATTTATTTGTTTATTGGTTAACTGTTATATATATATATACCAGGCCTCTCACATTAAGTTGACTACTTGTAGATGCTGGATTTGTCGGTCGGTTCTGGGCAGACTTCTACCATAAGTTAAACTTAACCTCGTGCCTTAGTACATTTATATTTATGCATTGGACCCCTCACATTATGCTGACTACCTATGGTTGTTGGATTTGCCGTTCGGTTCCGGACAGGCTTATACCACAAGTTGAGCTTAACCTCGTGTCTAAATGCGGTTATGTTTCAAATTTCCTAATTTGGGGTGTACAGCATTTATCCTAATAAATTTTAGGGATTTTACCCATTATCCTATTATATTTACTTCCCCCAATCAACATTGGTTACAACCGTTATTTATTGATTTGTGGTCCTATTTATAACAATTAATTATATTGATTGCTACAAATGGTCACCACAAATATATTAATTCAATATGAGTTACATTTACATATAATTCCATAATTGAACCTTATCCAAACATTCAACATCTCATGTAATGTATATTTTACTATTTTACGCTGATTTGGATAGATAATATGAATATATTTATATTTATGTTTTCGTGCAGTCAACGTAGTCATTATTTTTATTTTTATTATTATAAATAAAATGATTTGGTCAAGTAAATAACCAAACATTCCTTTTTTCATTCAATCTTGCCAAAAGGTTCCAATCTTACAAAAAGACTTCTAGCCGTAATCATTGTAAATTATGCCTAATCAGTGGAATTGGCATATTTTGAAATCACAAGAAATATATGTAAATATATGATTTGGAATAGTTAATGCAAATTATGCATATATATATATATGTGTGTGTGTGTGTGTGTGTGTGTATACACACATACATTTGCACCACTTTTCCTTTTTTGATCTTTTTATCACGCCTCTTGTGATTTTAGAATAATTCCTTTCTATGCAAAAGGAGGAAAATGACATATTTACAATAATTAAGCAAAAACCCAACAACATTGAATACAGACATGCATAATTTTAATATTACAATCACATAATTTACCAATCGTATCTTTTTACCCAAATTCACATAATTTCATTATTCAACACTGAATTAGAGATCCAGAATGTAACCACATTTAAATGGTGTTTAATGGGATTGATTTTCAGATCTACAGTGCTTTACAACAATTGAAATATATTTTTCAACATAATTGTAGGAATATGTGTAAACGAGTTAAGAATCCTACAATTAATATCATGCATAACCACAATATACAATTCACAAGTTTTAAACAATTTTTATAATCAGATCTGATGGGTCTTAACCTAATTATAACAATTTAGGGTCCGTTTGATTTTGAACGGGAAGGGGCATTTAGAAGGGGCATTTGAAGGGGAATTGTTGGGAACGGGGAATGTATTCTTTTTACGAAAAGGGCATTTTGGAAGGGGCAGAGTTATTATTTTATTGTTTTTGTATATATTATTTTTAATTGTTTGTGTTTGTGTGTGTTTATTGTTGAACAGAATAGTAGAATGCAGAATACAAATTGCAGAAATAAAAATACATAATTGCGGAATACAAATTACAGAATTTAAAATGCAAATATAAAATACATAATACAACGAAACTTCTTAATGCATTCCTGCGGCAACTAGTTCGTTTTCGTATATTGTCTCGTACTATCACCATGGTGGATGTTGTTCTGGTTCTTTGAATGGGTTCTCGATCTCTGTTTCCACGATTTGATATACTGTAATATTCTTCGAGGTATTCGTCTGGCACTAAATCAGGGTCGTCATCATACGACATAAAATCGGGATCGCCAGCGTTGTATTTTCTGATGTAGTTGTGAATAGCCATTGTTGTAGTAACAATTTGTACTTGAACATGATATGGATACGTCTGCATGTTACGTAAGATGGCAAATTTTTTCTTCCAAATACCAAATGTTCTTTCAATAGCCATACGCAAACTAGAGTGATAGTAGTTGAAAATTTCATTTTCTGACTTCGGTTCATTCCGTGTGTCATTAATGTCTGGTATATGATACCTCACGGATCGGTAAGGAGTTATATATCCTTCCATTAGTGGATATCCTGAATCCACTAAATAATACTGTCCAGCTGGAGGATGAGGGAAATTAAGATCCGGATTATTTATAGCTTCCCGAAATATTTTGGCGTCGTGCGCAGTTCCTTGCCATCCCGCTCTTACAAACGTAAAAGTTAAATCAAACACACAAACAACCATAATATTTTGTGTAGCAGATCCTTTCCGCCCTACAAAACGTTGCATGTCTTCTTGACCCACATGAACCATCACATGTGTCCCATTAATAGCCCCAATACAGTTTTTAAAGAAAGGATAATATCGGGGTGAAGAACGAGTTTGTTCTGGGATTCGGTTAAAATGGGAATCGGCCGGTCCAATAATATCGACTGACAATAAGAGAACTGAATCCAAAACTTTTTGAAAAATAACATTAATCGTACTATTTGATCGTTGAAACCGCTCAGCAACTTGCCTTGTAGGTAGGGCCATTGCAATAGTATATAGGAATACAACCACCATTTCTTTGACCGTTATGTGCATTGAGCGCTCCAACCCGTAATTTTCTAACCGTTCACACAAGGATCTGAAACATAATTGCTTCATTCGAAAATTGCTATGACAACGATCTGCGTGTCCTGCTAGTATTTCATGAACCCAAGCGAGGCCGAAACTTAAGGAATTGTGTATTCTTCTCCTTTCTCGTGTTTGATTAGCCATAATTTCTTGAATACCTAGCACATCTTGCAAATCTTCAATATCAGATTCGTCACTATCTGCCATAATTGGTTGAAGAACTAGAGGAAAATGAACAATCAGTATGGTGATGTAGTGTTGATATGGGTGGAATATATATAGGGAGAGGGAAGAGGGAAGGGGCAAAAAATATCTGTCGCGTCGGACATGCATCGGACGCATCTGACGCATCCAACGCGAAAGATAACTTTTCAGCCGTTCCGCTGGAAGGGGCAAATGCGTGGGTCCCACTGTTGACGCGTCCGACGCAGACGCGACTTCAACTACCCAGTTGGAAAATCAAACGCTACCTTAATGAACAAATCTGATGGATATAGGCATAAAATAAAGATCAATTACAAACGAGATAATTACGTTATTATAAATGTATATATAAATTTCCCACTCACCTGCAAGCATCTAAATCCAAAGTTTTGAACTATTTAGGCCTACAATCCCCAAATTCTTATAGATCTACAATTTATCTGGAAAGGGGAAAATTCTAGATTTGTAGAGATGTAAAAAAAAAATAGGAAAAGAGGGGAGAATCTGATTTGGAGCGTCAATTTGCATTCTTCTCTATTAGATCTGTTAATTTCTCAATTTCCATATGAATTTAATTTGATTTGTTATATAAGAATATACTTTAGATTAAGAAATTAGGTTTGGAGAAGGAGGAAAATGGCAGAGCTTTGCTGTTGCCCGCAGATTTGTGTGGAAAAGAATGAGGCCTTACCCCTTTATTTATAGGGGTGGAATTGGCCTTGGACCATTGGATTCGTTTTAATTCATATCCGTCCATTCATTAAAACAAAAATTATAACTTAACCCTCTCAACCCTAGCCGTCACTGGGCGTTTTGACGCCCAGTGAGTCGACTGTAGCTATCGACCGCTTTGGTCAATTGCCTTGGAGTCAGAACGCCCTGTCAAGCTGGTTAAAAATGGTATATAATATATATAAATTCTAATTAATGTATTTTCCATCCATTTTCATATTTCTTCCATAACTTTCCATAAGGACTCCGTTCGCGAAACTCCAAACATAACAATTGATCAGAATTCTGAGACGAACGCATCGGTTAAAGTTTCTTGGTCAAATTCCGTCGTTTACAGATATTCCTATTTTTGAAATTCTAACAATTAATTTATATCCCTAAAATTCCGGGTTGTTACATTCTTCCCTCCTTAAAAGGAATTTCGCCCCGAAATTCTCACGCCGATAGTCCTATTCTACAAAACCAATTTATGTACATCCACTATGCAACCATGTGTATATGTGCATGGTGTACATAATGCAATTCAACCATAAAATATGCATGCAAGATGATTCTATATCGGATCTTCCTATATGTTTGCATTAAATCTTTGAAAACATGATGCAAAGCATCCTAAATATATTGGCAGTTCTAAATGAATGCAAATTTTGAAAATTCTTTTTCATCCATAACTCTCACACAACTATGAATAGAAGTGTGAAGCAACCAATTTTGCATCCAAACCCTACCATCAAAGACGTTACGCAATCTAATCGTTTCCTATTTAATTTCTCCTAAATCGAAAAAAGAAATTTGAAGCGAAGAACTTTAACATTTTTCCCGCTTACAATTTTTCCATTTCCCGCCCTATAGTGGAATTTTCACCTCAACTACCCAAAATACTCCGAAAAATTCCATCTATAGACTGTAAAGGAGGATTAAAACAAGTTCTAAAATGTAAAACGAGTTAATTAATAGCTCTTGCGCATTGTTGATAAGGTATGGAAACAGCGTTTTCAAGGCTAATACAGCCTTTTCCTTCTTGTCGTTAACGTTTTTATTGTATCATCAGCCCTATTGCACCACTAAAACGCGCACACAAATCAACCAAAAATCTTCCTTACACCGTTCATGTGACCAAAAATCGAAATTTTTCATAAAAATAAATTTTCCCTTGAAAACTTGTTATGTTTATTTTGAAAATTTCGTTTGAAAATTGTTTCACTTTCCTATAAAATAAGAAAATGATAAAAAGTTTTTTTTTCAAACAGCATTTTCCAAAAACTTCAAAAATGTATTTTGCGGAAACTTAAAAGATTCAAGTCACATGTTGGCAAAGAAGGAAGTCAATCATGTAAACATGCGAAAACTGAAACTACACGTAAAAGACCAAAAATAAATTTTAGCTTTAACAAGGAGTAGTTATTTATTTATTTATTTATATACCCGTGACGTAGAACTATCCTTTACTAAATTTATCCAACACAGAATTCTATTCTTTCTAGCTCTAGGACAAATGCTAGTTTATGAATGAGATTTCATTTAAATGAATATGCGTGAATGACACAAAAAATTTAAACATAGAAATCTCATTAACCGAAGTCGTGCGATTTTCATCACTAGTAGTTACAAACACAACAACTACAACAAAGATAAAGAAAAATGCTGGAAAGGGAAACACACGATACAAGATACAACATGCACAGGGCATGTACAAACAACAACAACAACAACAATGACTATGACTACCCACTGTAGGTCGGTCTACCTCCGCGGCTGGAGCCTAATCCATTGCCATGCCCGCGCCAAGAGTGTAGTATGGCAGAGATGCAGCCGATATCATGTGCCTATCGGCATTGGTCGTCGCGAACCTCTCGGAGCTCAGCCTGCATAGAGTGGATGGTAGTGAGCTCTGGGCTCTCGTGACCAGGTTGATGGGGCTGCTGAGGTTGCTAAGCTGGAGCGGGTGGTGCGGGGACAGGAGCATCAAGAAGCTAAATGTCCATCTTCCGAAGAGTGGCGTAGCTAATGGCGGTCGGTGCTTTCCTCACTGGTGTCTCCCCAGAAAGTCTCACTTGGAAGTGTCGGAAGCACAGGTGAGAAGATGACTATAAGAAAATGGCTCCGTGGGGTGCCAACGAAGGGCTCATTAAGATGGAACATAAGCACGCGCGCCCAGTTGACGGTTACGCCGCTAAGGGTAGCATAGGTAGCGCGACGAATAGAAGGATAAATCTGCTCCAAACTTCTCGTCTTCAGGATGATGTTGTATTGTATGATGTGCACAACTACACGGGCGATGGGTCGTAGATTGGCGGTGGTCCAGGCTCCGGGTTCTCCAAGGAAGATACGCTGAAGAATCTGAGGGTCCTCCATCTCAATAGCATCAAGCTCGGCTCCGACCGCCGAGATACCCAAAATTTGAGCCAAGTCGACGTCAGTGAACTCGATGTGGGAGCCCATGACCTCAGATCTGATGACGCATGATTCGTCATCGATGTCGGCATTCGTTTGAGCATCGAACAGACGGACGCAGCGCGGATACAGGTTGCGCTCAATAGTGTCAAAGCGCGGGATCGGTACTAAGCCTGTGGCGACAAAAGCTCCTCCAAACCAAATGCGGTGAAATCGGCAAACTTCACTGGTCGACCAATCTGGAACTCATAACTGGTCGTGGCTAAGTACTGCTTAATCTTCGCCTCATCCAATCTAACCAAGCGGTTTCCTAAGGCGTGAGACCGGGGTGTTGGTTGCGAGGTGTGATGGAGGAAATCAACGAATTGGCAAGAGAAATTGCAAATCTGGAGTATAATTGGATAGAGACCTGCACGAGGAGGATTTTAGTGGTAATTAGGGGCGAAACGGATTGGGGGTTGCTCGGTTTAAAGCTTGGGAAGGAGGAGGGTTTGAGTTTTTGGTGGATTTGGGGTTACGGGAGAAGGATTCAGGTGAATGATATATTTATATCGTTTCAACCGATTCGGGTCGGGTATAGTCCAGCAAATAAGGGGGAACCAGTCAACCTAGCCATAGGAGGCGATCGACCGCTCGCTCTTAAAAAGGCGCGATCTGAACCTCAGCCCAACGACACATATAAAATATAAAATAAAAATTCCTATTACATCGAAACAACTTCTACTCCCAACCGAAATCTCGTATCGACTTACACCACTTGTCGACTTAAGAAATTTGATTTTCAAAATGCCTTTTCCTGCCTCCAAGAAGACTAGTGACCATCGAATTGAATAGACTTAAAACAGGAAATCAGCTAGAAATCCAAAATAAAATTTAAACGGATTCTTCCCCTTACTAAACGACATAAACTAAGTGATTCAAAACTAAGTACCCCAAAATAAGGATGAAGGATTTTCTTAGCCTTTTCGAAGAAAAAATTAAAACTTTTTCCAAAAATGGAATTTATTATAGACTAACGGTTTCGTATTTATAAATCCATTTTATTATCATTATTTTATTTTATTTTTATATTCCAGTTTATATTTCAAACTGGAAAAACATTTTCGTGTTTAAAAATGTTGGAGCTTTAAAGTATTAAGGATTAATTATGCCGATTTCAATAAACTATGCAATATATATAAGGAGATGGATACTAGAAATCACAAGGAATGGATATTTATTATTCTTAAGTTTAGTGGTACATTCCTTGTCATTTCTAATCCCTTTCTTCCTACCAATTGGATTATATTTATTAAATTACACAAAGCCCCAAAAATTCCGAAATGCGAATAGATTAAAATATAAAAATCATGTCTTTATAAAAGTTGGCATATATGAAGCCATTTTCCGAAACCGTATTTCAAAACTTTCAAAACCCATTTTTATTTTTCAAATAGTTTTAAAATAGATTTCCTCGAAGACAAGGCCAAGAACACAACTAAATATTTCAATAAAGGTAGATTCGGAAATTCAATGAAGTAACGAACGGATATACCTCGTAATTATACTTTTCGAAATAGATACAACATAATAACGTGGACTTTTCCTGTTTTAGATCGAGTAATGGTCTTAACTGGAACTACTAAACAAAACCAGAACAGTGACTATCTCGGTTGTAGCTAGATTTTTATATCATATATCATATATTATATATTATTCCAGTTTCCAAACTTGAATCAACGAACTCCACCATATGTCGTTCTTATGCTCTTTACGACGAGATTGCCAACATAATGTGGGGTATGACAGAATTGGCTAGAAACTCAAACTCAACATATTTCAACTCTTAGTCACTTAAATCCCATTTTATATATTTAGGCCTATGACTAACTCATCATCGAAATAAATTTAAGTCGAATAAGAAAGATGAAGAAAAAGATAAAATAAAATCGATTTACGTTCTCTTACGAGTCCTAATTTAACTAATTCCTCTAATCGTTTAACCTAAACCCTGATACCAAATGTAACACCCCATATTTTTTTGTGCCCAAATTTCGACAAAAATCAAAACTTGAACACATCCAAGCATGGAGCATGTAAATCTGGCACCTGCAATAAATGAGCATGAGCATGGTCGGAGTACGATAAGATAACTCACAGCAGAAACAAAATAGGATAACTAGTATTAACTTAAGTACCTACCTTTTTCAATATAAGTCACTTTGCCAATACCGAGCATGAGAGAGAACGAGAACCGAAAGCCAAACTAAAACACCTGTGAGAACCCGTCCTTCTCTAGAAAACCTGGGTGGTTGTAGTGAGGAGGGGGAGTCATAACAACAAGATTCTGGTGAACAGGAAATATACAACAAAGATTACAATACACAGATGTATTTTGTTTGGTTCAACCTAAGATGTATGCCTATCATGCCTATAAAGGTTAGTGATTCTAACCTAACCTTGTATATGTTTACGCATGACTCTACCACTCTTTCCAAAGTGGTATAATACCGAGAGAGAACGTTTATGCATATATTTAAGAAGCCCCTATAAATTATAATTTAATTGATTATTAAACCGAGAAGTGAACCCATAATTGCGGAGTTCTCACATACATATATACCTTTCACCCACTTTCCCTTTATTGTTTCCGCCTCACTATCAATGATAGATAGGGTGGATTCTCTCGATCACTTAAGACCCTAGGCGGACTTATTAGTCAGGTGACTTATTGGTCACTTAATACCTCTCAATAACTTGTTCCACATTCTTATAAACTAGATAGCACTAGCTACTGGCCCTACTAGTTAAGGCTTCCATCATTTACACATATACCCTTATCCCATATAAGGTGAGAGATGGTATTTTATCGCTTGCTATACCTCTAGCTGACCTTATTAGATATCCGCCTTAGCCACTTACTACTTCCCGTAGGGTAGGTAGCCATATCTGACGTTTTAAGTTTCCAGATTTGGGCAGGCAATACACAAACATGTCGTTTATGACCCTTATACTGAAAGACCTATCCCTAGGTGGACTCTCTGACCCCAGCCACTTAAGACCCAGGAAGTGGACTATACGCGAAGATTATTAGGTTCGTCCCCCATTAGCCCTTAATACCTTTCCCTATTTGGATAAAGTGGGCTATTTTATTACGCCCTTTCTGTTTAGTCTCTCTCTATGTGATTTATTATCGTCACGGCTTCTTATGGTTAATAATATTTTTCCATTATTAAACTAATAAGTCCAACTCTATTTTGAATTATAAGTTCTACATTCATTAGTATAAATAAGGAAGGTTATATCCCCTTTTTCCCTAGGATATTTATTTGATTTCTTCCTTAATTTGGACTTATTGTTCAAACGATAATCAATATTCTTTTATCCTCTTATGACACCCATTTACTTTTATTTCTATTTTATTGCCCTTTATGACCATAACGGTCATATTTACCTAAGGCAACTATTTATCAGTCCCAAGGTATCTATTTGTTGTACTCCAATAGACAATTACTATTCTTATTCATTTATTTGATTATTTTGTTTATTTTTTGGTTGATTGTTATATATATATTTATTTATTTATGTACCAGGTCTCTCACATTAAGTTGACAACTTGTAGATGCTGGATTGTCGGTCGGTTCCGGGTAGACTTCTACCACAAGTTAAACTTAACCTCGTGCCTTAGTACATTTATATTAACGCATTCGACCCCTCACATTAAGCTGACCATCTGTGGTTGCTGGATTTACCGATCGGTTCCGGACAGGCTTATACCACAAGTTGAGCTTAACCTCGTGTCTAAATGCGGTTATGATTCAAATATCCTAATTTGAGGTCTACAACATTTACCCTAATAAATTTTAGGGATTTTACCCATTATCCTATTATATTTACTTCCCCCCAATCAACATTGGTTACAACTGTTATTTATTGATTTGCAGTCCTATTTATAGAAATTAATGATATTGATTGCTACAAATGGTAATGAGACGACCCGAACTTCCATTAGGAAAGCCCGGATTGAGTTGAGAACATGACAAATCAGAACACAAACAGAAGAGCATTTCATTGTTTATTACAACAATTTACATCAGAGTACAGAATATACAGAGTATGAACTAATAATATACATTTGATAAATATCAGAGATTTACAAATTACAATGCAGCAGAAAATAATACAAAACACAACTGAAAGGAATACATGGATATAGAGCTTTCCGAATATCATTCCAGCTGTAAAGCAGGATCTTGTGAATATTAATCTGCAAAACCAAAACTACTAGCTGCCCGTGTGGAAAATATGGGCACCCAGAGTTTAGGTTAAAACAATAAACTCCAGGTCAGTCATGTGATTGGTGTGAGAACTAAAACAGTTATTAATTTGATTTTTTACGTTAGGTAAATCAAGGGACCACGCCGTATAACACAGAACGGCTTTCCTCCCAAGAATACCAGTGCATAAAACAAACAGCGCAATGCTGAATAAAGAACAATGAAGCTATTATAAGACCCAGGTCCCATTACACAATGCAACGGAAGCTGGAGAATATGGTTTTACCTTATAATAGCCAAATAATGCTTGATACACGAAATTTAATCTTTTATTATTACTATAAGTGAAGAAATCAACTTCAAATATAAATGTATCAATCATGGGCGGCATGGGTACCATCTATCATGTCATCATACTAGTTCTACAATTAAAACCGCAAAATCACGTATTTGAAAGTTGGATTTCCATCTATGAACCGAGGCTAGGGATCGTCCTCACCGCTTTGAAACTCTCTAGCCCGAGCCTCAGGAACAGAACACATCGTCCCTTAGGAGCCACAAGGCAGGTCCACACGAAGTGGATTAAAATGCCTGAACAATGCGTTTCCCCGCTCTATGGGGCGTAAACTGGTCATATACCGACCAAACCATCCATCGACACCGTAGTGACCGATATAGCCAAGGCGCCTCGCATTCCAACAACCACATTGGTAAAATATATAAATGCCAAGGCGTGTAAAACCCTGACACCACCTATAACTAAAAGAAACGCATGTTCTCCCTGGATCCTCTCCCGTTTCTGGTTCATACCGGGAAGTGAAGCTCGCGAATTAAGGCTATACACAAAGCGGCGCTATATTAAAGCTATGCTTTGATCATCAACCACAAGACTCTGCTTTTCAACAGAAGCCTCGATCATTTGCTACTCAGGCATGCCATACAGGCAATTCATGCTATGTGACTGATGTCTATCGATATACAACCCCTGATCCCGTACATCTCAGAGAAGGATGAAGTAAGAGAATAAATTCTCCTTCCCCAGGCATATGTATATTTAATAAAGATCAATCAGCACAGAATAAAATCCAATGTCAGACACACAGTCCATTTACAAGTTCGTTCTGGGTCTGAACGAAACCGGAGGCACCTTATTCCACGTTCCGTATGTCCAATACAGGAGAGAGGCCCTCGCATATCCCTTGATCTTCAAATACGTCTGGACGATCACCACTTATTACCTCCTCTTAGGTGTACAGCCCAATAAAGACATCAGTAATCATCCAAACGATGTGAAGACCTCCAGTCTTCAACCACCGTCTTCGTCTTCGACTTATCGTCGTATCAGTTATTCAGAATGGGTATAAACCCGGTCTTCCCGAATAACTCGCGTATCTAATAAACAAGTGCTATAAAACACAACATACGCCTCATTCCAATTCTGAATATTCTTTTATTTAAATATTCACATCCTTAGGGATTTGTTCCCATTAATTTTATCAAAGATAAATTCTTTAAAATTTATTCTTTAATCTTCCTTTGGATATCATTCAAACCATTTTAAGGTTTCCCGAACTAGTCGGGATTAACGCACCATATCGAAGTAATTATTTATTATATTTCCCAATCCCAACCTATTCATCCCATGGAGCAAAACTGATATTACTCCATATCTAACAACACAGTGTTATCGGTAAATATTAATTACCATTTCACATCCAAATCTAATTAAAGATTTAACTATCGCTTGGACCAAAACTGGTGATACTCCATTCTCGATCATTTTCCTGGATTGATAATTTTAATTATCACATTCATTTTTCAATCTAATTAAAGATTCATTAAAACTCCACTTAGTTTTTATCTTCCCAAAAATCGATATTAATGATTATTCAAAGCTAGAAATTAATCTTATCTTTAACTGGGTTAAAGAACCAATGTCATTTAAAACACGATTCACGATAAACCCAAAATCACATTCTATCAGTCTCTAACGGTCAATTAGTAAGAGAACAATTCCCTAAGCATTAATCTCGAAGGCCGAAACCAACATCAGATCAATACCCAGGAAACCATTCAACTTAGCTAATCTCTAGTTAGCTTCTAATTTTCTTAACTCCACTGGGTTAAGAACAGTATTGCTAAAGATACCATTCACGACAAACCCAAAATCCCTTCCATTGTTAATCGGGTTAAACAACAAGTGTTATTTAAAATACCGTTCACGATAAAAATCCAAAAATCAATTTCAATTCAATTCCAATTAAATATTGATTAATTGGTATACTTCATTAAATCTAAATAAAAAGATTTAATATTTTCTCAACTGGGCTTAAGAACAGTGTTAATGAAGACGCCATTCACGACAAACCCAAAATCCCATTTGACATTAAATACAAGGCTCTGAATAGAAATAATATCGGCTTATATTCAATATCAAATTTTGAAATCAACAAATATCATATTGGAATAACGATATATATATATATCTTCCAAATTCCTCTACAACATATGTATAATCACATAATCCAATATCAAAATATTCCGAAGATAATTTTGATTCAAATCCATTCCAATTCATATATTGGAAATTCTGGTTATTTTTAAAACCATTTCAAATCCAATTTACTTATTTAAAAAGATTGGATTATAATTCTAGTTCATAACTAGTTCATTTCGATAAAAATATAGTTTTATCTTTTCAAATATGGGATTTTTCATCCCAATTCTTTCCAAATCATTTATTATGATTTTACACAAACTATTGATATTTTAGATAATTTTACCAAGGCCCGTACAGTCGATTTCCATAAACGGCCATTGAACTGCACTTACAACGACGTTTTCCAAATTTGATTTGGAGATAATTCCAAATCCAACCGTTAGATTTCAAATCTCTGATTTTCATTGGAAAGCTCTTTTCGATACGAACCCATCGGTTCTGGTTTTAGGAGAATCCGGCGGTCGGATCTCCTGTAATGTCCATTTGAAGTCAATGGTCGAAATTCGCGAACTACCGCGGCGCGGCGCGTTCTATTCTGGCCATTAAATAAATATATATAATATACGTATTATATATATTTCGTCGATTTCCATTTAAAACGTATTTTATAAATCGTTTTAAAAACGATTTCAACTTCATATTCAATTTTAAATCAAAATTGAATATTCTATATCATTAATATATAAATGATAATATTTTCAAAACACTAGATTTTGAAATCAATTCCTTTTCGATATTCATTATAAAAATGAATAAAATCGATATAAATATCGTTCGCGTCAAAATGGCGTTAATCTAATCAACACGGCTTTATATATTTAAATATATCCGTGTCCATCCCAAATCGGACATCAGAATCATATTTTGATCCATTTACTGAATATTATTTTAAAATATTCCTTATTTTAAAATATTCGTTATTTTAAAATATTCATTCTTTCTGAACTGGAATTAGACACAGTCAATTACCATATAATGTTGATCATATGGATTTCATACAACACATGTATACAACAGCCATGATAAACAATCAACCATCAACCAGAGTGCGTTCTACACTGTATAAGCATTAAATATAAATATTTAACGCTTACAACAACATGTCAACCAATCGATCGACATACAACTAAACAATTGGGATTAGTGTACGTTAAATATCATCACAACACCTGTGTGGGGTTTAAATCCACAAACAGAGAATTTATTTGTGCAGTTGGGCGACATGTAAAATTTATCGTCCCAATCCATATCAGTCAAATAAGTGTACATAAACAAATCGTCTGATTTGTAAATGAATATTTATTTATATACACGTTAAAAATTATATTTTGAACGATAAAATATTTTATTTCAACACATAAATATTTTCAATCCATTTTATATCACATACCAAATTCAACCAAACAAATCAATCCAAACACACAACAAACAAGTCGTCCATGGTCTGTGGACGACGGGGAGCAGTTCATATATGCAATTATAACATAAATAACTATACAAAGAATTCAGTGAGAGAGTTCTCACCTTTGGGTTCCACTCCACCGTTTCATTTCTGAATGGCTTGGATTTTGCCCGAAATTCCAATGCGATCCTCTCCCGCTGTTCATAGTAAAAATCACATATTTATTATGATGTTTATATTATAAAAATCACATTTCTCTATATATATAAGATCACATTTTTATACCGTTATGATATATATAATCATATTTTTATTCGATGTTCTTATATTTTTAAAAGTGAAAATAAAACAATGCTAATGTATAATTTAAAAATCATATTTTTTGCCTAATGTTATTTATAATAAAAACCATATTTTATATTTAAAAAATATTGTTATGTATATATTAAAAAAACAATGCCATATATATTAAAAATTCCATTTTTGCTTAATTACTCAATGAAATAAACTAATTATTAAAATCAGAATATTTAAAACTTTAATTATCTTTACTGTTAATTACATTTATGATTAATTAAAATAAAATAACAAGATTTACAACGCTTAAGAATAACGTTTAGGAACTGTTACCATCCTCTCTTCGTCGTCTCCTTTCGTTTAACGAGAACCCAAAGCTCCAAAGTTTCGGCCACCGTTCGCCGCCACATTAGCCAACCGGACCCAGATCGCTGGGCCCCACTCGACCCGCCGCTTCCAGCTCTGCCTCCTCCAGTCGCCGCTTCAGCTCCGGTGGCTCCATCAGTCGGAAAATCGAGTTCGAACTCAATGCCTTTGAGCATGAAAATCACAAACCATACACCCCGGAAATGGATCATACCACCGCGGTTTAAAAGATCTCGGAGAGTAGGATGATTTTTGTTTTGAATTCTTCTTTTAATTTGATCTATAAGAGGCGCGATTTAGGGATGAAATCGGGACAACGTCGGCCCTCGATTTGGTGCGAGGCGGCTGCGTTGTGAACTGATTAGGGTTTTGGTGGAAAAGCCCTTATATATATTTAATAATAATAATAAATTCCAATATTTACTTTCTAATGAAATTTTCCATTCGAACTCGAAACGAACTCCAACGACCGTCGCCCCCAGCCAAATACCCATATTATGGACACAATGGAATATGTTTCGTAACCCAATTAGGCTGTTACGATCAGATTTTCTTTAAATTAAAATATAAATCATTATATTTTAAATTCAAACGCACATTTTAATTTACTGGGGCCACATACAGACTTTAGAAATTTTAGAAAAATTATTTCTAGCTTTGTATTGACGATACAGTCCTAACAAAACTAATTTCATCAAATTTGAAGACCGTTTGAAAAATGGCCATTTTCCAGTCGATTAAATTCAACTGAAATTGGTCAAACGCGTTTAAATTCGCCACGCTCACATATTGATTTCAAAATTTATGAAAATTGGAATTTTTAGCAATAACTTGACATCCCGAATCCAACAAAAGTGGTTTCGTCGAAAATGGAGGTCATTTGCAAAATGGCTATTTTTGAAGGTCATATATATATTAAAATATATATAAATTCCACAGCGACTTTTCTGAATTTTAAACTGGACAAATCTTTCAATTTATAAAACTAAATTTCAGTTTCTTACATCCATTAGAATGATATCGTTAAACAGATTCTAATATTTCTTGTTTTGCTCAATTCTGACTTATAACGAATTCTGTATATTCATTTGAAATTTGAAATCGAATTTTCAAACTACTGCGCCATTTCAGGCTCGTTATATAATTAAAATAAAAAAAATCGTTTTAACTTCGTCAATAATAAATTTTCCGTCGTTATTATTTAAAATAATTCATTTTAAATATTCAAAATCCATTATAATTGCCAAAATAAAAATTTTAAATTGATTCTGATTTTCCGGGTTGTTACAATCTCCCCCACTTAAAATCTTTTCGTCCTCGAAAAGGAACGGAGCTGAAATTTGTTTCACTAATCAACTCAACTTTCATTCTGGCGATCATTCTTCAACTTTTCAGTTTCTAAGAATTTGCAAATTTTTCAAAAATTTGGTTAACACCCTAAATTTTCGAAAAATTTCGCCATAACTTCCTTTGTACGGGGAGCACTGGGAAAATCCCCAAACCGCCACACAGGCCCTCTCATCTCAAAAAGAAAAAGAAAAAGCTAGACGGCTAGCCAATCGGCTCATAAAATCGTCCAAACCCAATAAATTTGTAAACATGTACCTATTTATCGGGCATACAATTTTTATTCCTCTTCTCTAGCCTCCTTGCCATGACCTGTTCAATGTATATACATGTATATGTATGCATTTTCAAACAAATTCCAATTTAGTTCAATATTTGATACAATTGGGTTATATGTACCGTTCTTTCACATAATGGTTTTATTAGATAACAAATAATCATACAACACAACCATCAATCAATTAGTGAATTAACGTTTCAAATTCATAATTTTGACATATATACAGAAAATCATGTTTTTGATGCCAATTTACAACAATAACCCTATCTAGTTTTGGGTTCTCGTACCAGTCAATTGGAAATATATAGATATTCCACTTTTGAAACTCGAACATAAATACTGATGATGCGGCCGCATCACCAGAATTATCCCCGGGCGACTAGAGTGTGACGCTATATCCATCCAGTATATTGGAGGCTTCAAATATACGTGGATCAGACGTATATTAAAATCTCAATATACCTAATAGTCCAAATCAATATAAAAATAATATTCAAATACGAATAATATAATTTGAATCTTCAAAACAAAATTTGTTTTCCTTTTTATTTTGAAAAATTAACACCCTTCACACTCATTCTAGGATACTACTGATCCTATCTCTAACGAACCATTCTTATTGGATATTACTAATCCAATCTCTGATGAATTCTTTCGTTTGTTTCTAACGTGTCTTGTTCTCCGAGCTCTGTAAACCAAAGCTCTGATACCAAATGAGACGATCCGAACTTCCCCGTATAGGAAAGCCCGAATTGAGTTGAGAACACGACAAATCAGAGCGCAAACAAAAGAACATTTCATTGCTTATTACAACAATTTACATCGGAGTACAGAATATACAGAGTATGAACTAATAATATACATTTGATAAATATCAGAGATTTACAAATTACAACGCAGCAAAAAATAATACAAAACACAACTGAAAGGAATACATGGATACAGAGCTTTCCGAAAATCATTCTAGCTGTAAAGCAGGATCCTGTGAATATCAATCTGCAAAACCAAAACTACTAGCTGCCCATGTGGAAAAGAGGGGCACCCAGAGTTTAGGTTAAAACAATAAACTCCAGGTCAGTCATGTGACTGGTGTGAGAACTAAAACAGTTATTAATTTGATTTTTTAAGTTAGGTAAATCAAGGGATCACGCCGTATAACACAAACGGGTTCCCTCCCAAGAATACCAGTGCATAAAACAGACAACGCAATGCTAAATAAAGAACAATGAAGCTATTATAAGACCCAGGTCCCATCACACAATGCAATGCAAGCCGGAGAATAGGGTTTTACCTTATAATAGCCAAATAATGCTTGATACACAAAATTTAATCTTTTATTATTACTATAAGTGAAGAAATCAACTTCAAATATAAATGCATCAATCATAGGCGGCATGGGTACCATCTATCATGTCGCCATACTAGTTCTACAATTTAAACCGCAAAATCACGTATTTGAAAGTTGGATTTCCATCTATGAACCGAGGCTAGGGATCGTCCTCACTGCTTCGAGACTCTCTAGCCCGAGCCTCAGGAACATAACGAATCATCCCTTAGGAGCCACAGGGTCGGTCCACACGAAGTGGATTAAGATGCCTGAACAATACGTTTTCCCGCCCTATGGGCGTAAACTGGTCATATACCGACCAAACCATCCATCGGCACCGTAGTGACCAATATAACCGAGGCGCCTCGCATTCCAACAACCACATAGGTAAAAATATATAAATGCCAGGGCGTGTAAAACCCTGACACCATCCATAACTAGAAAGAAACGCATGTTCTCCCTGGATCTACTCTCGTTTCTGGTTCATACCGGGAAGTGAAGCTCGCGAATTAATGTTATACACAAAGCGGCGCTATATTAAAGCTATGCTTTGATCATCAACCACAAGACTCTGCTTTTCAACAGAAGCCTTGATTATTTGCCACTCAGGCATGCAACACAGGCAATTCACGCCATGCGACTGATGTCTATCGATATACAACCCCTGATCTCGTACGTCTCAGAGAAGGGTGAAGTAAGATAATAAATTCTCCTTCACCAGGCAGATGTATATTTAATAGAGATCAATCAGCAAAGAATAAAATCCAATGTCAGACACACATTCCATTTACAAGTTTGTTCTGGGTCTGAACGAAACTAGAGGCACCTTATTCCTCGTCCCGTATGTCCAATACAGGAGAGAGGCCCTCGCATATCCGTCGATCTCTAAGTACGTCTGGACGATCACCACTTATTACCTTGTCTTGGGTGTACAGCCCAATCAAGACATCAGTAATCTGTTGGATCTAAATTAACCCTAGAGGGGGGGTGAATAGGGTTTATTGTAAATTAAATAAATTTAAAATAAAATAATAAATAGCAGAAAGAAAAATCACACACAGAAAATACCCAGCTTCGGCAAAACTGTGCCTACTGCTGCATTCAAGGTTTCTACTAGGAATTATAAACAAACTCTTCGCTTACAGACTCTTGTAAACTTGCGACCTTCGCTCCCGACTGTTTAAACCCTACGCTCAAGACCTTGACACAACTCGATCCGTTAAGTTGTGATTTTTCCAACTATAAACATTAGTAGTTATTGACTTTAAGAGATGAAATTTGAATTTTAAAACAAGTAAAATAATAAAACCCTAGGAGTTTAAAGGTTAAGGGTTATCCCCTTTTTAACATAAGAGAAAAAGGCGGCTCCCTTGATTCATTGCTTCACCACTTTATTTTGTTTAGCCCAAACTTCCTTTGTCTCTCTCTGGAAATAGAAATGGCGGCTTAAAAACTAGGGTTTCTCTGAAAACACTGAATCGAGATGCCTGGTTGATGAAAATCAGTTCTCTGCTGCTCGATTCTTCTTAGCTTGAGACTCTGGAGGCTTGTATCTTCTTCGATTGAATTTATAGGCTCTGATTCGGATTCAAGCTTTTCTCGATTTCTGGTATGGTTTTTACTATTCGATTTTATGCTTTAGTTGTACTTAATCTTCAATGGAATGTAACCAGTGATGAATTGGTGTATTTATAGGATTAAAATCCTAGATATATGCTCTGATTTCGTATAAGACTCGGTCTGATATTTTAGTGAATTTTGGACTTGAAATTTTTCTGAAATTCTGGAGGTTTCTTCGAATTTGAACTTGAGTATATTTGCATAAATCTTGGGCTTGAAGTCTTCGGCTACTCTGGAGATTTCTTTGATTACTTCTGGAATTTCATATCCTTTTTCATTTGACTTTGTCAACATGATTTTTAAACTTGAATTTTGCTTCCTTGGATTAACTACTTCATAAAGAAAACTGATACGAACAGATGCCTTGATTACACTTGTGATTGCCGAATTTTCTGGAGTGCGTTTGCTTGAATCCTGGAATTTAAGTTTTGCTAATATTTTTCATATATACTCCAGACTTAAACTCTGATTTAATGGAAATTTCGAACTGTTCTTTGAATTATTTTTGCTAAAAACTGGTGCTATTCTCTGATTTTCCTTTGACCAAGTCTGCACTGTGATTTCTTTATACTGATCTTGACCAAACTGTTATTGACTTTGTCATACTGATTTTGCTACCTTGATTTAGCCGTGCACCTGTTGTCCTCCTTTGTGCATTTTCTTCATTGATGTAGGACATTTGCTTGAACTTGAACCTTCTTCCCTGTTTGCCATGCATTGTACTTCATAATGTACATGTATATGCTGCTTTACTCATAATTCATACATATGTATAAATTGTTGAACTTTAATTTGCTCCTGAACTCGACATTATGTTGGCTGAGTTGATTTTAAGCATGTCTCGTTTACTTGACACACATGTTGCTGCTGTACTGATGCAACTTTATACTTGTGTTCATGCTGTTGCTAACTTGTGCATGAGTTTAAACCATGTTTCTTTGCTATGTTTAACTTGCTGGAATTCCTGTTAGAATTGCTGCATAATTTCTTTTGATTTATTTCAAACACTTGATGTACCTATGCTTGCCGCACCATTGTGCTCGGCCATTGTTCTATGTACTCTTGAACATTCTGACTTGTTTGAGCCTTGCCTGGATTTGTTGTTCATTTTCAGTTTGCATTTGAAATGAAACTTGTGCTCGACCATTTAACCACTTTGATTTCATGTTGCATGTTTTGACGATTTTTGGTTTTCTATTTTTATTTTCACTTTTGGCTCGACCATTTGCACACTGATTTGCACTGAAACGAGACGGTCCATGTGGCTACTCCTCAGTCATACACTGATCGGCGAGGCAGTGCACATGTGTATGTATATGCACGTGTGTACATGCAGCCATCAGACAAAATTTTTCCTGTTCCTGCATATCAGACAAAGTCTAGAAAAATGATGAGAAACACACCGTAATTCTGAGGCAAATAAAATTTAAAAAATAAATTTTTATTTGTTTGTTCATAATTTTATTTTTGTTTCAGTTTACTGTGTGTGTGTGTTTTGTGACAGGTATACAGGTGGCTGGACTGGATTGGAGCGCAGTGAAGACAGATGACTGAAAATAATGATGTTCATATGTGTCAATCTATATGAGTGAACTGTAGTGAGGAGCTGATGTACTGAAAATAGAAAGTTGTACTGATATTTGTAAATGAACAGATTTGGTTGAAATAAAATATTATTGTATTATATTCAAATTTGTTTGTCTATCGTATTCAGTTTATATACAAGTGCAAATTCCATATGATGTGTAATAACTGTGAATATACAATAGTGGAGTTATAGAGTCGTACTATTTCAGATTTTGAAATAAAATATTTAATTGAATAAATATACTGTGAATATATTTGATTGTGTATAATAGTATATTATTCAATAAATATTTATTTCTGTGAAAATAGTATAATTACAAACACATTTAAATAATATTATATGTTTGTTATCATCAAACAAAAATCATACTGTTTTACTCAACATAATCATCCAAACGATGTGAAGACCTTCGGTCTTCAACCACCGTCTTCATCTTCGACCTATCGTCGTATCAGTTATTCAGAATGGGTATAAACCCAGTCTTCCCGAATAACTCGCGTATCTAATAAACAAGTGTTATAAAACACAACATACGCCTCATTCCAATTCTGAATATTCTTTTATTAAAATATTCATATCATTAGGGATTTGTTCCCATTAATTTTATCAAAGATAAGTTATTTAAAATTTATTCTTTAATCTTCCTTTGGATATCATTCAAACCATTTTAAGGTTTTCCGAACTAGTCGGGATTAACGCACCTTAACGAAGTAATTATTTATTATATTTCCTTCCCAACATATTCGTCCCACGGAGAAAAACTGGTAATACTCCATATCTAACACTACAGTGTTATCGGTAAATATTAATTACCATTTCACATTCAAATCTAATTAAAGATTTAACTATCGCTTGGAGCAAAACTGGTGATACTCCATTCTTGATCATTTTCCTGGATTGATAATTTTAATTATCACATTCACTTTTCAATCTAATTAAAGATTCATTAAAACTCCACTTAGTTTTAATCTTCCCAAAAATCAATATTAATGATTATTCAAAGCTAAGAAATTAATTTTATCTTTAACTGGGTTAAAGAACCAATGTCATTTAAAACGCGGTTCACGATAAACCCAAAATCACATTCCATCAGTCTCTAACTGTCAATTAGTAAGGGAACAATTCCCTAAGCATTAATCCCGAAGGTCGAAACCAACATCAGATCAATACACAGAAAACCATTCAACTTAGCTAATCTTCAGTTAGTTTCTATTTTTCTTAACTCCATTGGGTTTAAGAACAATATTACTAAAGATACCATTCACGACAAACCCAAAATCCCTTCCATTGTTAATCGGGTTAAAGAATAAGTGTTATTTAAAACACTGTTCACGATAAAACCCAAAAATCAATTTCAATTCAATTCCAATTAAATATTGATTAATTGGTATACTTCATTAAATCTAAATAAAAAGATTTATTCTTTTCTCAACTGGGTTTAAGAACAGTGTTAATGAAGACGCCATTCACGACAAACCCAAAATCCCATTTGACATTAGATACAAGGCTCTGAATAGAAAATATATCGGCTTATATTCAACATCAAATTCTGATATCAACAAATATCGTTTTGGAATAATGATATATATATATATCTTCCAAATTCCTCCATAACGTCCGTATAATCACGGAATCCAATATCGAAATATTCCGAAGATAATTTCGATTCAAATCCATTCCAATTCATATATTGGAAATCCTGGTTATTTTTAAAACCATTTCAAATCCAATTTATTTATTTAAAAAGATTGGATTATAATTCTAGTTCATAACTAGTTCATTTCGAAAAAAAATATTTTTATCTTTTCAAATATGGGATTTTTCATCCCAATTCTTTCAAAATCATTTATTATGATTTTACACAAATTATTGATATTTTTAATAATTTTACCAAGGCCTGTACAGTCGATTTCCATAAAAGGCCATCGAACTACACTTACAACGACCTTTTCCAAATTTGATTTGGACATACTTCCAAATCCATCCGTTAGATTTCAAATCTCTAATATTTGTTGGAAAGCTCTTTTCGATACGAACCCAACGTTTCCAGTTTTAGGAGAATTCGGCGATCGGATCTCCTGTAATGTCCATTCGAAGTCAATGGTCGAAATTCGCGAACTGCGACAGCGCGACGCGTTCTATTAAGGCCATTAAACATATAATATATATATATATATATATATATATATTATATATACATATTTCGTCGATTTCCATTTAAAACGTATTTTATATATCGTTTTAAAAACGATTTCAACCTCATATTCAATTTTAAATCAAAATTGAATATTCTGTATCATTATTATATAAATGACAATATTTTCAAAACATTAGATTTTGAAATCATTTCCTTTTCGATATTCATTATAAAAATGAATAAAATTGATATAAATATCGTTCACGTCATCATGGCGTTAATCTAATCAACACGGCTTTATATATTTAAATATATTTGTATCCATCCCAAATCGGACATCAAAATCATATTTTGATCTATTTACTGAATATTATTTTAAAATATTCCTTATTTTAAAATATTCGTTATTTTAAAATATTCATTCTTTCTAAACTGGAATTAGACACAGTTAATTACCATATAATGTTGATTATATGGATTTCATACAACACATGTATACAACAGCCATGATAAACAATCAACCATCAACCAGAGTGCGTTCTACACTGTATAAGCATTAAGCATAAATATTTAATGCTTACAACAGCATGTCAACCGATCGATCGACATACAACTAAACAATTGGGATTAGTGTACGTCAAATATCATCCCAACACTCGTGTGGGGGTTCAATCCACAAACACAGAATTTATTTGTGTAGTTGGGCGACGTGTAAAATTTATCGTCCCAATCCTTATCAGTCAAATAAGTGTACATAAACAAATCGTCTGATTTGTAAATGAATATTTATTTATATACACGTTAAAAATTATATTTTGAACGATAAAACATTTTATTTCAACACATAAATATTTCCAATCCATTTCATATCACATACCAAATTCACCCAAACAAATCAATCCAAACACACAACAAACAAGTCGTCCATGGTCTGTGGACGACGGGGAGCAGTTCATATATGCAGTTATAACATAAATAACTGTACAAAGAATTCAGTGAGAGAGTTCTCACTTTTGGGTTCCACTATACCGTTTCATTTCTGAATTTCTGAATGGCTTGGATTTGCCCGAAATTCCAATGCGATCCTCTCCCGCTGGTCATAGTAAAAATCGCATTTTTATTATGATGTTTATATTATAAAAATCACATTTCGCTATATATATATAAAAGATCACAATTTTATACCGTTATGATATATATATAAATCATATTTTTATTAGATGTTCTTATATTTTTAAAACTGAAAATAAGACAATGCTAATTTATAATTTAAAAATCATATTTTTTCCCTACTGTTATTTATAATAAAAACCATATTTTATATTTTAAAAATAATGTTACGTATATATTAAAAAAACAATGCCATATATATTAAAAACTCCATTTTTGCTTAATTACTCAATGAAATAAACTAATTATTAAAATTAGAATATTTAAAACTTTAATTATCTTTACTGTTAATTACATTTATGATTAATTAAAATAAAATAACAAGATTTACAATGCTTAAGAATAACGTTTAGGAACTGTTACCATCCTCTCTTCATCGTCTCCTTCCGTTTAACGAGAACCCAAAGCTCCAAAGTTTCAGCCACCATTCGCCGCCACATTAGCCAATCGGACACAGACCGCCGGGCCCCACTCGACGCGCTGCTTCCAGCTCCGCCTCGTCCAGTCGCCGCTTCAGCTCCGGTGGCTCCATCAGCCGGAAAATCGAGTTCGAACTCGATGCCTTTGAGCATGAAAATCACGAACCATACACCCCGAAAATGGATCATACCACCGCGGTTTTGAAGATCTCAGAGAGTAAGATGATTTTTGTTCTGAATTCTTCTTTTAATTTGATCTATAGGAGGCGCGATTTGTTGGATCTAGATTAACCCTAGAGGGGGGTGAATAAGGTTTATTACGGTTTATCGAGATATTTAAAAACAATCGCAGCACAAAAATCAGTAGAGAAATAAATGCAGTAAATAAATAACACGTAGATATACCCAGCTTCGGCAGACACTGCCTACTGCTGCATTCACTAAGGTTTCTACAAGGTGTTAATAACAGATCCCGCTTACAGACCCTGTAAACTCGCACTCCCTGCTCCTGTACTAACCCTACGCTCAAAACCCTAGACTGATCTAAACCCCTAGATCGGATTTCACCGGATTACAAACCCGTAACCCGTATCCCTAGTTTTTACAGATTCTAGTAAACTGCTAGTTAAATCCCTAACTAGATCACCTAGTTTTTACAGACAAAAACTAGAAAACAAATACAACGGTTTTCAAATGAAATTAAAACAACAAAAACAATAAATAAACAAATAAAAACACTAGGAGTTTAAATTAAAAGGGTTATCCCCTTTAGAAAATATAGTCGGCCCATTATGATTTGTGTTGCACCCTTTACTCCTTAGTCCCGATCACTTTGCTGTGAAAAAAAATGGCGGCCTGAGGTTTCATCAGATTCCCCCAAATCGAATTGCAATTGATAACTTGATGCTTTGGAAAGATCTCTGAAGCTTGAATGAATGATGTTTGGCTCTCTCTCTCTCTCTCTCGTCACCGATTTGGGATTGCTCTCTATCTCTTTTGATCGACTGAAAAAACTGTGAGTTCTTCTAAAAAGATTTGATTTCTGCTCTTCAGTTTTTGCTTGTGTTTTTTTTATGATAGATATTGCCTATGATGTAAGGGTGTTGTACAAATAGGATTATATAATCCTAAATACAATCTCTGATTTCATTATTGACTGGTCTGATCAATTGCTTGCGTGTTTCCCCTTTTGATTTTGAAATTCTCGGCATTGAATGATAACCTGGACTTGAAATTGCTTGCATGAGAGAAAAAAATTAACAAATATATTTTTCATTTTTGGAAACAGTTTTATTGCAAGAATTGATTTGTTTCCAAATTAAAAAAATATTCGTGAACTTCTTGTACCAAAATTTTTGAGCACTGATTTAAATCTGGAATGTTTAAAAAAAAACTTTTCCAAAACAAAACTGCATTGGTCTCTTCCCAAAAATGGCACTGTAATTTTCTTACCAAAACAGATTGAGCAGAAATGATCTTCTCTTGCCAAAAAACAATTGTAAATGGAAGTGTCGAAATATCTTTCATCCCTTACAAACTGTTTGCTGAGATTCCAAAAATGCTTGCATTTATTTGATCCTTGCATGATCAATGAAAGAGTGGAATAACACTATTAATTTGTTTAATTGGTAATACTTGAATAAGAATTGATTTGTGCCCATTAATACTGAATTGAGAATCTACCTTTATTGCTTGCCAAAGATTGTGTAGAACTGAAATTCTGGAAATTTAATCTGAAACATGCTTGTACACAAATTTGTGTTTGTGTACACTTTCAACTTATCTCATCATAATTGAATTACTGCCTTGAATTCATTTGTATCCACTGTCTTGTTTGATGAGTCAATTGCACATGCACCATGCCTTGTGTACATTTGCTGAACCATGTTGAGATTATGCTGATTTAACATTTACATGTATATGTTGACATATGCACTTGAAATTATGTACACCTGATGTTCACCATCTTGATTTATGTTGCTGAAATGATCATGCTGCTAAAGTTATACTTTGTACACTCCTGTATGCCATTGTTTTGAACTATTTGTGATTTGCATTCTTGCTTGCTGAACCTTACAATATGTGTACCCTGTGTATGCTGACTTGTTGACTGTATGTCTCGACCACTTTCATGTTGAACCTATGCATACTAATTTGTTGCTGAACAAATGTTATAGCTGAACAAGTTGCTCCATGTTTGACCTTGTTGTCACTTGTTCTCGCTTTGATGTTGCATTCACCATGCTGATTTTACACTCATGTATACTCTGATTTCTGAAATCATTACTTCAACCCGTTTTGCACTTAAAACTGCGTCGACACTTTTGAAGTTCTGAAATTGCCTTGAGCACTTTATTGGCTGCATTACCATGATTACGTGTTTGAACTTTGGTCATGTTGCACCACCACAATGTATTAATGTTCACTTGAAACCTGGCTTAACTTGTTTGTTGTTCCATAATGCTGCTTTGACATTATCTGTATTACTTGTGCATGTTGCACTATGCTTGTCATGTACGTGCCTCGGCCGTGCTTTGACATGCTTGTTTACTTTACCATTTCTACTCAATTACTTTGGGCAGTTCACTTTTGCTGTTTGACATGTATTTTATATTGTGCTCGGCCAATTATCTTGAGCATTGATGTTGAGCTGCCTCGACCATTTTGATATGTTGTGCACTGAGTTGAGATGGTCCATGTGGCTACTCCTCAGTTGCATACTGGATTGGCGAGGCAGTGCACACGTATATATATATATACATGTGTGTATATGCAGCCATCCAGAATGGATTTCCCTGTCCCTGCATTGTATATACATATATATGTTGTTTGCCTTGTGGTATTTACAGTGTATCACTGTGAATATCACAAGCTGTCTAGACACAGTCGGATAAATCAGATCGAATCAGAAAAATGATGAGAAACACACCGAAATTCTGAGGCAAATAAATTTTCAAAACAAAAATTATATTCGCATGTGTTCAGTATTATTTCTATTGTAGTGTACTGTGTGTTTGTTTCATGTGAAAGGTATGAAGACTGGACAGACGAAGGACTGTGAAGACAGAAGACTGAAAATAAGAAGAGTGTCAGTGTGTCTGTGTAAATGTATACGAATCTGTGTAAATGAAATTGTATATATGAATGAGATGTATAGACAGAGTGTTATAGTGAGGAGATGTGTATGAAATGAAAGAATTGTACTTATGTTTGTATCAAACAAATTTAATTGAAATAAAATATTATTTTATTGTGCTCAAATTTGTGTTCAAGCAAATTTGTTTATCGTATTCAATTTATATGCAAGTACAATGTCATGTGAAGAATATATAAATAGTGGAGTTATAAATCTGTACTGTTTGAATGTTGAAATAGAACATTATACTTAAATAAAATACTGTGTGAATATTTGAATGTTTGTACAGTCGTATTTTATTTAAATATAAATATTATATTCTTGTCTGTGATGTGATATAACAGTACGACTACAAACACATTTATAATAATATTTATTTGGTTGTTATCATCAAACAAAAAATCATATAATTGTGTATACAACACCGTTATATACAACAATCTCCCCCTTTTGATGATGACAAACAATTAAAAGATTTTGAGCACAATAAATGTGTTTGACAGTGAAAATTGAACTCCCCCTATTCACTAGCTCCCCCTACAAGAGAAACTCCCCCTATAACTGTGCATGAGTGAAATGAAATGAATAATAATTAATTTTGAAAATTAAAAATATGTATAAAATATAATGAACTTTCAAAATTAAAAATATTTACAAAATATTCACTCATAAATCAAAATCTCAACCCATTCTCCCCCTTTTGTTATCATTAAAAGGATTCAGAATTTAAAATACAGATGAAAAGTGACGAAAAGTATAAATTCAGCTTAGGAGGAAGAACGGTCATCATAAATCTCAATCAGTCAAACAAAAATCATAATACTCTAAGAACTAGTGGCATATTTCACATTGTAGAGAATAACGGATTTACGATGAAATTTATATAAATTGGGAGAGTTATAAAAATATGAATATTTTCCAATTATTTTCTAATTATTTTCCAATAAAAATTTATAACATGAAGCATAAAACAGTGATGGAGTGGACTATAATTAATAATTCAATTTAAGTGACAACATCCTATAATCTCAAATCCCAATAACTATCAACAAATCATAATACTTCATAAAATATTAACACATTTCACAATCTAGAAGATGGATTGATAGACTGATTTTTATATACCAAGGAGAATTTCAAATTAATTTCTATTTGGCACATTATTTCCTTTTTCTTTTTATTTTATTTAAGAGCACACTGACCACGCATAACCAGAGCTTGGATTTTTAAATGAGGTCAGTCGCAGCTTAAATTATAAGTTGTCTCTTGACCATGCATGACCAGAGCTTGGATTTTCAAATGAGATTAGAGACACACTTATATTTATTAATTATATATATTTATCATTTCAGCTTTAAAAGGAAAAACTCCTCGGTATATAAAACCAATATATTGATGATTGAAAATGGGGTAGGTACAGAAATGAACTGTGAAATAAATTTCTAAATTAATTATATTATGAAATATGATCACCTGTACCGAGATCATTGAAAAATTTCAATTGTCACTAATTCTGAATAATAACATAACCACAATTCCATCACAAATATTTTCACTGTTTATTCAAGATGAATTTATAAAAATATTTAACTCTCCACATTTATATAAAATTATCATGGATGGCAGAATGATGGTAGATAAAGGAGATGGTCGTGAAATAATTGTCAATTCAAAGATATTATAATAAATGTTCAACCATCATGAAAATATAAATAAAATATCCTCTTGTTGTGAAATATACTGCAGTCACGAATCATCACAATTTCAAAATCTTGTAACAATTTTGATGAATTATGAATACTGTTCAATTTGGATATTGATTTCAATTTCTAAATGAATAATCAATAAATGATTTAAAAATTGAAAATCAATTACAAGAGGAATATGAAAAACTATACAAGTGAAGAGGGATTAAAAATATATATACAACAAAAAATATTCAGCACTTCTAAACTGATACCACTTGATGTCTCTGTTCATGAGAATTTTAACATGATACTGAATAAGAATATCATAGACAAAAGAATTATTAAGTACAAAGCTCAAGAAAACAAGATAACAGACCATGCACATGTATCAGAGCAGCAAACAGATGATTCCAAAACAAACATTTTTTCAAAACAGTATCAGAGCAGCACAGAAAATAGTTTCAAATCATACTTGTCAAGATGACGGTCACATAAGATGACTCATGATCCAATGATTAAAAAATACCATTTATTTGAAATCATTTGAGAAATATGAAACTCTCAAGATTCATCGAATCAGTCACACCAGAATGTAAATTTCAGATTCAAGATATGTGTGTGATTCAATAAATCAATAACTTCAAATGATTTTAAACAAACATATATTCAAATCAAATAATCATGAAAAACAGAGAGATTTAAGACCGGATTTTCAAAGAATTTTTCAACAGAATTCCTGACAAGCGCAGGGGTAATTTCAGATCATTTACATCAAGTTTGAGAGGTATTCATGATCCAAAAAAAAATTAGAAATAATTTATTTGAAATCACTTGAATCAATGTTAAGTTTGAGATATAATGAATTATTCACACAAGATTGATAATTTCAAATTTAAGTGGTGTGTGATATTCAAAATATCAAGAATTTCAGATGATTTCAAACAAAAACTAATTTCAACCATAATAATCATGAATAAAGATGAATTTCAAGATGTATCACTGATTCAAGACATTCAAAATTTCCAAGCCAATCTGAAAAATAATGAAATTATCACCATAGATAAGTATTGGTGTGCTGTAATGAGTATATTATTTCAAGCTTTTCAAAAAGAATTAGTGAAAACTCAAAACAACAGATATATGTGAAATTTCATTAAATATTCAGATCTTCAAAATTTTAGAATTTAAACTAACAGTGTTCAAGATATGATATGAATGCTTCAGCACTGTTACAAATTCAGAAACCAGAAAAATAAGCTTCAAAACAATTGCAGAAATATTTACAAATTTGAATTCAAGATCTGGAAATTATTAAACATTAGAGTTTTATTCAAAAGATGCAAAATTTCCAAAAAAACATGACTTCTGCTATTGGAAGTTAATGAAGCCCATAAAGAAACAAAAAAAATGACAATGCCAAATCCAAACAAAAAAAACAAATAAATAAAAAGGACTGAAGGAGAAATAAACAAAGAAAATAAAAACAGAGAATATTTACAAAGGTGAGTTTCGAGATCATACCAAAATCCAATATAAATCAAAATCTCTAACTCAATAGGCTTGGCCAAGGAACTTTAAATGATCCAATGAGATGAGGCAGTTTGATTTCAGATTCTCTTTAGCAAAGCAGTTCCTCAGCCATCTTCGGTACCTAACTGTTAAGAGGATTGAGTGGTCTAACGAAAGTAGTAAAACCACTCATAGTTTTGTTCACATCTTTTGGTACCCAAATCTGTTTGTATAACAATCCGTTAGAATCAACTAGAGTACCCTTTGGAACCCAAATTCGTTTAGTTTTTCCAAAAATCATTTTATTTATTTTTGGAGTCCACAACTGTTCAATTGGATTGTTATCAAACCAATTCTTGTCTCGTTTGTGATTTAAAAAACTTTTGGAATTTTCAAAATTCAAAATTTCAGAAAGATCCTTTTTGAAGCAATTAAAGGAAAATCACAAGAATTCAATTTTTCAAAATCATTTGTTTTCCCAAAACCGAGACTATTGATTTTTCAACAGCATATTCAAAGATTATTCTCCAGTAGAAAAATGTTTCAAACTCAACTTAAGACTATTGATTTTTGATTTCAAAAGATCATTCTCAATTTGAAGCTTCTCAGTTTTGATTTTAGACTCAGAAATTTTAGTATCAAACTGCATTTGTTTTTCAATCTCAAAAATCTTGAAATCCTTAATTTCATTTTCAAACTCTTTTAAAATCAAATCTGTTTTTAACAAACTTTGTTTTTCAGCAATATCATGTTTGGAATTTTTGGTATCCTTAAAATTTATAAGTTCCTTTTGTAAACACTTGTTTGCATCTTTCAGCTCGATCCCGTTATCTTTTAAAATTAGAATTTCTTCTTCAAGCCTTTGAATGTTATTATTGGGATGAGTGAGATCTGTTTTTAATTTCAAACAATTTTTACAATACGAATTTTCAAATTTCATGACATTTTCAAATTTTAATTCCAAACATTGATTTTTGCAAGTCAACTCAAGATTCTTAGATTTCAAAGATTTATTTTTCAGCTGGAGTTTATCAACACAAAAATAAACCAGATCTTCATAAGAGAAATTTTCTATTTCATTGTCTGTTGAGTCTCCATCAGCTGATCCGTCTGAGTTATCTTCTGTAAAACCTGTCAAGCATAGATCTGAAGTTGAGTTGTCATTTTGGGGTTTTGAGTAGTCGTCAGACTTTCCATACAGCGTGCTGAAAGTTTTCCAAATATCCTGCGCAGTTAAACAATGAGAGATAAATTTTAATTGATCATTACCAAGAAAAGAATAAATAATATGCATAACACGAGAATTTAAAAATTTATTCCTCTTATCTAATATATCTCCCAAATTTTCAATAATATTCCAGTATTCAAAATTAACAGTTTTTAAATATAATTCAAAATTTGATCTCCAAAATAAAAAATCTGTCACATTGAAAATAATTGGAATATCACTGGACTGACTGTCAGAAGACTAACAACTAGGATGACCCATGACTCTAGAGTTAACAGAATACCTGCTCTGATACCACTCGTTGGATCTAGATTAACCCTAGAGAAGGGTGAATAAGGTTTATTACAGTTTATCGAGATATTTAAAAACAATCGCAGCACATAAATCAGCAGAGAAATAAATGCAGTAAATAAATAACACACAGATATACCCAGCTTCGGCAGACACTACCTACTGCTGCATTCACTAAGGTTTCTACTAGGTGTTAATAACAAATCCCGCTTACAGACCCTGTAAACTCGCACTCCCTGCTCCTGTACTAACCCTACGCTCAAAACCTTAGACTGATCTAAACCCCTATATCAGATTTCACTGGATTACAAACCTGTTGGCTCGCTTTTTGACCAAGCCACCCAGGATCATTCATAAAAAGAAAGCATGAAACCACGTTCTCTAAGAATATGAAGGAATGGATCGCATCATCGACTCGCCCATTGATGGATCGCATCATCGACTCGCCCATTGATGGATCGCATCATCGACTCGCCCATTGATGGATCGCACGCTATCGACTCGCTCATCATCGGATCACGTCTCGACAGATCGCCTCAATTTCATCAGCGAAACGACGCCTCTATGCGATCCGATCCATGCATATGTTGTTGCCCAGTATTGATCGATCCGATCCATTGATGCGCGGCGAACCCTCTGACCCGTTCAAGCGTGAGCTGGTCTTCAGCGATCCGAATCGCACGGATCTAGCGACACGTGTCCCTAACCGTCATTTGGACCGATTCTCCCCATCTGCACAATCCGATTTTCAAGCAGATCGCGACACCTGTCCACAACGGCTAATTTGACTATTTCTTCAATGGAGGCGATGCGATCCGATGATCTCGGGATCTGTGCCACGTGTTATCACGACCCGCCTGACAGAATCAACTATAAATAGCCCAGAGCTTGGCATTTTTTGGGATCTTTTGGCAATATTGAGTACTGAATCCGCCATTGTTGTCAAACTACTGAAATATTGAGAGAAATCCTTGATTGTATTAGCTTTCAAAGTATAATCTATAATATATAAAGTGGACGTAGGCTCGTTAACGCCGAACCACTATAAATTCTGTGTGTTATTTCCTTTTTTCTCATTCTTCAGTTGAAACTCTATAAGCTTCAGAACAATTTGGGTGTTAGGTCCAAATTTTGATCTAACACTTTGGTGCTTTCACTGAGAAAACGATCCTAAAGTTTCACTATTCACGTCTTTGAAGATTCCAGTGATTCGGATATCATGGCTGGAAAAAGATCTAAAGCTTCGCAGACCAACGAAACAATCGAAGAAAGTGTGCACGAGCTGGGCAACGAAGAATCTCTGGATCGCAGGGCGCAGGGGGCGAACCGATCCGACGAAGACACCACGCTTCGAGTTGACGAAAACGAAGCGATCCGGACTGCTGAAGGGGTTGTTACTCGATCCCGAGGGAACGCCTCGCACCCTCCGCACACTGCGACCGCGAATCGACCTCAAGGGGGCGCTGCGAGCCGCCACCCACGAACCGCAGCAATCCGAATTGATGATCAGGCCACAACTCGACCTGGAAAGGAGCCTATGGCTCGCTCCTATCGTCCGGGACCCTCTGCTCGACCCGGCTCAAGCTCTTTGCGCATAAGAGAAGGTGATGACGATCAATATGATCATGCTGCTCCCGTTACTGAGGGGGATCTCTCTCGCTTTTCTGAAATGTGGGAGAGGTTGTTTGATGAATTGGCTGCCCAAAGGCAGGAAAGCTCCGTCCTGCAACAAAATCTGACTGCTATGGACAGAAGACTTGATGAGCTTGCGAGGCAAAGAACACCGCCGGTTCGTCCACTCACTCCAGGATATTCTTCTTCGTCTGAGGAATCACCGAGACCTCCGCGACGACCGTATGAGAGAGTCGAAAACATAGAACAGCTTCGGTTCGGAACCCTGCCATCACAGGAAGAAGAAGCGCTGGGGGCGGGGCCCTTAAACCGTAATGTGAACGATCAAGCCGCAGCTCTCAGGGCTCGGGATGTGGACAGTCCCGTACGTAACAGACTACCTCAACCTCATCGCCGCATGCATACTCATGATAATGGGGGGGCAACGAAGCCCTATCCGAGCCCCGGATTTTGTGACTACTTCCCGAAGAGAGATCAGAGAACCCCGCCGAGCCAGAGGCACTGACCCTGAACCTCCTTTGACCAGTGCAAATGTCGCAGCCATGGTCCACCAGATTCTGGCAGATAGCCGTGGACAACGGAATGAAGATTGGGGGATCGACCGCAGTCACACCCCTTTCACTGATGGTATTTTGGATGCGACTTTTCCAAGGCGTTTCAACATGCCACAAATGAACCGATATGCGGGAAGATCTGATCCTGTCCAGCACCTGATGAGATACTCTTGGTCAATGACCGCTGTCGCAGCCTCTGACGCTGTTAAGTGCAAAGCGTTTCCCATATTCCTGGAGGACGTGGCTTTGTTATGGTTTACTCGCTTGCCGGCGAGATCGATTTCTAGCTTCAGGGAGCTGAGTGAGAAGTTCGTAGAACAATTCCGTATCTACGCACAGAAGACAAAAAGTGTGATCGATTTGTTCCTTGTCAAGCAGCGACCAGGCGAGAGTTTAAAGGTGTACCTGGATCGTTTTAATTTGGCCGCTACTGAGGTTAAAGATCCCCATGAACCGACCGTTGTCGTAGCACTGATTGACGGAGTAGATAAGGACACTGAATTCGGGAGGTACCTGGCAGGCAAACCGCCCCACACTAGAGAGTTATTCTACGAGAAAGCCAACGTACATTTACGCCGGGAAGAGGTATATGCTAACCGAAAGGCTAAAACAACTGATAAGGAGGAAATTCAAAGCAATGTCGCCATCAAACAGACGGGAGACAGCTCGGGGAAAGTTGAAGTTAACGTCGGAAATCAGAATCAGGGTGGTCGTCAGCCAGGTAACAACAATAATAATGGTAATGACAACAACCAGAAGAGGAACCGAGGGAACGACTCCCAGAGAAGGACTCGTCCCAGGGCCTTTGAAAGTTATACACCAATAAGTGATACTCTGGAAAATATCTTCATGGATGCGTACGAAGTCCTCCAGAATAAGAGGCCACCTCCCAGAGAGTCGACAGAGAAAGAGCGTGAAACAGGGGAGTTTTGTCTCTTTCATCAGACTCACGGCCATTCGACGAATGAATGTCGTCACCTAAGGGATGTAGTCGAAAGGCTGCTTCGAGAAGGAAAGTTAGATGAATACAGAGTAACGCCCAGGGACAGGGGGCAAGCAGTGCAGGCCCCGAATCAGAACCAGAATCAACTTGCTGCTAGGCCGACTGCCCAGCAAAAAGGAAAGAATATTGTTATTAATACCGTGATCGGAGGACTTTATCTCGCCGGGCACAGTTCCAAAGCATTAGATCAATACGTCAATGCGGCCAAACAACACCTCGAGGTAGGGGAATGTAGCAACCCCGAGGACAGTATCCCGGTGAAGCAGCAAAAGATGATGACCGATGATGTTGTTTTCCGAGAACGAGAAAGCATCGGAGTCCATGCTCCAACTGAAGATCCATTTGTAATTACAGTACCCATTGGACCAGCCACTGTTCATAAGGTTCTAGTGGACAACGGGAGTTCCGTCAATATTCTTTTCAAAAAGACCTTTGACCAGATGAATCTCGAAATAAAAGACACCCGACTGTGTAGAAGCGTTTCAGTTCCAAAGCATTAGATCAATACGTCAATGCGGCCAAACAACACCTCGAGGTAGGGGAATGTAGCAACCCCGAGGACAGTATCCCGGTGAAGCAGCAAAAGATGATGACCGATGATGTTGTTTTCCGAGAACGAGAAAGCATCGGAGTCCATGCTCCAACTGAAGATCCATTTGTAATTACAGTACCCATTGGACCAGCCACTGTTCATAAGGTTCTAGTGGACAACGGGAGTTCCGTCAATATTCTTTTCAAAAAGACCTTTGACCAGATTTATCTCCAGGGCTACGGATAAGTGCATCCCATTCTTCGAATTAATAAAGCGAGGAAAACGCCACTTCAAATGGACACCCGACTGCGTAGAAGCGTTTCAGAATTTGCTCAGGCACTTGGAGAAACCTCCGATTTTATCTAAGCCAATAGATCACGAGGATTTATTCGTGTATTTGGCAGTGTCATCCCATGCGATCAGCTCAGCATTGGTAAGGGAAGAGGATAAGGTCCAAAGACCTGTGTATTATGTGAGCAAAAAATTGACAGCAGCAGAGCGTAATTATCCACGGATAGAAAAGTTGGCGTATAGTTTACTGATCGCCTCTAGAAAGCTTCGGCATTATTTTCAGGCACATCCTATCACCATATACACCGACCATCCACTCAAGCAAGTTCTACAGAGACCAGAGGCATCTGGAAGGTTACTCAAATGGAATATTGAGCTAAGTCAATTTGATTTGAACTTTCAGCCCAGACGGTCAATTCGGGGGCAAGTGATAGCCGACTTCATAGCAGAGTTCACTGTCCCTGAGGAAGATATAGCAAACGAAGAAGTTGATCCTTCAAAATTACTTTTCGATCCCAATGTCTGGAGATTGTATACTGATGGCGCTAGGAATGACGAAAGATCCGGCGCTGGAATAGTGCTTGAAACCCCCGAGAAACGATTGATAACCTATGCAATCCGAATGGAGTTTCATGCCACTAATAACGATTCCGAATATGAAGCTCTGATAGCCGGACTAAAGATTGCAAAGGAACTAGAAGTCACAAAGCTGAACATCTTCTGCGACTCCAAATTAGTTGTGAACCAAGTCACTGGAAAATTCCAAGCTAAAAGTGCAAGATTGATTTTATACTTAAAGAAAGTGAAAGAATTGCTGAACGATTTTGATCACTACAACATATCTCATATTCCGCGGTCAGAGAATCAGCAGGCAGACAAGTTGGCAAAGATGGCTAGTTCCGACGATCCTGAAGTGACTGGATTAGCCCCCGTTGAAGTACTTCGATTCCCTAGCATAGATCAAATGGAAATCGACCTAGTACTAGATACGGAACCAGAAAGGGAGTCCTGGATGACCCCTCTAAAGAATTTCCTGATGGATGGAACGCTTCCGACCAAGAAAAGCGAGAGGCGTAAAGTAATTCGTAAAGCCGCCCGATACGTTCTGCAAGGCGGAGTTCTTTACAGACAAGGGTTTTCAATGCCCCTCCTTCGGTGTGTAGCCCACGATGACATCAAACGTGTGCTGCAAGAAGTCCACGAAGGCGAATGTGGCGACCACACCGGAGGGCAAACTTTGGCAAAAAAGGTGTTGCGGCATGGTTATTTCTGGCCTACCATAAACAAGGATGCAGCAAGATACGCACGACGGTGTGATGCGTGTCAGAGATTTTCAAAGATACCTAGAGCACCTCCTAATCAGTTAAAAACGATGATGAGTCCATGGCCTTTCGCTATGTGGGGAATTGATATCATTGGAAGTCTCCCCATAGCAAGGGGCGGAGCAAAGTTCGATATTGTGGCCGTAGATTATTTCACTAAGTGGGTTGAGGCTGAGCCACTAACTACGATCACAACCAAACGAGTGATCAACTTTATCGTGAGGAACATCATCTGTCGATTTGGGATTCCAAAGATTGTAATAACGGATAACGGAACTCAGTTCGATAGCGCTGAATTCAGAAACTTCTGCCAAAAATACCACATCGAGAATCGATACACCTCTGTGGCGCACCCGCAATCGAACGGACAAGTCGAAGCGGCAAATAAAGTAATTAAGTCCATTCTGAAAAGAAGAAAGAAGCGGGCTAGAGCCATGTGGGCTGACGAATTGCCCTTGGCACTATGGGCCTACATGACAACCTATAAATCGGCAACAGGACACACCCCGTTCTCCCTTGCTTTTGGAACGGAAGCAGTCATCCCGGTTGAGATAAAGGTACCTTCTCACCGGGTGACTTATTATGATCCAATGACCAATAATGAATTGCTCCTTGAGTCCCTGGATATGATCGAAGAAAAGAGGGATGAAGCAGACCTGCGTACCTTGAGATGCAAACAACAGGTCGCCCGATATTACAACAAAAAGGTTCGAGCCCGAACATGGGAACCTGGAGACTTGGTTCTGAAACGTGTCTTCCCACCCCCAACTCATATGGGAGCGAAGTGGGAAGGACCGTACTCCATTCTGAGCAAGCTTGATAATGGAACCTTCAAGCTGGCAACCGTAGATGGAAAGGAAATCCCCAGAGTGTGGAATGCCCAACATTTACGGCCATATTTAACATGAAAGTTTCAAATTTATTCTTTTGCTTTGTTAAAAAACCATGTACAAGGCATGACTTGCCTAGAATAGTCTGATTCCTTAAAGCAAAAGATTATAAAGTGGACGTAGGTCATGATTCGACCGAACCACTATAAAATATTGTGTGTCATTTACTTTTATTGCATCTTTATTTGCCTATTTATTTTTATGGAAATCAAAAGAATAATGCAGGTATCCGAAGTCTGTTGCCAACCGTTCCTCCCGTAGATTGTTTGGGGGAACTCAAAGCCTTGGCAAGAGCTCCTTCCCCGCTGAAGGATCGGGGAGCGAAAGAATCGCTGAGCTCGAACTCTAACTCTCCAGAGAGAGAGAGAGTATAAAAGCGTCTCCGATTGAGCGCTGAGAAAGACCTCCTTCCCCGCTGAAGGATCGGGGAGCGAATGAATCGCTTAGCCCGAACTCTAACTCTCCAGAGAGAGAGTATAAAAGCGTCTCCGATTGAGCGCTGAGAAAGACCTCCTTCCCTGCTGAAGGATCGGGGAGCGAATGAATCGATGAGCTCGAACTCTAACTCTCCAGAGAGAGAGTATAAAAGCGTCTCCGATTGAGCGCTGAGAAAGGACTTTTTCCCTGCTAAAGGATCGGGGACCGACTGAACCACTGAATTCAAACTCTAACCTTGACAACCGTCAGGAGAGTATAAAGAAGTCTGTAATTAAGCATTGAGAAAGATATTAGAAATTCGGTGCCACAAGAACAATTATCCTACGAAATCTTCTAAGTCCCCCATATTCAGAAATAGGGGGCAACCTGCCGACAAGGCTATCCAATTCTTAGTGAACCCCCGTCAGGTGCTATGATGACAACTGATTGGGGGCACATACACTCATATACATATATTGAACTTTAATGCAGCAACGCAGCCTGAAATTTTTTTCTTGGCTATCTGTTGTTTGACTGATTTCTAATTATTATTAGATGGCCTATGACTAAACATGGAAAGTTTATTTGAATACAGGTACGCAAGGATGCAAGAAGAGATAAACTTTCATTTATATACTGCGGACCAACAAAGTGAAAAACAACCTAGAAAGGAAAGTGAGGGCCAGTCTCACAATTACACTTCCTGGCCAGTGGAAAACCTAAAAACAAAATATCAACAAACAACAAACATCCTATTTACGCTTTGGCCTCTTCTCTTGCTTCTGCCTCTCCAACCTCGCCTTGTCAGCATCAGATGGATCCCCTTTCTTCCTCTTCCTTTTATCTATGAGGGGAACATACGACTCCTCTGAAGATTCCTCTTCCACCTCTTTTCTCTCCCTCCTATCAGAAAGGGAAGCCGGGAAGTCATCGGGGTTTGCAAAGTGAAGCTGTCGACTGATGGATTTGGGCTGAATCTTCACAATCATCCCAGTTTTGGGATCGAATTCTGCAAGAGGGACTACGTCCAAAGCCTCATCTCCCACCTTCTTCGAAGCCAACTCTTTCTCCTGCCTGGCTTTTCGGCTGGCCAAGGTTTCCTCGTCGTCATCATCGGCCTTTTTGGCGCCGATAATGTCTTCTTCGTCATCTACATGGCGCCCATCCATGTCTTTCAAAGCTTCGATGGTCTCAGCATCTTTGGGTACATCAGTGCTAGGTGTCGGGATGCTTCTTTCTGCTGTTGTGACCTCGGCCTGCTTCAATACATCAATACCAGCACCTGGCAAGACAGCCTCCTTCTCCACTTCTTTCTCTTTTTCAGCACCCTTGTCGACGGGATCGCCACCTGTATTACGAGGAACACACATTACTAATTCAATTGGTTGTTCTGCCAGACGACGATAATTCACAATTGCTTTGACGAATTGTGGGGAAGAGAGAGAAATACCTTCAGCAGATGCTTCTTCTTGAGTAGTTGCGGAGGCTCCAATGACCATGGGAGTTCGACCCAAAGGGATTAATGGATCATCGGGATGGTATTCCTCAACCCCGGAGGTCTTGGGCTCCACAGCCGAACTCGAGCCATCATCAGCTTTTCCTTTACCCTTAGCCAGGGCCCTCTCCTTTTCCATCTCCGCCAGAATCAGGCGACGACCCTCTGCCAGGTCCTCAGGCTCATTGTCCCTTAGGATGATCTTCATCAATTCATCCTCATCGATTTCTTCGACCCCCAATATATGTTTTTCACCCTCCACAATGGCATCCCATAAGTTGGCCAAAGTAACATGGTAATCCGGGATCCATGAGATGTTGCGAGTTTTGAGAACCTGGCCAAGGAAATCGAAAATCATCTCTTCAAACCCCTCGATCTCCTTCTCTCTTTCGAGGAGCTTGTTGTTAGAAGCAGTGGCCAATTCGATGGCACTTTCAACATTCTTTTCGGCGAGAGCTGCCCGTCTCTCCGCGTCCACGACCTGGTCATTCAAAATCACCTTTTCTGCTTTAGCCAAGGCCAAACTTTCTTTTAAACTCGCTTTTTCTGCCTCCCAAGCAGCCTTCTCAGCTTCAAAATGGCCTTGTGCTGTTTTCAACTCGATGTTGGCCATTTTGAGATCTTCAACCTCCTTCTTTAAGGCCATTTTCTCTTGGCTATTGGAGTCCAGTTCCGAATGAAAGCGCTGCTTGGCATTCTCTAATTCAATCTTATAATTTTCAGTGTCCCTCCGTGCTAAAGCAAGCTGGGACTGAGCATCTTCCAGGTCCTTCTCCATTTTTGTCCTGGCCCTTTCGTTGTTTTCAAGTTTCGCCTTAGACCTGTGTGCTTCTATTTCAAGTGATCGGATGACTTCTGAAAGGTTAACTGCGTGCTTTTTCATCATCTCATATTGCCTGGCCACGTGGCGGATGTGCCCGATAACTTCATTATCCCAATTTTTAGGAACCGGTTCCAAGGCAGGAACAAACACCATCCTGTCGAAGAATATGTCTAGGAATTGTTCCCGCAGCTTTCCCAGCCTACCTTGGATCTCGGGACCATGGACGTAATCCCGCGACCCGGGGGCAGCCAACTCTGGCTGGCTGGAGGGGACAATGTCACTTCTCTCCTTCTCAATCTCTTTGGATGAATCTTTGTCCCTATCTTTAGATTCGTGATGCTTTTTGGACGACCGGCTGTGGGAAGGTGCACTCTTTGGAGGAGTTAACTCTTTAGGAAGTTTCTTTCCCTCTGTAGGAACTGCCGGATAATTGGAAGGCCTGGTAGAGGTCGACTTTGGTGGAGACCGAGGTTGCAAGGAAGTCGGCCTGTGAGAAGGACCACGAGAGCGCTCAGTATCCGGACGAAGGCTGGGTGTGCCCTCACGAAGAGAACGATACGAGTAAGATTTCCTGCGGGACATCGTTCCTGCAAAAAAGAGAAGAGCATATTAAAACTTTGAATACCCACGATATAAGAGTGCAGGGTCAGATAGTGTGTGTGATATGTGCATCCCATATAATTCCCCCTAACAGACCCGGGCCTGAAGACAGGCTCATCTGACCAGTTTCTCGTCCTCTAGTTGGAGCGATGGTCTCTTCAGAAGCAGGGAAGAAAGGCCCTTCTCCAAAGTCCTTCTCCGTATATACATCGTCGGGTAGAGGGATTTTATTCAGCTCGTCAAATAACTGCTCTTCTGTCAAATCACCGGGAGCAACGGTTTCAATTGGAGCAGAAATAGGAATTTCCTTGGACACATCACCGCGGACCTCATCTCCTCTGTATATGTTCAAGTCTTCATCGTCTTGGATGACTATCGGAGAAGGACTCTTGCGAAATTTAGTTGTTTCTATCGCTTGTGAAGTTCCCTCTCCCTCTGTAGGGGGCACGTACTTATAAGGTTTGCCGCCAGTGCCAAGTCCAAATCTTATGTCTAGAAGACGATGCTTATGAAGATTGTCATCAGTAATGCATTTTTTGATCCTTAAAAAGTCGGACCTGCTTTGAGAAAGAATGGATAATCGATTGCTGTATAGTGGACCCTCTGTTTTCGGGAAGACATGATCTGTTTGAGATAAAGGGAGAATGTTAATGTCTAAACTTCTTGAACAAGATATTCGATTAGAAGCTTAAAAGTTTACTTGATTTGAGCCATCTTTGTGAACATCCGGCCTGTTTCCTTATATAAAACCAATCAGACTTAGGGTCCCCTATATTGCTATATCCATCGTACAGGACCTTCCTATTTGCCACCGATTCGAAGAAAGAGAAATTTGGAGTTGCTGAAGAACGATGCTTGAAAAGAAAGAAGAATGTCAAATCTCTGAATTTAAGTTCGACGTGTAGGATCTCCGCGTACGCAACATATAGGGCGTATAGGGATGCGTAAGCATTAGGATGGAGCTGCATCGGAGCAATACCCAGTTGCTTTAAAGTTTCGATAGCGATTGAAGGAAACGGAGGAATAGCTCCTACCAAGCACATGGTTCGACTAATTGCCGTATATCCTTCCGGAGCTAGGTGGGGTCTATCTTCGCTACCGGGTGTCAAGACGTCATCCCAAGGAATTCCGTGTCTCAAGCAGATTCTCTTAAGCTTTATATCGTCGAGTTTAGATGCTAGAGAATCGGAAAATTTATCTATCCCGAGAGCGCCAGGAATCTCGTCGGGGGCTCGCCCATCCATCTCAGAATCATCGCTAGTTGAAGTACTTTTGGACGGATCTGATTCTGTGGCCTCGTACTCAGATCCAGAATCTTCACCTCCCGGATTAATTGGAGGAATTTCAGGGTTGTACTGTTCAGGAACCTCGGATTCCGCTTCTGTTGCGGACCTTGAAGAAGAGTGATCATTCGACATTGCTGCTAGGACGAGAAAATATGAACAATGAGATTAACACTACCCGTCCCCCGTGTGTGCAAGTGCCGGTGTGTGTGCTTGTGTGTGCATTAAAAATAAAATATGAAAGCAATCGATATCATCAAAGTATTAGTCGTCATATGCAGCCGAATTATGTAGTCATTTAGTCCAGAAAGTTCAACATCAGGGCCCTAGCCTAACTGTTCAGAATTTTATGGTGACAAGGCGTCGATTAAAGTTTGAAATTTCTTCGCATCGTCATCTATGAGTCGGATCGCAAGGCAGAGGGATCGCCCCTTTCGGATCGTAAGGCAGAGGGATCGCCCCCTTTCGGATCGCAGGGCAAAGGGATCGCTCCTTCCCGAATCGTTATAACCCCCACGATACGCGCCTTTGCTGCCACCACGATCTTTCGTCTCGCCACTCGCCTTCATCTTCTCCTCTCCTTGCCCACGATCCGAACCGGCCTTCCCTCTTCTTCTTCCTCCTTCGTTTTCCTCCTCTCCTTTCCATCCTCGAGCTCCAAGCTCTATGTCAGTTGGCCATGGCGTTTTGATGTTTTCTTCAGAAAAGTGCAAATTTCCATCGTTTCTCCCTCAAATCAGTCGAGAAAGTTCATGAAAGAGCGGCGTTCACGAATAAGAATACTTTTTGTGGAGTTACCTTTCTAAAAATTGAAGGAATGCTTGGATTTTCGAGAGTTGAAAAACTTGGGTTTGTTCTTCGATAGTACAGGCGAAACGATACGGCAGAAAGAAAGAGGAAGGAAAGTAAAGAGGGTAGGGTCGGCTTATATAGGCAAAGAGGACGACCGTTTGTCTCCCCTTCTTTGTCCTATTCGATCCACGAAAGACCGGCGGGCCGCGAACCAAAAGCCCACCACGACTCGAGGAGGAGCCCGTTTCGTTCCGAGGCCCAAGTGCACACCCACGAGTGAAACGAATATCTCCCTAACAGACCGCGACTCGAGCCCGCGATACAAGTCGATAAATTCAGAAATGAGGATTCTGAAAAATCCCAGAAAGAGAATCGCTCTCTGATCCGCGATTCGTTGACAAAAGACGATTCTATAGCTTCGAAGCATGTTCCATCATCGATAAAACATACTTCGAGGGGGCAAAATGTTGGCTTGCTTTTTGACCAAGCCACCCAGGATCATTCATAAAAAGAAAGCATGAAACCACGTTCTCTAAGAATATGAAGGAATGGATCGCATCATCGACTCGCCCATTGATGGATCGCATCATCGACTCGCCCATTGATGGATCGCACGCTATCGACTCGCTCATCATCGGATCGCGTCTCGACGGATCGCCTCAATTTAATCAGCGAAACGACGCCTCTATGCGATCCGATCCATGCATATGTTGTTGCCCAGTATTGATCGATCCGATCCATTGATGCGCGGCGAACCCTCTGACCCGTTCAAGCGTGAGCTGGTCTTCAGCGATCCGAATCGCACGGATCTAGCGACACGTGTCCCTAACCGTCATTTGGACCGATTCTCCCCATCTGCACGATCCGATTTTCAAGCAGATCGCGACACTTGTCCACAACGGCTAATTTGACTATTTCTTCAACGGAGGCGATGCGATCCGATGATCTCGGGATCTGTGCCACGTGTTATCACGACCCGCCTGACAGAATTAGCTATAAATAGCCCAGAGCTTGGCATTTTTTGGGATCTTTTGGCAATATTGAGTACTGAATCCGCCATTGTTGTCAAACTACTGAAATATTGAGAGAAATCCTTGATTGTATTAGCTTTCAAAGTATAATCTATAATATATAAAGTGGACGTAGGCTCGTTAACGCCGAACCACTATAAATTCTGTGTGTTATTTCCTTTTTTCTCATTCTTCAGTTGAAACTCTATAAGCTTCAGAACAATTTGGGTGTTAGGTCCAAATTTTGATCTAACAAAACCCGTAACCCATATCCCTAGCTTTTACATATTCTAGTAAACTGCTAGATAAATCCCTAATTAGATCACCTAGTTTTTACAGACAAAAACTAGAAAACAAATACAACGGTTTTCAAATGAAATTAAAACAACAAAAACAATAAATAAACAAATAAAAACCCTAGGAGTTTAAATTAAAAGGGTCATCCCCTTTAGAAAATATAGCCGGCCCATTATGATTTGTGACCCTTTACTTCTTAGTCCCGATCACTTTGCTGTGAAAAAGAATGGCGACCTAGGATTTCATCAGATTCCCCCAAATCGAATTGCGATTGATTACTTGATGCTTTGAAAAGATCTCTTAAGCTTGAATGAATGATGCTTGGCTCTCTCTCTCTCTCGTCACCGATTTGGGATTGCTCTCTATCTCTCTTGATCGATTGAAAAAATTGTGAGTTCTTTTAAAAAGATTTGATTTCTGCTCTTCAGTTTTTGCTTGTGTTTTTTTATGATAGATATTGCCTATGATGTAATGATGTTGTATAAATAGGATTATATAATCCTAAATACAATCTCTGATTTCATTATTGACTGGTCTGATCAATTGCTTGCGTGTTTCCCCTTTTGATTTTGAAATTCACGGCTTTGAATGATAACCTGGACTTGAAATTGCTTGCATGAGAGAAAAAAATTGAAAAATATATTTTTCATTTCTGGAAACAGTTTTATTGCAAGAATTGATTTGTTTCCAAATTAAAAAATTATTCGTGAACTTCTTGTACCAAAATGTTTGAGCACTGATTTAAATCTGGAATGTTTTTAAAAAAACTTTTCCAAAACAAAACTGCATTGATCTCTTCCCAAAAATGGCACTGTAATTTTCTTACCAAAACAGATTGAGCAGAAATGACCTTCTCTTGCCAAAAAAACGATTGTAAATGGAAGTGTCGAAATATTTTCATCCCTTAAAAAATGTTTGCTGAGATTCCAAAAATGCTTGCATTTATTTGATCCTTGCATGATCAATGAAAGACTGGAATAACACAATTAATTTGTTTAATCGGTAATATTTGAATAAGAATTGATTTGTGGCCATGAATACTGAATTGAGAATCTACCTTTATTGCTTGCCAAAGATTGTGTAGAAATGAAATTTTGGAAATTTAATCTAAAACATGCTTGTACACAAATTTGTGTTTGTGTACACTTTCAACTTATCTCATCATAACTGAATTACTGCCTTGAATTCATTTGTATCCACTGTCTTGTTTGATGAGTCAATTGCACATGCACCATGCCTTGTGTACATTTGCTGAACCATGCTGAGATAATGTTGATTTAACATTTACATGTATATGTTGACATATGCACTTGAAATTATGTACACCTGATGTTCACCATCTTGATTTATGTTGCTGAAATGATCATGCTGCTAAAGTTATACTTTGTACACTCCTGTATGCCATTGTTTTGAACTATTTGCGATTTGCATTCTTGCTTGCTGAACCTTGCAATATGTGTACCCTGTGTATGCTGACTTGTTGACTGTATGTCTCGACCACTTTCATGCTAAACCTATGCACACTAATTTGTTGTTGAACCAATGTTTTAGATGAACCATGTTACTCCATGTTTGACCTTGTTGTCACTTGTTCTCGCTTTGATGTTGCATTCACTATGCTGATTTTACACTCATGTATACTTTGATTTCTGAAATCATTACTTCAACCCGTTTTGCACTTAAAACTGCCTCGACACTTTTGAAATTCTGAAATTGCCTTGAGCACTTTGTTGACTGCATTACCATGATTACATGTCTGAACTTTAGTCATGTTGCACCACCACAATGTATTAATGTTCACTTGAAACCTGGCTTAACTTGTTTGCTGTTCCATGATGTTGCTTTGACATTATCTGTATTACTTGTGCATGTTGCACTATGCTTGTCATCTACGTGCCTCGGCCGTGCTTTGACATGCTTGTTTACTTTACCATTTCTACTCGATTACTTTGGGCAGTTCACTTTTGCTGTTTGACATGTATTTTATATTGTGCTCGGCCAATTGTGTTGAGCATTGATGTTGAGCTGCCTCGACCATTTTGATATGTTGTGCACTGAGTTGAAATGGTCCATGTGGCTACTCCTCAGTTGCATACTGGATTGACGAGGTAGTGCACATGTGTATATATATACACGTGTGTATATGCAGCCATCCAGAATGGATTTCCCTGTCCCTGCATTGTATATACATATATATGTTGTCTGCCTTGTGGTATTTACAGTGTATCACTGTGAATATCACAAGCTGTCTAGACACAGTCGGATAAATCAGATCGAGTCAGAAAAATGATGAGAAACACACCGAAATTCTGATGCAAATAAATTTTCAAAATAAAAATTATATTCGCATGTGTTCAGTATTATTTCTATTGCAGTGTACTGTGTGTTTGTTTCATGTGACAGGTATGAAGACTGGACAGACGAAGGACTGTGAAGACAGAAGACTAAAAATAAGAAGAGTGTCAGTGTGTCTGTGTAAATGTATACGAATCTGTGTAAATGAAATTGTATATATGAATGAGATGTATAGACAGAGTGTTATAGTGAGGAGCTGTATATGAAATGAAAGAATTGTACTTATGTTTGTATTAAACAAATTTAATTGAAATAAAGTATTATTTTATTGTGCTCAAATTGTGTTCAAGCAAACTTGTTTATCGTATTCAATTTATATACAAGTACAATGTCATGTGAAGAATATATAAATAGTGGAGTTATAAATCTGTACTGTTTGAATGTTGAAATAGAATATTATACTTAAATAAAATATTGTGTGAATATTTGAATGTTTGTACAGTCGTATTTTATTTAAATATAAATATTATATTCCTGTCTGTGATGTGATATAACAGTACGACTACAAACACATTTATAATAATATTTATTTGGTTGTTATCATCAAACAAAAAATCATATAATTGTGTATACAACACCGTTATATACAACACGATTTGGGGATGAAATCGGGACAACGTCGGCCCTCGATTTGGTGGGAGGCGGCTGCTTTGTGAACTGATTAGGGTTTTGATGGAAAAACCCTTATATATATTTAATAATAATATTAAATTCCAATATTTACTTTCTAATGAAATTTTCCATCCGAACTCGTAACGAACTCCAACGACCATCGCCCCTAGCCAAATACCCCTATTCCGGACACATTGGAATATGTTTCGTAACCCAATTCGGCTATTACGATTAGATTTTTTTAAAATTAAAATATAAATCATTATATTTTAAATTCAAATGCACATTTTAATTTACTGGGGCCACATACAGACTCTAAAAATTCCCGAAAAATTATTTCTAGCTTCGTATTGACGATACGGTTCTAACAAAACTAATTTTGTCAAATTTGAAGACCGTTTGAAAAATGGTCATTTTCAAGTCGATTAAATTCAATTGAAATTGGTCAAACGCGTTTAAATTCGCCACACTCACATATTGATTTCAAAAATTATGAAAATTGGAATCTAATAATAACTTGACATCCCGGATCCAACAAAAGTGGTTTCATCGAAAACGGAGGTCGTTTGCAAAATGGCTATTTTTAAAGGCTATATATATATATATATATATTAAAATATGTGTAAATTCCACAGCGATTTTTATGAATTTTAAACTTGACAAATATTTCAATTTATAAAACAAAATTTCAGTTTCTTACATCCTATAGAAAGATATCGTTAAATAGATTCTAATATTTCTTGTTTCGTCCAATTCTGACTTATAACGAATTCTGTATATTCATTTGAAATTTGAAATCGAATTTTCAAACTGCCGCGCCATTTCAGGCTCGTTATATAATTAAAATAAAATTATTCGTTTTAACTTCGTCGATAATAAATTTTCCGTCGTTATTATTTAAAATAATTCATTTTAAATATTCAAAATCTATTATAATTGCCAAAATAAAATTTTTAAATTGGTTCTGATTTTCCGGGTTGTTACAGGTCACCACAAATATATTAATTCAATGTGAATTACATTTACATATAATTCCATAATTGAACCTTATCAAACATTCAATATTCCATACAATGTTTATTTTACTGTTTTACATTGATTTGGACGGATAATATGTATACATTTATGTTTTCGTGCGGTCAACGTAGTTATTTTATTATTATTATTATTATTATTATAAATTAAATGATTTGGTCAAGTAAATAAAAAAACATTCCTTTTTGTATTCAATCTTGCCAAAAGGTTCCAATCTTACAAAAAGACTTTTAGCCGTAATCATTGTAAATTATGCATAACCAGTGGAATTGGCATATCTCAAAATCACAAGAAATATATGTAAATATATGATTTGGAATAGTTGATGCAAATTACGCATATATATATTTATAGGTATATTTGTACCACTCTTCCCTTTTTGATCTTTTTATCACACCTCTTATGATTTCAGAACAATGCCTTTCTATGCAAAAGGAGAAAAATGACATATTTACAATAATAAAGGAAAAACCCGACAATATTGAATACAAACAGACATATTTTTGATATTACAATCACATAATTTACCATTCGTATCTTTTTACCCAAATTCACATAATTTCATTATTCAACACTGAACTAGAGATCTGGAATGTAACTAAATCTAAATGGTGTTTAATGGGACCGATTTCCAGATCTACAGTGCTTTGCAACAATTGCAAACAGAGCTATAGGAATATGTGTAAACGAGTTTAAGAATCCTACAATTAATATCATGCATAACCACAATATACAATTCACAAGTTTTAACAATTTTTATAATCAGATTTGATGGGTGTCAACCAAATTACAACAATTTATTGAATAGATCTGATATATATAGGAATAAAAAATGAAATGTATTACAAATGAGATAAATACATTAGTATAAATATATATATAAATTTCCCACTCACCTGCAAGCATCCAAATCCAAAGTTTTGAACCCTTTAGGCCTACAATCCCCGAATCCTTGTAAATCTACAATTTATTTGGAAAGGGGAAAGTTCCAGATTTGTAGAGATGTAAGAAAATAGGAAGAGAGGGGAAAATCTGATTTGCAGCATCAATTTGCATTCCTTTTCATTATATCTGTTAATCCTCTCAATTTCATATGAATTGGATTTGATTTGTTATATAAGAAATATTTTAGATTAAGAAATCTGTAACGGCCCGCTCCGCACCAACCGACATTTACTCCAAAAGTGCGCTGTACACATGTCCAGTTAGCACGGGACGGATCGTCAGAAGAAAAGGGAAGAAGGAAATGAACTAACAAGGAACCTGTAGAATGTCTCACAGCGCATAGAACAAAATATAATAATAACATACTTGACATAAAACTGGTGAGACAGTGCATAAGCTGAAAACAAACTAACATAGCAGCGAAAAATCCAAGTACAGCTTATGATCCAGAGCTAACATTATTACAACTTTTCAAACTGTCTCAAAAGCAAAAGCAAGATAAAGGAGGTACACTACTAATGCCCAAGTAGCGACCACCAACGACACAGGGAGAATATCTATATATCATACGTGGAAGCCTCCTGCTCGCCTCCGAATCAGCCACTCGCGCATCACCAGCTAACCTGTCTCTAGTCTGCTCGTGTGAGCACCCAGAGTAATAAGAGGAGACATAAAACTCTGGGTCAGACATAAAGCCTGGTATGAGCGATAAGCATCTAAACAGAACAATAACAGGTAGACTAAAACATACCTGAACCTGGACCTGCAACAAAAGAGTTAGCACTGCATACTGTACGACACTCTAAGGTGCCATTTCAAATGGTGTAAAGATAACGGGGGTGGGGGTGTGCATGTCATAGAGATGGCAAACAATCAAACATAGCAACAATCCTCAAATCTCTCACTCAGTGCATAAAGCATACGATATTCACCACTTCGATCACCCAACATACCTTGTTATGATCACTTTGCCCCATGAAGTCATAAATGGCTTCACTGCACTGATACATAGCCACAAATCCTTCGCTATGTCCACTTTTCCCAATGGAGTTGCAATGACCCCACTGCACTGGCTCATAGCCTTACTAATCCTTTACTATGTCCACTCTGCCCCATGGAGTCACAATGACCCCACTGCACTGGCTCATAGTCCTACTACGCATCACTTTGCCCCTCAAGTCATAATGACTCTACTGCACTGATAACGTAGTCTTGCTACCATCACCTTGCCCCTCGAGTCATAATGACTCTACTGCACTGATAAGTAGCCCATCATCCATTTTCAGTGGTGAATCGAAGTTATGAACGTTGACAACTCCTTAGCACACGTCCCGCAGCAAAGCCCAACTATGAAGTGAACTCATTGGTTCCCAATTGGATCCTGAGCTCTAACTTCCATTTGGACTACCTTTGCATCTCGGGTTATTGGTCATCACCGGATCAGTTCGGATCCCCTCTAGTCATCAGTTCGGTTCGGATCGGAGTGCTCCTCCTTCGCTGGATCGGATCGAGTCATCATCGCCTCAGCGGGTCGGGTCGGGTCTCCACGTCCAGCCACCATCCTCGGTTCGGGTCGGAGTCCTCCAGTTTGCCACGGTTCGGATCGGCTTCTTCTTTCCAAGCCTCGTCGAAGTACATCGGTTCGGGTCGGGTGCCATGGCGGATCGGGTCGGAGAACACCAGACGGTTAGGATCGGATGGTGCGTGCCACAAGAAGAGCGAATAGATCGAAGAATGAAGTATGAGAGCGGATCGGGTCCTCCCTCCGTTCCGATCCGGTTCGGAAGCCTTCCTGCACTTCTTCCAGCAAGCAATTTACGCCACTCGACGGCGTTTTCGACCATTCTACCTATTCTAATCAATGACAAAGCATACCATACAATCATAGCAACAAGTAGAAGTGACCTCAAACACCAAAACATCAATATGATAGGTTAAAATGGATCAAACTTACCCAAAACCCCATATTTCCTCTTAAGCATGTTTAGGTGAAACTAATGATATGATTAGCAAAACTTAACCAAATTAACCCAAATTCATATCAAAGGTCTAAAACATCATTTCGAATTTTATAAATATTTTCCAGAATTTTATCATGTTAAAATTCGCTAATTAACACTAATTACCCTTAATTAGCCATAATTAGTGAGGAACTATGCAAATCACTCACCTTAGCCACAAATAAAACTTAGATCTGAAATAAATCTCTGATTTGGTGCGAATCCCAATGTTAAACAGCAGCTCTAACGTTGATTTGGTGTACATCTCGCTTGATTTGATGTTGCTAAGCTTAATCCTTGATTAGAAGATGATTTGGAGGTGATTTAGAGGTTGGAGGCCAATTTTAGGGTTTCTTGGAGATAAGTGGAGGCTAGAAAACTGAAATGGAATGATTCTCTAACTCCTTTCAGCCTCCCCATAACCCTAATCTCGAAATGAGTTATGGGCCCATTCACTAATCACCTTATTTGGCCCGATTAAGCAGTTTTTCACCTTCCAAACCTTATTTCAGCCATATCTCCCAAACGGTAAGTCTGTCTTTCACATGTGACCACTCTACGGAAAGGTAAATCATCAAACGAATCAAATGGAAGTGGTTTCAGGTCAAAATTCCTTTCCAATCAAAAGTTATGGCCAAAACAAGATCAGCTAGGGGCAAAACGGTCATTTAAAAATCGACAAAAATCATGAACATGGGAAATGGCTCTAATGGTTGTTTCCCAATGTTACATGACCATACGACTTCATATGGGAAAGAAATAAATATCCTACGATCCTCCGATGCGTAAAATGCGGGTTATTACATTCTCCCCCCCCCCCCCCTTTAAGAAATTTCGCCCCCAAAATTCCCTAACCAAAACACACAAAGGGTCCTGCATGCCTATCAATCATAAAACAACAATCAAACATGCAAAACAAGCGAAACAAGTCTATCCTAGCATGAAGAATAACTAAATTGCAAAGTAAATCTTACCAGACAAAGAGTTCTGGATACGTCTTTCTAATACTCTCCTCTGTCTCCCAAGTACAGTCATTCTCGTTCTCGCCCCACTGAACCTTGACTAGCCTCACCGTCTTCCTTCGAAGTTGCTTCGTATCGTGCTCGACAATACGAATCGGCTTGCGGTTCCCAACCGCCTCGGGTTCTACATCGACGTCCTCTAACTGATCAGGTGAAATAGTCAAATCTGGGTCGTGTACGAACTTCCTTAGTTGGGAAACATGAAATACGTTGTGAACTCCCGCCATCTTCCCTGGTAAGTCAACTCTATATGCCAAATTCCCGACTAGTTCAAGAATAGGGAATGGGCCAACAAATCTTGGTGCCAATTTGCCTCTCCTGCCAAATCGTATCACGCTCTTCAACGGAGAAATCTTGACAAACACCAAGTCACCAACGGAGAATTTTAAGTCTCTTCTCCTTTTATCAGCATAACTCTTCTGCCTATCTTGGGCAGCCTTCATTCGTTGTTGAATGGTCTTAATCTTATCTGAAGTTTCCCTCACCACATCTGGTCCAAGCATAAATTTCTCGCCAGTCTCTATCCAACACGATGGTGAGTTGCACGGTCTTCCGTACAAAGCTTCATATGGAGCCATACCGATACTGGATTGGTAGCTATTATTATATGCAAACTCTACTAGATGCAAATGGTCATCCCATGATCCACCAAAATCCAACATACAAGCTCTCAAGAGATCTTCCAATATACGATTCACCCTCTCCGTCTGACTGTCGGTCTGAGGATGATATGCGGTACTGAGATGTAATTCTGACCCTAGAGCCTCTTGTAAGCTCTTCCAAAACCCACTAGTAAACAACGGGTCTCGGTCACTCACAATGCTTTTATGTAACAACCCGTAAAATCTGGGCCAGTTTAAAATTTTTATTTTGGCAATTTTGGCGAATTTTGATTATTTAAAATGAATTATTTTAAATAATATCGACGAGAAATTTATTTTGAATATAATTAGAACGTATATATTATATACGTCGTCGTTAGAATATATAATAATTATATATAATTATAAAAGGAATTGAAAATGGCGCGGTAGTTCGAAAATTCGATTTCTAATTTCAAATAAATATATAAAATTCAATATAGGTCAGAATTGAGCGAAACAAGAAATATTTGAATCTGTATAACTATATCTTTGTAACGAAGTTAACAAACTGAGATTTCATCTTAGAAATGATAAGATATGTCCAGTTTAAAATTAGAAATAGTCGCTGTGGAATTTATATATATATTTATATATATAAGGCCCTTAAAAATAGCAATTTTGCAAACGACCTCGGATTTCGACGAAACCAGTTTTGTTGGGTCCGTGATGTAAAGTTATTGCTAGGTTTCAAATTTCATAATTTTTCGAATCAATATGTGAGCGTGGCAAAGGAAAACGCGTTTGACCAGTTTCCGTTGATTTTAATCGACTGGAAATTGGCCATTTTTCCAACGGCCTCAGAATTCGACGAAACTAGTTTTGTTAGGACCGTATCGTTAATACGAAGCTAGAAAATATTTTTCGGGAATTTTTCGTGTTAGTATGTGACCCCGGTAATTTGAAATGTACGTTTAAAATTCAATATAGTGATTTAAATGTAAATTTAACGGAAACTGAGCGTAACAGTCGAATTGGCTTGCGAAACATATCCCATTGTGTTCGGAATGGGGGTAATTAGCTAGGGACGAAAGTCGTTGGGTTTTGTTTGGAGTTCAAATGTAAAGTCAACAAATTAATGAATTAAATAATAAAATAATTATATTATTTATAGTTTACACCCTAGCCCCTTTTCTTTTCTCCTTCACACCGTCAAAGACAGAAATTGATTTAAAGGAAAAAAAAAAAAAACTAATCTAAATCGTGACCGCCGCGCCCTGCTCAGGCCCATCGCCGCGCCTCCGTCCTTCTTCCCCGCCTGCTCCTCCTTCCCCCCTTTCCCCCCCCCCCCCTCTGGCGATCGATCGAGGATCGAAGACCCCGAGCTCCGATAGCCCCACACCCTAACCTCCATCACTCCAACCCCGAAGATCCCGTCGCTGCCACCAGAGGATGCCGCCAGACCCCCTTCTCCTTGCCACCTTGCCGCCGACGAAGACGAGTTCCCCCCCCCCTCGCAGGTACGTGGTTTTATTTTATTTCGTTTTTTTTTTTATCTAAAAATTCCGATTTTTAAAAGAAATAAAAAATAAAAATAAAAAAAAAACTGATTTTGTTTTAGAAAGAAAACTGTTTTTTTTAAAGTTATAAAAACTGGTTTTTAAAAAGAAAGAAAAGATTAGATCTTTGAAATGGAAAAGGCGGAATCTATATTAGTGAAAATTCAATTTTTATATGTTGAACTTCGATAGAAAAATAGGATTTTTATATATTGAACTTCGATAGAAAAATAGGATTTTTATATATTGAACTTCGATAGAAAAATAGGATTTTTATATATTGAACTTCGATAGAAAAATAGGATTTTTATATATTGAACTTCGATAGAAAAATAGGATTTTTATATATTGAACTTCGATAGAAAAATAGGATTTTTATATATTGAACTTCGATAGAAAAATAGGATTTTTATATATTGAACTTCGATAGAAAAATAGGATTTTTATATGTTGAACTTCGATAGAAAAATAGAATTTTTATATGTTGAACTTCGAAATAAAAATATGATTTTTTATCTATTGAACTTCGAAATAAAAATATGATTTTTATGTATCGAATAACGAAGTAAAAATTCGATTTTTACATATGTAGTGAAAGCGGACAACGAAGGTGACAAAAAGGCGGGAACGACGAAGATCTCTAAAATAGAAGAGCCGTGGAGCTAGGATAGCTATATGTGAGAATTTCTCACCTTTCAATTTATTTTTCTAGTTATATATATATACTAGGATGCAGACGGTGCTTAGTAGCACCCGACACAATCGTCCACAGACCATGGACTTGTTTGTTTGGTTGCATAGATTAGTTGGATTATTTGTTTGAATTGAATTGTTTGGTGAGATGAAATTGATTTGATTGATGTGTGAATGGCGTGGGCCTTCACTAGACCGGGGATAAGGCTAGGCCTCATCCCGTTTCTAGTATCGTGCCGTTATGCCGCCGAAATTTTCTAAAATATGTTAGAAAAATAAACATATCATTTTATTTAAAGAATGAACTGAATAGAAATTCATATGTTAGAATAAAATGTTTTATCGTTAAAAATACAATTTTTAACGTGAATGTGAATAAATAAAATATTCATTTACAAACCAGACGGTTTGTTTATATACACCTATTTGAAGGACATTGATTGGGTCGATAAATTTTACACATCGCCCAACTGCACGAATAAGATATTTGTTTGATTGTTTGAAACCCCACATGGGTGTTGGGATGAAATATGAAGTTCACTCATCCTGATTGATTAAATATGTCGATCGATTGATTGACAGGCTGTTATAAGCGTTAGATATCTATATTTGATGCTTATACAGTGTAGTGCACTTTGGTTGATGGTTGATTATTTTTTAATGCTATTATATACATGTGTTGTATGAAAATCCATATAATTAACTTTATATGGTAATTGATTGGGCCTCATTCCAATTTGGAAAATAAAGAATATTATAAAATAAACGTTCATGTGTTGACAGTACTCATTCATTGAGATTGGTCATGTGTTGAACGAAATATTTTAGTAATAAAATTTACATCTTTATCAATTTAAAATAAACGTTCATGTGTTGACAGTACTCATTCATTGAGATTGGTCATGTGTTGAACGAAATATTTTAGTAATAAAATTTACATCTTTATCAATTTAAAATAAAAGTTCATGTGTTGACAGTACTCATTCATTGAGATTGGTCATGTGTTGAACGAAATATTTTGATAATAACAACTATTTTGAAAAAGAAATATTTGAAATAGAATATTTGAAAATAGAAATTTATGAAGCCGTGTTGATTAGATTGACGCCATTTTGACGTGAACGATGTTTATATCGATTTTATAACGATTTCGAAATGAATTGAATTGAAAACGATTTCGAAATGAATTGAATTGAAAACGATTTCGAAATGAATTGAATATATAACGATTTCGAAATGAATTGAATTGAAAACGATTTCGAAATGAATTGAATATATAACGATTTCGAAATGAATTGAATATATAACGATTTCGAAATGAATTGAATTGAAAACGATTTCGAAATGAATTGAATATATAACGATTTCGAAATGAATTGAATTGAAAACGATTTCGAAATGAATTGAATATATAACGATTTCGAAATGAATTGAATATATAACGATTTCGAAATGAATTGAATTGAAAACGATTTCGAAATGAATTGAATTGAAAACGAATTCAAATTGAATTGAAAACGAATTCAAATTGAATAGAAATGAATTTTAAAACGAATTTATAAAGAAGAATTCAATTTTGATTTGAATTGAAATGGAAGTTGAAATTGCTTTTGAAACGAATTCAAAACTATATATAAAATTCGTTTTAAATAGAAATCGACGAAATATATATTATATATATTATATATATAATATAATGGCCTGAATAGAACGCGCCGCGCCGCGGCAGTTCGTGAATTTCGACCATTTATTTCAAACGGACATTACGGGAGATCCGACCGTCGGATTCTCCTGAAACCGGAACCGTTGGGTTCGTATCGAAAAGAGCTTTCTAAAGAATATTATAAATTAGAAATCTAACGGTTGGATTTGGAGATACGTCCAAATCAAATTCGGAAAAGGTCGCTGTAAGTGCAGTTCGATGGCCGTTGATGGAAATCGACTGTGCGGGCCTTGATAAAATTATTAAAAATAGTAATAATTTGTGTAAAATCATAAGAAATGATTTGTGAAGATTTGGGATGAAAAACTCCATATTTGAAAAGATAAAAATAGATTTTTATCGAAATGAACTAGTTTTGAACTAGAATTATAATTCTATTTATTTTTAAATAAATAAATTGAATTCGAAAAGGGTTTTAAAAATAACCAAAATTTCCAATGATTGCATTGGAGTGGATTTGAGTCGAAATTGTCTTCGGAATATTTCGATGTTGGAATTCGGGATTATACAGATGTTGTTATGGAAATTTGAAAGATATATATATTTATATCGTTATTTCCAATACGACATTTGTTAATCGTAGAATTTGATATTGAATATAAGCCGGGATATTTTCTATTCAGAGCCTTGTATTTAATATCAAATGTGATTTGGGTTTGTCGTGAATGGTGTCTTCACTAACACTGTTCTTGAACCCAGTTGAGAAAAGATTAAATCTTTTTATTTAGATTTAATGAAGTGTACCAATTAAAGAATATTTAATTGGAATTGAATTGATATTGATTTTTGGGTTTATCGTGAACAGTGTTTTAAACAACACTCGTTCTTTAACCCGATAATTAATGAATGTGATTTTTGGGTTTATCGTGAACAGTGTTTTAAATAACACTTGTTCTTTAACCCGATAATTAATGGAATGTGATTTGGGTTTATCGTGAACCGTGTTTTAAATGACACTGATTCTTTAACCCAGTCGAAGATTAAAACTAAGTGGAGTTTTAATGAATCTTTAATTAGATTGAAATAATCGAAATGGAGTATCACCAGTTTTACTCCAGGCGATAGTTAAATCTTTAATTAGATTTGAACGTGAAATGGTAATTGAATTTACCGATAACACTGTGGTGTTAGATATGAAGTATTACCAGTTTTACTTCATGGGATAAATAGGTTGGGATTGGGAAATTAAAACCAATGATTACTTCGGTAAGGTTCGTTAATCTCGACTAGTTGAATCGAAATTCAAAAGAAGAATAAATTCAAGAAATTTATCTTGGATAAAATTAATGGGAACATTTCCCTATGAATGTGAAATTTAGAAACTAACTGTCGGTTGGCCAAGCAGAATGGTTTTCTGGATATTGATCTGATGTTGGTTTCGGCCTTCGGGGTTAATATTTGGGGAATTATTCTCTTGATTAATTTACGGTTAGTGACTAATGAATTGGAATGAGGCGTATGTTGTGTTTGTGTAACACTTATTTAAATATACGCGAGTTATTCGGGAAGACCGGGTTTATCCCATTCTGAATAACTGATATGACGATAAGTCGAAGATGAAGACGATGGTCGAAGACCGGAGGTCTTCACGTCGTTTGGGTAATTACTGATGATCTTGATTGGGCTGTACACCCAAGAAGATGGAAACAGTTAGTGATCGTCCAGACGTACTTGGAGATCGATGGATATGCGGGGTACTAGGTGCCTTCGGTTTCGTTCAGACCCAGAACGGACTTGTAAATGGACTGTGTGTCTGACATTGGATTTTAGTCCGTGTGGTTGATCTCTATTAAATATATATCTGTTTGGCGGCGGAGAATTTATTCTCTTGCTTAACGCCCTTCTCTGAGACGTACGAGCTCAGGGGTTATATATCGATGGATATCAAACGCATGGAGTGAATTGCCTGTGTGGCATGCCTAAGTGGCAATTGATCGAGGCTTCTGTTGAAAAGCAAAGTCTTGTGGTGATGATCAAAGCACGACCTTTGTGGCGTAGCTTTGTGTAACGTTTACCTCGCGTGTTTCACACCCGGTATGAACCAAAAACGGGAGACGGACCTCAGGGAGGACTTGCGTTTCTTTCTAGTTAGAAGTGGCGTCAGTGGTTTTACACGCCCTGACGAGTTTGACTTATGTGGTTGTTGCTGTTGCGAGGCGCCTCGGTTATATCGGTTTCGGCCGATGCTTCTGGTCGGCTGACGGACCAGACTTACACCCCATAGGGTGGGGAAACGTAGTGTTCAGGCATAATAATCCACATCGGTGGACCGGCCCTGTCGCTCCAAGGCTTGCCTGCGCGCTTGCCTGAGACACGGACTAGAGCGTCTCGAATCGGTAGAGGATCTTGCCCCTTGCCTCGGTTCATAGAAGGAAATCCAATTTCCAAATACGTGACATTTGCGGTTTTATTTGTAAACCTATATATGGCGACATGATATATGGTACCCATGCCGCCTATGATTGATACTTATGATTTGAAGTTGTTTTATACACTATGCACTTATAGTAGTATCAAATGATTTGTTTTAAACGTATCAAGCATTCTTTGGCTGTTATAAGGGAAAACCCTATCCCCCGGCTTGCGTTGCATTGTGTGATAGGACCTGGGTCTTATAACAGCTTCATTTTTCTTTATTTAGCATTGCGCTGTTTGTTTTATGCACTGGTGTTCTTGGGAGGAAACCCGTTCCGTGTTATACGGCGTGGTCCCTTGATTTACCTAACTTTAAAAATAAAGATTAACTGTTTTAGTTCTCACACCAGTCCCATGACTAACCTGGAGTTTATTGTTTTTAACCTAAACTCTGGGTGCCCTTATTTTGACACGGGCAGCTAGTAGTTTCGGTTTTGCAGATTATATTCACAGGATCCTGGTTTACAGCTGGAACGATATCCGGAAAGCTTTGTATCCGTATATCTCTTCTAGTTGTGTATTGTATTATTTTCCGCTGCTATGTATTTAAATGTAATTTAAATCTCTGATATTTCTGTGTAATATTCTTTTTACTCTGTATATTCTTGTAATCTGATGCATTGTTGTAAATACAATGAAACGTTCTTCTGTATGCGTTCTGTTGTGGTTTGTTCTCGAACTATCCGGCGCTTTCCTTTACGGGGAAGTTACGGGTTTTCACAGTTGGTATCAGAGCTTTGGTTTACAAAGCAGAGAACAATACACATTAGAACCGTACGAAAGAATTCATCAGATATTGGATTAGTAATATCCAACGAGAATGACTCGTTAGAGATGGGATCAGTAGTATCCTAGAACGAGTGTGAAGAGTATATTTTTGAAAGTGAAAACAAATTTTTGTTTTGAAAATTTAAATCAATTATTCGTATTTGATTATCTATTTATATTGAGTTGGACAGTCCAGTATATAAAGAATTTGCATATACGCCTTGCAAACGTATATTCAAAGTTTTAATATATTAGATAGATATAGAATCACACTCTAGTCGCCCGGACCTGATTCTGATGATTGACGCGTCATCATTAGTAATTAGTTTCGTGTTTCGAAGGTGTGATATCTATATATTTCCTATAGACTGGTGTGAGAACCAAAATTAGATAGGGCTAATAGTTGTGATTTGGCATCAAAAACATGATTTTTGTATATGTATCAAAATTATGAATTTGAAACTCTAATTCACTAATTGATTGATGTTTGGGTTGTTTGTTTATTTGTTTGCTAATTTTTAGCCAATTAAGCCTATTTGATCAAATAGTGAATTATATTGAAATTGGTCGCATTTGCTTGCATATATGTACTTACCTTGAACAGGTCATAGCAAGGAGGCTAGAGCCAGAGAATAAAATTTGTTTGCCCGACAAATAGGTACATGTTTACTACATAATTTCCTGTTTTGTTTGGGTGATGATGATTTTGTGAGCCTATTGGCTAGCCGCTTGGCTTTTTCTTTTTCTTTTTGAGATCTGAAGGACCGGGGAAGCTATTTGAAATTCCCCGATGCTCCCATTGCAGGGGAGGTTATGGCGAAATTTTTCGAAAATTTAGGGTGTTAGCCAAATTTTTGAAGAATTGGAAAATTCTCAGAAACTGAAAAGTTAGAGAATGAAAGCCAGATCGAGCGTAGAGTTGATTAATCAAACCACTTTCGACTTTGTTCCTTTTCGGGGACGAAAAGTTTTAAGTGGGGGAGATTGTAACAACCCGTAAAATCTGGGCCAGTTTAAAATTTTTATTTTGGCAATTTTGGCGAATTTTGATTATTTAAAATGAATTATTTTAAATAATATCGACGAGAAATTTATTTTGAATATAATTAGAACGTATATATTATATACGTCGTCGTTAGAATATATAATAATTATATATAATTATAAAAGGAATTGAAAATGGCGCGGTAGTTCGAAAATTCGATTTCTAATTTCAAATAAATATATAAAATTCAATATAGGTCAGAATTGAGCGAAACAAGAAATATTTGAATCTGTATAACTATATCTTTGTAACGAAGTTAACAAACTGAGATTTCATCTTAGAAATGATAAGATATGTCCAGTTTAAAATTAGAAATAGTCGCTGTGGAATTTATATATATATTTATATATATAAGGCCCTTAAAAATAGCAATTTTGCAAACGACCTCGAATTTCGACGAAACCTGTTTTGTTGGGTCCGTGATGTAAAGTTATTGCTAGGTTTCAAATTTCATAATTTTTCGAATCAATATGTGAGCGTGGCAAAGGAAAACGCGTTTGACCAGTTTCTGTTGATTTTAATCGACTGGAAATTGGCCATTTTTCCAACGGCCTCAGAATTCGACGAAACTAGTTTTGTTAGGACCGTATCGTTAATACGAAGCTAGAAAATATTTTTCGGGAATTTTTCGTGTTAGTATGTGACCCCGGTAATTTGAAATGTACGTTTAAAATTCAATATAGTGATTTAAATGTAAATTTAACGGAAACTGAGCGTAACAGTCGAATTGGCTTGCGAAACATATCCCATTGTGTTCGGAATGGGGGTAATTAGCTAGGGGCGAAAGTCGTTGGGTTTTGTTTGGAGTTCAAATGTAAAGTCAACAAATTAATGAATTAAATAATAAAATAATTATATTATTTATAGTTTACACCCTAGCCCCTTTTCTTTTCTCCTTCACACCGTCAAAGACAGAAATTGATTTAAAGGAAAAAAAAAAAACCTTATCTAAATCGTGACCGCCGCGCCCTGCTCAGGCCCATCGCCGCGCCTCCGTCCTTCTTCCCCGCCTGCTCCTCCTTCCCCCCTTCCCCCCCCCCTCTGGCGATCGATCGAGGATCGAAGACCCCGAGCTCCGATAGCCCCACACCCTAACCTCCATCACTCCAACCCCGAAGATCCCGTCGCTGCCACCAGAGGATGCCGCCAGACCCCCTTCTCCTTGCCACCTTGCCGCCGACGAAGACGAGTTGCCCCCCCCCTTCGCAGGTACGTGGTTTTATTTTATTTCGTTTTTTTTTTTATCTAAAAATTTCGATTTTTAAAAGAAATAAAAAAAAAAACTGATTTTGTTTTAGAAAGAAAACTATTTTTTTTTAAGTTATAAAAACTGGTTTTTAAAAAGAAAGAAAAGATTAGATCTTTGAAATGGAAAAGGCGGAATCTATATTAGTGAAAATTCAATTTTTATATGTTGAACTTCGATAGAAAAATAGGATTTTTATATATTGAACTTCGATAGAAAAATAGGATTTTTATATATTGAACTTCGATAGAAAAATAGGATTTTTATATATTGAACTTCGATAGAAAAATAGGATTTTTATATATTGAACTTCGATAGAAAAATAGGATTTTTATATATTGAACTTCGATAGAAAAATAGGATTTTTATATATTGAACTTCGATAGAAAAATAGGATTTTTATATATTGAACTTCGATAGAAAAATAGGATTTTTATATGTTGAACTTCGATAGAAAAATAGAATTTTTATATGTTGAACTTCGAAATAAAAATATGATTTTTTATCTATTGAACTTCGAAATAAAAATATGATTTTTATGTATCGAATAACGAAGTAAAAATTCGATTTTTACATATGTAGTGAAAGCGGACAACGAAGGTGACAAAAAGGCGGGAACGACGAAGATCTCTAAAATAGAAGAGCCGTGGAGCTAGGATAGCTATATGTGAGAATTTCTCACCTTTCAATTTATTTTTCTAGTTATATATATATATACTAGGATGCAGACGGTGCTTAGTAGCACCCGACACAATCGTCCACAGACCATGGACTTGTTTGTTTGGTTGCATAGATTAGTTGGATTATTTGTTTGAATTGAATTGTTTGGTGAGATGAAATTGATTTGATTGATGTGTGAATGGCGTGGGCCTTCACTAGACCGGGGATAAGGCTAGGCCTCGTCCCGTTTCTAGTATCGTGCCGTTATGCCGCCGAAATTTTCTAAAATATGTTAGAAAAATAAACATATCATTTTATTTAAAGAATGAACTGAATAGAAATTCATATGTTAGAATAAAATGTTTTATCGTTAAAAATACAATTTTTAACGTGAATGTGAATAAATAAAATATTCATTTACAAACCAGACGGTTTGTTTATATACACCTATTTGAAGGACATTGATTGGGTCGATAAATTTTACACATCGCCCAACTGCACGAATAAGATATTTGTTTGATTGTTTGAAACCCCACACGGGTGTTGGGATGAAATATGAAGTTCACTCATCCTGATTGATTAAATATGTCGATCGATTGATTGACAGGCTGTTATAAGCGTTAGATATCTATATTTGATGCTTATACAGTGTAGTGCACTTTGGTTGATGGTTGATTATTTTTCAATGCTATTATATACATGTGTTGTATGAAAATCCATATAATTAACTTTATATGGTAATTGATTGGGCCTCATTCCAATTTGGAAAATAAAGAATATTATAAAATAAACGTTCATGTGTTGACAGTACTCATTCATTGAGATTGGTCATGTGTTGAACGAAATATTTTAGTAATAAAATTTACATCTTTATCAATTTAAAATAAACGTTCATGTGTTGACAGTACTCATTCATTGAGATTGGTCATGTGTTGAACGAAATATTTTAGTAATAAAATTTACATCTTTATCAATTTAAAATAAAAGTTCATGTGTTGACAGTACTCATTCATTGAGATTGGTCATGTGTTGAACGAAATATTTTGATAATAACAACTATTTTGAAAAAGAAATATTTGAAATAGAATATTTGAAAATAGAAATTTATGAAGCCGTGTTGATTAGATTGACGCCATTTTGACGTGAACGATGTTTATATCGATTTCGAAATGAATTGAATTGAAAACGATTTCGAAATGAATTGAATCGAAAACGATTTCGAAATGAATTGAATATATAACGATTTCGAAATGAATTGAATTGAAAACGATTTCGAAATGAATTGAATATATAACGATTTCGAAATGAATTGAATATATAACGATTTCGAAATGAATTGAATTGAAAACGATTTCGAAATGAATTGAATATATAACGATTTCGAAATGAATTGAATTGAAAACGATTTCGAAATGAATTGAATATATAACGATTTCGAAATGAATTGAATATATAACGATTTCGAAATGAATTGAATTGAAAACGATTTCGAAATGAATTGAATTGAAAACGAATTCAAATTGAATTGAAAACGAATTCAAATTGAATTGAAATTTGAATTGAATAGAAATGAATTTTAAAACGAATTTATAAAGAAGAATTCAATTTTGATTTGAATTGAAATGGAAGTTGAAATTGCTTTTGAAACGAATTCAAAACTATATATAAAATTCGTTTTAAATAGAAATCGACGAAATATATATTATATATATTATATATATAATATAATGGCCTGAATAGAACGCGCCGCGCCGCGGCAGTTCGTGAATTTCGACCATTTATTTCAAACGGACATTACGGGAGATCCGACCGTCGGATTCTCCTGAAACCGGAACCGTTGGGTTCGTATCGAAAAGAGCTTTCTAAAGAATATTATAAATTAGAAATCTAACTGTTGGATTTGGAGATACGTCCAAATCAAATTCGGAAAAGGTCGCTGTAAGTGCAGTTCGATGGCCGTTGATGGAAATCGACTGTGCGGGCCTTGATAAAATTATTAAAAATAGTAATAATTTGTGTAAAATCATAAGAAATGATTTGTGAAGATTTGGGATGAAAAACTCCATATTTGAAAAGATAAAAATAGATTTTTACCGAAATGAACTAGTTTTGAACTAGAATTATAATTCTATTTATTTTTAAATAAATAAATTGAATTCGAAAAGGGTTTTAAAAATAACCAAAATTTCCAATGATTGCATTGGAGTGGATTTGAGTCGAAATTGTCTTCGGAATATTTCGATGTTGGAATTCGGGATTATACAGATGTTGTTATGGAAATTTGAAAGATATATATATTTATATCGTTATTTCCAATACGACATTTGTTAATCGTAGAATTTGATATTGAATATAAGCCGGGATATTTTCTATTCAGAGCCTTGTATTTAATATCAAATGTGATTTGGGTTTGTCGTGAATGGTGTCTTCACTAACACTGTTCTTGAACCCAGTTGAGAAAAGATTAAATCTTTTTATTTAGATTTAATGAAGTGTACCAATTAAAGAATATTTAATTGGAATTGAATTGATATTGATTTTTGGGTTTATCGTGAACAGTGTTTTAAACAACACTCGTTCTTTAACCCGATAATTAATGAATGTGATTTTTGGGTTTATCGTGAACAGTGTTTTAAATAACACTTGTTCTTTAACCCGATAATTAATGGAATGTGATTTGGGTTTATCGTGAACCGTGTTTTAAATGACACTGATTCTTTAACCCAGTCGAAGATTAAAACTAAGTGGAGTTTTAATGAATCTTTAATTAGATTGAAATAATCGAAATGGAGTATCACCAGTTTTACTCCAGGCGATAGTTAAATCTTTAATTAGATTTTAACGTGAAATGGTAATTGAATTTACCGATAACACTGTGGTGTTAGATATGAAGTATTACCAGTTTTACTTCATGGGATAAATAGGTTGGGATTGGGAAATTAAAACCAATGATTACTTCGGTAAGGTTCGTTAATCTCGACTAGTTGAATCGAAATTCAAAAGAAGAATAAATTCAAGAAATCTATCTTGGATAAAATTAATGGGAACATTTCCCTATGAATGTGAAATTTAGAAACTAACTGTCGGTTGGCCAAGCAGAATGGTTTTCTGGATATTGATCTGATGTTGGTTTCGGCCTTCGGGGTTAATATTTGGGGAATTATTCTCTTGATTAATTTACGGTTAGTGACTAATGAATTGGAATGAGGCGTATGTTGTGTTTGTGTAACACTTATTTAAATATACGCGAGTTATTCGGGAAGACCGGGTTTATCCCATTCTGAATAACTGATACGACGATAAGTCGAAGATGAAGACGATGGTCGAAGACCGGAGGTCTTCACGTCGTTTGGGTAATTACTGATGATCTTGATTGGGCTGTACACCCAAGAAGATGGAAACAGTTAGTGATCGTCCAGACGTACTTGGAGATCGATGGATATGCGGGGTACTAGGTGCCTTCGGTTTCGTTCAGACCCAGAACGGACTTGTAAATGGACTGTGTGTCTAACATTGGATTTTAGTCCGTGTGGTTGATCTCTATTAAATATATATCTGTTTGGCGGCGGAGAATTTATTCTCTTGCTTAACGCCCTTCTCTGAGACGTACGAGCTCAGGGGTTATATATCGATGGATATCAAACGCATGGAGTGAATTGCCTGTGTGGCATGCCTAAGTGGCAATTGATCGAGGCTTCTGTTGAAAAGCAAAGTCTTGTGGTGATGATCAAAGCACGGCCTTTGTGGCGTAGCTTTGTGTAACGTTTACCTCGCGTGTTTCACACCCGGTATGAACCAAAAACGGGAGACGGACCTCAGGGAGGACTTGCGTTTCTTTCTAGTTAGAAGTGGCGTCAGTGGTTTTACACGCCCTGACGAGTTTGACTTATGTGGTTGTTGCTGTTGCGAGGCGCCTCGGTTATATCGGTTTCGGCCGATGCTTCTGGTCGGCTGACGGACCAGACTTACACCCCATAGGGTGGGGAAACGTAGTGTTCAGGCATAATAATCCACATCGGTGGACCGGCCCTGTCGCTCCAAGGCTTGCCTGCGCGCTTGCCTGAGACACGGACTAGAGCGTCTCGAATCGGTAGAGGATCTTGCCCCTTGCCTCGGTTCATAGAAGGAAATCCAATTTCCAAATACGTGACATTTGCGGTTTTATTTGTAAACCTATATATGGCGACATGATATATGGTACCCATGCCGCCTATGATTGATACTTATGATTTGAAGTTGTTTTATACACTATGCACTTATAGTAGTATCAAATGATTTGTTTTAAACGTATCAAGCATTCTTTGGCTGTTATAAGGGAAAACCCTATCCCCCGGCTTGCGTTGCATTGTGTGATAGGACCTGGGTCTTATAACAGCTTCATTTTTCTTTATTTAGCATTGCGCTGTTTGTTTTATGCACTGGTGTTCTTGGGAGGAAACCCGTTCCGTGTTATACGGCGTGGTCCCTTGATTTACCTAACTTTAAAAATAAAGATTAACTGTTTTAGTTCTCACACCAGTCCCATGACTGACCTGGAGTTTATTGTTTTTAACCTAAACTCTGGGTGCCCTTATTTTGACACGGGCAGCTAGTAGTTTCGGTTTTGCAGATTATATTCACAGGATCCTGGTTTACAGCTGGAACGATATCCGGAAAGCTTTGTATCCGTATATCTCTTCTAGTTGTGTATTGTATTATTTTCCGCTGCTATGTATTTAAATGTAATTTAAATCTCTGATATTTCTGTGTAATATTCTTTTTACTCTGTATATTCTTGTAATCTGATGCATTGTTGTAAATACAATGAAACGTTCTTCTGTATGCATTCTGTTGTGGTTTGTTCTCGAACTATCCGGCGCTTTCCTTTACGGGGAAGTTACGGGTTTTCACATTTTAGGTACTCCATGAAATCTCACTACCCACTTCATATACAATTCTGCCAACTTAGCTGCCGTTCTGGTCGATTTGACTGGGACAAATCTTGCACTCTTAGTCAATCGATCCACAATTACCCAAATGATATCATGTCCAGATCTAGTCCTTGGTAAACCATCGATGAAATCCATCGAGACTTGCTCCCATTTCCATTCGGGAATTTCTAATGGTTGCAACAACCCACTAGTATTCTTTTGCTCGGCTTTAACTAACTGGCAATTCATGCATTTGGATATAAACTTCCCAACGTCTCTTTTCATCCCTTCCCAGTAGTAAGTCTGCTTCACGTCTTGATACATCTTATTACCACCGGGATGTATAGTCAGTTTTGAGTGATGACATTCTCTAAGCACTTCATCTCTCAAACCATTTACGTTGGGCACAACTAGTCTTCCATTCTTTCTAAGCCATCCATCTCGATCAAGCCCATACAAATTCATCTCCTCACCGTCGATGTTCATCTCAAACTTGGAGATGATTTCCAACATATTAGGATCGTCCCTCTGGCTGGAACCAATCCGCTCTATCAAAGTGGGTCCGATCGCCAAACTAGCTAGCATTTCTGGATCCAATTCGCACTTTGGTCTGAAATCAAACCCCGCGATATACTCCAGTTGCTTCCATTTAAGAAACATAGCCCCTAAACTGGCATGTCTCCTACTCAAGGCATCGGCTACCGCATTACCTTTCCCAGGTGTATATGCGATATCAAAATCATACGAAGCCAAGAACTCTAACCATCTCTGCTGATGGAGATTCAGATCTTTCTGAGAGAAGAGATACTTTAACAATTTATGATCGGTAAACAACTCAAATCTTTCTCCCAAGAGATAGTGTCTCCACATCTTTAATGCGAACACAATCGCTGCCAGTTCCAAATCATGGGTAGGGTACTTTCTCTCATGTGGCTTTAGTTGTCGACTAGCATAAGCTACAACCCTACCTCCTTGCATCAATACAGCACCTAGTCCGGTACCACAAGCATCCGTGTATACCGTCATCTCTTCATTCCCTTTAGGAATGACTAATACTGGCGCACGCGTCAACTTTTCTTTTAGACTCTTGAATGCATTCCCACACACTCCGTCCCAAACGAAGGACTGATTCTTCTTAGTCAACTGAGTCAATAGTGCTGCTATCTTGGAGAAGTCCTGGATAAACTTACGATAATATCCAGCTAACCCCAAGAAACTTCTTACATCTGTTGCATTCTTGGGCGTAGGCCAATCCTGTACCGTAGCCACCTTCGCAGGGTCCACGGCAATACCATTCTTTGAAACAACATGGCCCAAGAATCTCACTTCCCTTCTCCAAAAGTGACACTTAGAGAATTTCGCTTTCAATTGGTGTTTTCTCAACACCTCCATCACTATCCTCAAGTGTCCCTTGTGTTCCTCCTCTGTCCTTGAATAAACAAGGATATCATCTACGAACACAAGAACAAACTTATTCAACTGATCTCTGAATACTCGATTCATAAGATCCACAAAGTAGGCTGGTGCATTGGTCAACCCAAATGGCATGACCAACCACTCATAAAATCCAGACGGCGTCCTAAATGCCGTTTTCGGAACACTCTCATCCGCTACTCGGAGCTGATGAAATCCTGTCGCGAGGTCCAACTGGGAGAACACTCTTGCTCCTTCCAGTTGATCAAACAAATCATCTATCCGTGGTAGAGGATACTTATTCTTCCTCGTTACCTTATTCAACTCGCGATAGTCCACACACAAACGAAGGGAACCATCTTCCTTAGTGGCAAACACAACTGGTGCTCCCCACTCGGAGACACTTCTTCTAATAAATCCCTTCTTCAAAAGATTGCTGACTTGCACCCCGAGCTCTAGCTGCTCCCTTGGTGCCATACGACGAAGTGGCATCACTATAGGTCTGGCATCTTTCACTAAATCAATACGGAACTCAATCTCTCGGTGTGGTGGAAGCCCGGTCACCTCCTCGAAGACGTCCGGATACTGGCCAACCACAGGCACATCTGACAACTCATCCTGCGAGATGTCGAGGGAATTTATAAAACTAGCCATTACCCCATCACTAGGTAGACTACCAAACACTACCCTCCGTCCATCATCTGCCCTAACTGTCACCAAAAAGCCCTCACAGTCTACCACCACCCCATATCTTTGGAGCCAATTGACCCCCAATATAATGCCATACCCAGTAAAGCCCAAAACAAAGCAATCACAAACAAACATACATCCATGACTCGATAAGACCAAATTTCTGCAAATCATACTAAGGCTAGTCGAACCACCAATCGGGTTCGTCACAACCAATGGTCTATCGACTATCTCGGGTTCCAGTCCCAACCTATCTACCAGGTCACTAGATATGAAGGAACGGGAAGCCCCAGTATCAAACAAAACTCGAACTGGTACATCATAAATAGAAAGCATACCTTGAATAACAACATTCTTTCCTTTCTCCGCCGCAGTTGGGGGCATTTGACGAAGAAGGAACAACATCAATAGCATATGCTTTCACAATCTGCTTCTCCTTAAGAGGTTGCAGACACTTATCCTTATGATGTCCCACTTGGCCACAGTTGTAGCACTTCCTATCTGCTGGCTTGGCCCGACATTCTTTAGCATAATGGCCCTTCTTACCACAGCTGAAGCACTCAACATCTTTCTTGCTCTTTTTCTGGCCATCCTTAGATTGGCTCTGCTTCCTCTTACTCTGAGAGTTATTCTTGCCTCCATCGTCTGCTTGCGGCTTCAGCCCTTCTGCAGATGCAACCTCAGTCTTTGACTTAGGGTAAAGACTCTCTGATCTCAAAGCTTTCCCCACAATCGATTCAAAAGTCTCATCGATGTGGTTGATAAGCCTTTCCCCCAAGTATCCATCCAATCCAGTAATGAACTTATCATTCTTCTTTTCAGGAGTATCGATAAGAGATAGTCCATACTTCGACAAAGTGTCAAACTCAGCAATATAGTCAGAGACTGCCCTACCATTCTGCTTGAGTTCCAAGAATCTCTTAAACAACACTGACTTCTGGGAAGCAGGAATAAACTTCTCGCTAAAGCGAGCCTTGAACTGATCCCAAGTAACCTGATCTTCTGGAGTAGCTATTCTAATGGCATTCCACCAATTCATCGCTCGCCCTTGCAGCTGACGAGACGCTAGCCTTCTCTTCTTCGCATCCTCAAGACCCAAGTCGTCGAAGATACGATCACAGCTATCCATCCAATCTTGAACATCTGTGGCTGACTCCGTTCCGTGGAACGGCTTCCCACTAAGGTTAGTGTAATCCTTGCACAACTTGGCGAAATCGACCCTAGGCGCCTGCACTACTGGACCACCACCAATTCCGGGATTGGGAACTGCCCCTTGCACCTCCCTAAGCATGTCTCTCATGAGGTCAGTAAACATCACCCTCATGTCAGCAGCATTCCCATTATTGGCTCCCCTACCAGCACCTCTAGCATATCGGCTCATCGTCAATCTGTAAAAGGGGAAACGATTAACGACCCCATAGTGGTGCTAGTGCAGTACGACTTCACTCTTATACTACTAATAGTATATATATATAGCTTTTGAAAACCAAAGTAATCACAAATACACGCTCTCATATACATACTATCTCTCCCTAGTGTCTTTCCCTAGGTTAACTACGCAACCTAGAGCTCTGATACCAAATGTGACGGCCCGCTCCGCACCAACCGACATTTACTCCAAAAGTGCGCTGTACACATGTCCAGTTAGCACGGGACGAACCGTCAGAAGAAAAGGGAAGAAGGAAATGAACTAACAAGGAACCTGTAGAATGTCTCACAGCGCATAGAACAAAATATAATAATAACATACTTGACATAAAACAGGTGAGGCAGTGCATAAGCTGAAAACAAACTAACATAGCAGCGGAAAATCCAAGTACAGCTTATGATCCAGAGCTAACATTATTACAACTTTTCAAACTATCTCAAAAGAAAAAGCAAGATAAAGGAGGTACACTACTAATGCCCAAGTAGCGACCACCAACGACACAGGTAGAATATCTATATATCATACGTGGAAGCCTCCTGCTCGCCTCCGAATCAGCTACTCGCGCATCACTAGCTAACCTGTCTCTAGTCTGCTCGTGTGAGCACCCAAAGTAATAAGAGGAGACATAAAACTCTGGGTCAGACATAAAGCCTAGTATGAGCGATAAGCATCTAAACAGAACAATAACAGGTAGACTAAAACATACCTGAACTTGGACCTGCAACCAAAGAGTTAGCACTACATACTGTACAACACTCTAAGGTGCCATTTCAAATGGTGTAAAGATAACGGGGGTGGGGGGTGTGCATGTCATAGAGATGGAAAACAATCAAACATAGCAACCATCCTCACATCTCTCACTTAGTGCATAAAGCATACGATATTCACCACTTCGATCACCCAACATACCTTGCTATGATCACTTTGCCCCATGAAGTCATAAATGGCTTCACTGCACTGATACATAGCCACAAATCCTTCGCTATGTCCACTTTGCCCCTTGGAGTCGCAATGACCCCACTGCACTGGCTCATAGCCTTACTAATCCTTTACTATGTCCACTCTGCCCCATGGAGTCACAATGATCCCACTGCACTGGCTCATAGTCCTACTACGCATCACTTTGCCCCTCAAGTCATAATGACTCTACTGCACTGATAACGTAGTCTTGCTACCATCACCTTGCCCCTCGAGTCATAATGACTCTACTGCACTGATAAGTAGCCCATCATCCATTTTCAGTGGTGAATCGAAGTTATGAACGTCGACAACTCCTTAGCACACGTCCCGCAGCAAAGCCCAACTATGAAGTGAACTCATTGGTTCCCAATTGGATCCTGAGCTCTAACTTCCATTTGGACTACCTTTGCATCTCGGGTTATTGGTCATCACCGGATCGGTTCGGATCCCCTCTAGTCATCAGTTCGGTTCGGATCGGAGTGCTCCTCCTTCGCTGGATCGGATCGAGTCATCATCGCCTCAGCGGGTCGGGTCGGGTCTCCACGTCCAGCCACCATCCTCGGTTCGGGTCGGAGTCCTCCAGTTTGCCACGGTTCGGATCGGCTTCTTCTTTCCAAGCCTCGTCGAAGTACATCGGTTCGGGTCGGGTGCCATGGCGGATCGGGTCGGAGAACACCAGACGGTTCGGATCGGATGGTGCGTGCCACAAGAAGAGCGAATAGATCGAAGAATGAAGTATGAGAGCGGATCGGGTCCTCCCTCCGTTCCGATCCAGTTCGGAAGCCTTCCTGCACTTCTTCCAGCAAGCAATTTACGCCACTCGACGGCGTTTTCGACCATTCTACCTATTCTAATCAATCACAAAGCATACCATATAATCATAGCAACAAGTAGAAGTGACCTCAAACACCAAAACATCAATATGATAGGTTAAAATGGATCAAACTTACCCAAAACCCCATATTTCCTCTTAAGCATGTTTAGGTGAAACTAATGATATGATTAGCAAAACTTAACCAAATTAACCCAAATTCATATCAGAGGTCTAAAACATCATTTCGAATTTTGTAAATATTTTTCCAGAATTTTATCATGTTTAATTCGCTAATTAACACTAATTACCCATAATTAGCCATAATTAGTGAGGAACTATGCAAATCACTCACCTTAGCCACAAATAAAACTTAGATCTGAAATAAATCTTTGATTTGGTGCGAATCCCAATGCTAAACAACAACTCTAACGTTGTTTTGGTGTAGATCTCCCTTGATTTGATGTTGCTAAGCTTAATCCTTGATTAGAAGATGATTTGGAGGTGATTTAGAGGTTGGAGGCCATTTTTAGGGTTTCTTGGAGATAAGTGGAGGCTAGAAAACTGAAATGGAATGATTCTCTAACTCCTTTCAGCCTCCCCATAACCCTAATCCCGAAATGGGTTATGGGCCCATTCACTAATCACCCTATTTGGCCCGGTTAAGCAGTTTTTCACCTTCCAAACCTTATTCCAGCCATATCTCCCAAACGGTAAGTCCGTTTTTCACATGTGACCACTCTACGGAAAGGTAAACCATCAAACGAATCTAATGGAAGTGGTTTCAGGTCAAAATTCCTTTCCAATCAAAAGTTATGGCCAAAACAAGATCAGCTAGGGGCAAAACGGTCATTTAAAAATCGACAAAAATCATGAACATGGGAAATGGCTCTAATGGTTGTTTCCCAAAGTTACATGACCATACGACTTCATATGGGAAAGAAATAAATATCCTACGATCCTCCGATGCGTAGAATGCGTGTTGTTACAAAATCAGGTTTGGAGAAGAAGGAAAATGGCAGAGCTTCGCTGCTGCCCACATATTTGTGTGGAAAAGAATGAGTTCTTACCTTTTTATTTATATGGGTGGAATTGGCCTTGGACCGTTGGATTTGTTTTAATTCATATCTGCCCATTCATAAAAAATATATTATAACTTAACCCTTTCATCCCTAGCTGTCACTGGGCGTTTTGACTCCTAGCGGGTTGACCGTAGCGGTCGACCACTGTGGTCGATCGCTTGTGCGTCAGAATGCCCAGTCAGGCTGGTCAAAAATGGTATATAATATATAAATTCTAATTTATTTATTTTCCGTCCATTTTCGTATTTCGTCCGTAACTTTTTCATATGAACTCCGTTCGCGAAACTCCAAACATTACAGTTGACCAGAATTTCGAGACAAACTCATCAGTTAAAGTTTCATGGCCAAATTCCTTTGTTTGCAGAAATTCCTATTTTTGAAATTCTAATAATTAATTTATATCGCCAAAATTCTGGGTTGTTACACTTTTAGATAGGTTTTTAATTAGTGATGAATTTGGAGACAAATATCCTTCTTATAATGATATTGGTTTGCCTACATTTTTATCAGACCATTGTGCCATTATTCTTTCCTTTTCTATTCCTAGTTATAACATTAAATTATTTAGATTTGAACAAATGTGGTTATTAGAGAATAATTTTAAAGAATTAATTTCTCATAAATGGATTTCAATGGGTAGTTACAATATTTCTTTTTCTAATAATATTGCTTAAATTTTGGTTTGTAAATTTAAAGAGCTTAGGAATTTTCTCAAAAAATGGAGTAGAGATGGTTCTAGTAATATTAAGCTTAAGAAAAAAATAAATGATATTTTATCTTTAAATAAAATTGAAGAAAATAGAATTTTAAATTTGTCAGAGAAAAATGTTCTTACTATCCTCAAAGAGGAACTTAATATGATCTTGTTGCAAGAAGAAATTATGTGGAAGCAAAGGTCTAGAGTTAATTAGATGGATGATGGAAATAAAAAATACTAAATTCTTTCATAAAGTTGCTAATGGCAGAAAAAGATGTAGCACTATTAATTCTATTTTTGTTAAGAATGTTGAAATTTCTAATCAAATTGATCTTAAGAATGAATCTACGAATTACTATAGAGGTGTTTTTGGTAAATCAAATCATTTTAAAGTGAAAGCTAACTAGAGTTTATTGTATAATGATAATAATTTTGTTGATTTAAATGGTTTGGATAATCCATTTACTGAACCAGAGATTTTAAAAGCTATTAAAGATATGCCTTCAGACAAAGCCCCTGGTCCTGATGGTTTTCCTATTTTGTTCTATATCACCTTTTGGGAGGTTTTAAAAGATGACTTAATTTCTCCTTTAAAGAGTTTTTCGATGGTAATCTACAGTTGGGGAGATTTAACTTCACTAATGTTGTTTTAAAAGATGGCTTAGTTAAGGGTCGCCTGATTACGGATAATGTTCTCTTACTCAGGAACTCATTTCCTAAATCGGTCGCAAGGTCATAAGATCCAATGTTGTAATCAAGTTTGACATGGTAAAGGCGTACGACCCTATGTTTTGGTTTTTTGTCATTAAAGTCCTTTGGGTTTTCTGTTTTCCTGAGACTCCCATTGACCTTGTGTGGAGACTCATTTCGAACTGTTGGTTCTCCACTCTTATTAATAGACCAGCCAACGGGTACTTCAGGTCCGGTGGGAGTCTACATCAGGGTGATCCCCTATCCCCGACTTTATTTGTCATTGTCGTAGAGGCTTTCATTCGTCGCTTGCATGTGCTTATGACTGCGGACCAAATCCACTGGTTCGAATTACCTAGTGGTTGTCCTCTTATATCATTGTTATCGTTTGCAGATGACATTATCATCTTCTCAAATGGTGACTGACGCTCTCTCAGCCATCTCTTAGACTTCATTCACCAATACGAGAGGTGTTCTGGCCAACTCTTGGTTTGAAACCTTCTCCAGTTTCAAACCAGCTTAGCTTCCAATGTCGTACCTCGGTACTGTTCTCTATAGAGGTAGGAAACTAAATGTTATTTTTGACCTCATAACTGACAAAGTTAGAGGAAAGATTCTCCACTGGAATGCGACGCTCCTTTCTCAAGTGGGAAGATTAGATCTTATAAAGTATGTTCTTGACTCTATAAGTTCGCATATATTCGCTGCCAAGACTCCAACTTCTTCCTTCTTCCGTTGCTACTGGTCTTTGGCATCGTCCTTTTTGGGGGGAAAAAGGACAATGTTAATCGCCACCATTGGATTTCTTGGGACATCATTTGTCACCCAAAGAGCGAAGGTGGTCTTGGTCTTCGTAATCCAATGGATCTTTGTATGGCTTATGCTTGTAAGTTGTGGGTTCAGTTCCACTCTAACAACTCCATATGGTTCTTCATGCCAAGTATCGAAGGCTCTTATCCGCGCACTTCTCCGGCACCCTGTCTTACGCTAGTGAGACGTGGAAATGGATCCAAGAAGTGAAGTCCTTTACCGATTCTTATGGAGGGAGAATCGGGTGGGATGGTGGCCCTTTTTCAGTTCGGTGGCATAGAACTCGGCTAGAATTCCAGGGCTAACGAATCCTTTGTTTCTTTCATTTGGGATTCTCGTATCCCTCCTAAGGTTTCGTTGTTTATGTGGAAAACCATTTACAATGGTTTACCATTAGACGACAACCTTATGAGGATTGACATTCCTATTGTGTCTCGTTGTCGGTGTTGTAGAGCAGGCAGTGTGGAATACGCTGCTCGTTTATTCTTCCAAGGTTCTTGTGTCATGCATGTTTGGAATTTCTTCGGTAATTGGTTGGTCTATGAGGAAATGCCTCTTCTCTGTAGGATCTTATTTACTTTTAGTGGGTCGGTAGAGTTGGGAAAGCTCTTACTTTTATATTGTTCCATCTAATTTCGTGCATTATCTATTGGCAATTTTGGTGCTTACGAAATAAGGCAATCTTCGATGAGGTGTATGTGCACCCTCTACCATTATCAGAAGGTCAGGAGTGATGTTTCTCTTTCATTTCCCGGAAGGCCGTTTAAGGGAGCTTTACGTTTTCGCTCATGGGTTATAGCCGACATCTTCGATATTTCTTCAGTATCGGCCTCTCCCAGAGTAGGTATTGGTTGATCGTGTGGCTTCGGAGTGTGAGTGAGTGTGTGTGAGTGTTCTGTGAGATTTCGGTTTATTTTCTAATTATATTCCCCTCCAACCCCTTCTCCCCAAATCTTACATAGCTGATCTTAAGTGCAGGTGTTACGTAAGCAGATCATGGAGCGGTTCCAGCTACAGGGTTTATTGGATGATGATTTTCCAGGATATGCATACTAGATGGAGCTAGAGTACTGGGAGGAATTTGGATCACGATAGCAGCAACTTATCTTTGGTCAGGCTCATACAGAGTTTGGACCCGGATTCATGGAGCTATCAACGAGTGATAAGTGGAGGCAGGACGGTACATTTGACTCCTAATGCGGGCTCTCCGTCTGACTGCTACATTGGACTAGTCTTTCTTTTAGGAGTTGTGTTGCTATTTTTGTTGTAGTTGTTTTTTCCATTTTGGACTTTCTTTTCTGCATTTATAGTTATTAACTACTTAACTGTTTTTTTGTGTCGTTGGAGAATGGCTTTATTCTCCATTTTTGCTATATACATTTCTCTTTTCTTAAAAAAAAATTATTCTATAAAAGTTATTTCCAAAGTATTATCAAATGGGTTAAGTTCCAAAATGAATGATTTAGTTGTCAGTTCTCAGACTGCTTCTATTAAAGGTAGGAACATCACTGATGGTGTTGCTGCTGTTCAAGAATATATTAATTACTGTTGTAAGAATAATGTGACTTGTGTTGTTCTTAATCTTGATTTTGCAAAAGCTTTTGATTCCATCGATTGTTTTTTCTAAAAGACCTTTTATTGGCTAGAGGTTTTAATAATAGATGGATTAGTTGGATTTGGTCTCTTTTGAAATCTAGTGGCTCTAAGATTCTTGTTAATGGTATTCCTAGAGGCAAAATTCAGTCTGAATGTGGTCTAAGGCAAGGTGATCCATTAACTCCTTTTCTGGTTAATCTAGTTGTAAATGTTTTTTCTAGAATTATTAAGCTTGCTACTAGGAATTGGGTTCTAGAATCGGTAGGTAGAGACATTACTAATGATGGTATTTCTATTTTGCAATTTGCAGATGATACTTTGATTTTCTCTTCTCACTTGCCTAAATCTATGATTTCTTTTAAATTTATTCAATATATTTTTGAGTTACTTTCTGGTTTAAAAATTAATTTTGATAAGAGCTTAGTCTTAGTTCTTGATGATTATTATAATTGTGAAAATCTAGTGGCTAACATTCTTAATTGCAATTTAATGAAATTTCTTGTAGAGTATATAGGTTTTCTTATTAGGCCTCAGAAATTAAAACATGATGATTGAAACACTGTAATTGATAAGGTTAGTAACAAATTGTCTGTTTGGAATAGTAGATTTCTCTGGAGAGCTGGTAGAGTAGTGCTAATAACCTCTGTGTTATCAGCTCTACCTATTTATTGGATGTCTTTTTACCGTTTTCCTAGTTGCATCAATGAGAAAATAAATACTATTAGAAGGAGCTTTCTCTGGTGTGGTGATAGTTCTTTTTCTCGTTCCAAATATTTGGGGTTCAGTGGAACACTGTTTGTAAACCTTAAACTGAGGGAGGTTTAGGTATCTTAAATTTATACAATCTTAACACTTCCTTATTATGCAAATGGTTGTGGAAATTTAATGATTGTAATGGAATTTTTTATATGGAAAGAATTAATTTCTAATCAATGGTATAACGCTAATTTTAATCTAAATCTTAGCTCTTTTAATAACCCTAATAATGTATCTCATTTTTGGAAATCTATTGTTCATAATTTTGAGATCTATAAGTTAGGTACTAACTGTATTGTACATTTTGGTAATAATATTTCATTAAAATTGAATTTAAAGAACTATATGATATTTGTAATTTTAAAAAGGCTTTGAATTATGATATTTGCATTTAAGACTAGATTTTTCCTTGAAATTTTAGTTTCAATCGTACTCTTGTTGGTCTTACTCTTAAACAGTTTGCCTTACTATGTACTAAACTTGATTTGTATAAATTTGATAATGAGAAAGATGTTTACTGTTGCTGTTTTCAAACACGTTTTTTTTTTACTTCTAAATCTGTCTATAAGTTTCTTTGTTTTACTGCAGTTAAAAATAATTTTTTTGATTATCTTTGGAAAACTAATGGTCCTCCCAATTCCCAAAGCCAAATTACGTATGTGGCATATTTTTCATTATAAACTCAATACTACTGAATTACTCAAATTGAAAAACATATTTATCAATAAAAATTGTTATTTTTGTAATAGTTATTTGGAAGATATTTCCCATTTATATTTTTAATGTATTACTAAGTTTATTTTAATTAACATTTTTAACCTTTTCAATATTCCCTTTAATATTAATCACTTTAATTGTGATTTTTATTGGAATTCTTATAAGTTTCTTTTTAATGTTAGTAACAAGTATTTAAGTGATACTATTTTTTAGTTATCTGTTGGTATATTTGGTTTGAAAGGAATCAATATGTTTTTTCATAATCACAACAATATTATTAACAATTTGATTTACACAATTTCTTTTTCTTGTTTTAATTGGATTTCTAATCCTTTTTATAGACTCAACAAATTTGCTGATTTTAAATTTTATCTTGCTTTCATTAGATCTTGTATTTTCACTTTTAAATCTATCAGTCCTTTCACTACTAATGTTTTATCTACGTTTGTTGTTTCCAGTTGGCTTCTATCCTTTATCTTCTGTCGTTTTCTTTTCTGCTCTATATGCGTATCTGTTGACGCTTGTGATATATGATTTAGTTTTTCTCTACGTTTTAAGTATTGTTTGTTGGGGTTTTTATTTTGTTTGTTCTTTATCTCTGTTTCTTCAGTGCTGTTTTTGCTATTGTCCTTTCCATTATCCTTTATCATTCATTTTTTGTGAAATTTTTCTTTGTAGCAACGGTTTAGAGTAGTTTTCTTTCTTTCTTTTTTTGGACTTTCGTCTTTAGGTCTTTATATTTGTTACTGTTGTACTTTTCTTTCCTTTGGACTCTAGTTATAGGCTTGGGTTTTTTTCACTTTTCTTTCCATTATAAGCGGTGGATATAACTAACAGTCAGGTTGACAACTTTTTTCTTTTAGTATGGATAAAATTACACGAGTGTTTTCATCCTTGTGAGGATCACTCATTTCTTTAAAAAAAAAAAAAGTTCATTATAGGTTTGAACAAGTCAAAGCGACGTATTCAACTCGATAAAGTAGCCTCAGAGGCAATCAAATATTCTAACTTTTTAAAAATAAAAACTTGTTCATTTTAGGGTTGAACGAGTCAAAGCGACGTATTCAACTCGATAACGTAGCCTCAGAGACAATCAAATATTTTAGCTTCTTAAAAATCAAAACTAGTTATTTTAGTTTTGAACGAGTCAGATCGAAGTATTCAACTCGATAAAGTAACTTCAGGGCAATTAAATATTTTAGCTTTTTAAAGATCAGAACTAGTTCACTTTAGGTATGAACACAACTCAAAGAGACCAATTCAATTATTCAACTCGACAAAGTAAATGATTACTTTGGTCTCATTTTTTTCCGTCTGTTTCAGTAAATAGCAGTAAATGATCAAGTAACATCAGAACCCATCTTTTCTCGTTTGTACAACCAAATCAAAGAGAAAAAACTGATTTTTATTTCGACCGATCCACTTCCTTCGATCCATCTCTGTCGCCGTTGATGGGTCACGCCGAACTCTCCGACTGGACAGCTGGACGGTTCCTCTCTCTCACTACCACCTTCGGCGAAGATATAAGCGGCCAGATCATCACCTACGACCGCCCTTCCAATCTCCTTGTTCTTCATATCCTTTTTCTTTACAATACTACTTTGTTGTTGTCGTTCATACTGCCAAATCCGCCCTGTAAATTGTATTTGTTGGAACTCACGTCCTCTTTATTTCATATTTTGAGCTTTTTGGGTTCATTTATTATTTGGGTTTGGAATTCGTATAACTGTAAAGGACTACAGGAAGGAAACTTTTAGTAATTCTTTTGGTGGAACTTATTTTGCCACAGTATTATGTGTGCCTTTTGGTTAGATTTAGTGTACCTGTGGCAACAATACCATGTACTTTGTTTTCTCTCTCTTTATTATTGCGTTCTTTAACTTAATTATATTACAAGAAGGGAACCTGGGTGATGGTTTAGGTCGGAAGATTCGAATCTTAAGGGCCAATTTTGTAGAAAAGTTAACATATTTGGGGCAGGGTGAAGATCCACTTGACCAAAGCAAGTGTTTTATTGATCTTACTGCTTTGCAAGCAAGAGAGGATAATGCAGTAAGGTAAAATGAGGCTATTACATTCTATGAAGCATTTATTTAATTTTCGTTTTGCCTACTCATTCGAACTGATTGTAGGCTAGCTGAGATTGAGGCTGAAAGGATCGGTTTTGGTGTCACTGGTGAAGCACAGAGCATTTATGATGCATTGTCCAAAACGTAAGTATTATAACAACTCCTAATGATTTTATGATAATGTTGATTCCAAGGATTTATTCACAATAAGTAGTACACATTAATTGTCCAGTTATGAAATTAGCAAAGTTTAAAGTAAATCCTGACTCTTAACTTGTATAACAGCAATATTGGAATGACTGAATAAAATATTTTCTCAATAGCTAAAAAACTTTAGTTGATTTTAGATGGATGTATGATCTATGTTTCTTTCTTACAGTCACATTTGCTCTCATTATCTTATTGTATCTTGTTTTTCTTTTCTATTGCCCACCAAGGTTTTAAATCTCCCTCATCTCACCTAAGATAGAAATCTGAGATTTTATCCGAAATCCAAGATTTGACTGCTTTGTTAGTTATGAGTGTTTTGAATCTTCTTCCTTTCAGTTGAGATATTACCCCAAGATATCCTTAGCACTTCTACATTTTTGAGAACAATATATATAATTTATTGTGTTTGGGTTCATATTTTTTTGCAATTTAAAAGTATGTTTTATTCAATAAAGGGAAACAAGTATAAACATATATCATATAATGCAAGTTTCATTAAAAGCAATGTGGTTGTGCTTGAAAATAAAACATGGTTGACAACTCATTGGAAAAGTATCGTGGTTTAGGTAAACTGTCCATTTATTTGACCACTTCTCATTTGTGATGGCATGGGATTTTTTTTCTACAGTTTAGGTTCTTTTTTTTTTTTTTTTTTTTTTTTTCATTTGAGACTGGTGTTTGTTACCATGTTTTTATGCACAAGTATAAGAAAATCCAAACATGTTGATTTTGTTACGCCAAAAATGAGGAAAAGCAGGGAACTTCGTCAGACTATATAGATGTATCAATTATCTTAATATATGATCCAAGTCTAAACAATTTATGTTTACATTATTCATGCAAAATTTCCTCTTTACTTGTAGTAAAGCTATGGTTGAATTTATTCTCTCCCAAAGTGTAAATATGCTTGTATAAACCAGTTCTTCTTTGATTCATGCTATCAAATACAAAAATCAAATAATAATTAATAAACTTGAATGTTAGCCTCTTAAGCTTAAGTTGATAAATCAACGATATGCAGGTGATATGTATTTGCAAAACCACCTAATGAATATTGATAACCCCCAATATACAATGTCCGGTTAAACATATGAAAGTAACATAAATGTTGATTCATCCTGCTTTATGCGTGAAATAAAAGTTTATCTTGCTCGATATATTGTTCACGGGTAAAAAAAATTTCATTTCGAAAAAAACCAAATTCCAAGCCTATAAGCAATAAATAAAAGCTTTTTAGTCCCAAAAACTTGAAAAACATCTCCTTAGCACGTTGAGATGCCAATGAAAGTTGCAATTTTTACTTGGATTGGTGATGTGAAGGTAATTATGGAAGGTGCGCACACCATGATGTGAGGTACAATGCAATGATTGTGCCTTTTAGCTTCCAAGGTGTCACACATTAAATGGCGCAAAATGCACATAGGGCGCATGATGCAATAAAAGGCACAACTTCCCCATATTGTTGTTTTCTTATGTTTTTCCACTTTTCACCTAAAAGTGCATATTTTTTTAATCTTGTATTTAATGTATTCACAAAGCAAATTGTAACGTAAGCTTGTAGCCATTGATCATGTATAAACAGGAAAAACATTGATGTTTCGATATTTTTATAATCCATGCACAAACAATGATATGATTACATTTTTTAAATTGGAAAAGTTTATTTTGGCACAAAATGGTGACACAAACTTAGACACAAACAATCTCAACCATTAGACCTTCCCTTGAATTCTACCTTTTATATAAAGACAAACAAATCCAATGGTTGATATTTTATGTATTTCATTTTATGTCAACTTTTATGTCTCAATAGCTGCTTCCTTTTAATTTAGATCAATTTACATTTGAACAAATCGAAATTAGATGTAAATTGAAAGTTATGTAGCCTGATATGATAAATATATGCTAATAAATGTTAATAAAGTATAAAGCAAAAAAATAAAATACAAAATAAGCACATCAAAATAACATGTTAATCAAATTGGGACAATCATACTGAACCATTGTATAGATTTACGAATAACGCTGGAAAATTGTTACCGATTGATAATAATGGGTGTCGTTTGTTCCACGAAGGCAATGATAAAATATGATTTGCTGAATTTTGACTTTTTTCTATTAACTATGTAGTAAACATTACTAATTGAGTAAGTATATTGTACTTCTCGTTGAATATAACAAGGCGCTAGTGTTGGAGTATGTACTTATGTACAATAATCTTTTCATTCCTTCTCTAGGGTGGATTTGATTTCTTTGACACACACACACACAAAAAAAGATTCAATTAAGAGAAAAAGTCTATTCATGGATAACACATTTTAATAATTAGATTAAGGACGAAGACCCCTTTAGATTATGTAAACCTCAAGTTTATTTTAATCACTCATCTTTACAAAATTAATAAAAAAATAAAGAATAACATTGGAAATTGCAACAAATAAAATGATTTCAAAAGCATTTTACTTGATTAGCGTTAGCATAAATCAATAAAAATCAGAATGAACGAATCACACAATGTCATAATTGATACACAATCATGTATTGAAGTTTTTAAGGGTTTTGACAACCCTTTATTACACAATAAATTTGGTTATTTGGCTTTACAACATGCGGAAGAAATTTATTATAACAGTAAAAATCATTTACAAAATGAGATTGTGAATGCTTCGAGGCTGTTGAAGCCTTGAAGGGGGGGGGGGGGTGCCAATATTTTTCCCATTAGATTATGTAAACCTCGTTAGATTATGTAAAACTCAAGTTACTTATCTTTACATAATTAAAAGTAAATAAAGAACGACATTGGAAATTGTAAGGAAAAGATGATTTCAAAAGCATTTTATTTGATTAATATTAGCATAAATCCTCAAAAACCAGAATGAATGAATCACAATGTCATAATTGATACACAATCAGATGCTGAAATTTGTAGGGGTTCTTATAACCTTTTATTATACAATAAATTTGGTATTTTGGCTTTACAACATGCGGAAGAAGTTTATAACAATAAAATTCATTTACAGAATGAGACTGAATGCTTCTGAGGTTGTTGAAGGCGATGCCAATATTTTTAATCTTCTTATTAATGCAACCATTGTTGCACCATCCAGTTGTGATTACAAAGAAGCCAACTCGAACGTAGGTGCGGAATGACTTGTTGAGGACTGGGCCGATACTAATGAAAGAGTCTTATAAAGCATATCGCTATATCTGAAAAGGAATCGGTTCTATCTGGAAAAGAATTAGATGTTTCAAATCATGGGGGGGAAAAAAATTAATTTTTGTTGTTGAGTTAGGTTCTATGAACAAGCATAATAAAAAGAAAGGGTCTACAAAACAAACTACCACGCTCCTCCTAATACTCCTCCTAAAGTATCGGCAAGGAGCCTAGGTAAAAATAAATGAATATTAGGGCAGCAAGGGTAGAATTCTCATTCTTTGGGACTCTAAAATTTGGTCTATCAATATTGAATATAAATCTTATCAACATATATCTATGTTTGTTGAGAATGTGGGGGGCTTGACTTGTAGATTAACGCTTATCTATGCTAATAACTTCCTCTTGGATAGAGAGGAGCTTTGGATTGATATTTCTAAAAAAGCGAATCAGGTTAACGTTTCTTGGTTCGTTCTTGGCAACTTCAATAATATCATTTCTTTAAAAAACAAAAAGGGGGTTCTAATGTTCCTTTTAGGCATTTGTCAGGATTTATTGATTGTATTGCTAGTTCTGGCTCATATAAATTCCTATCACTGACTTTAAGCGCACTTGGAGAAAAAAATGATAGCTACTAAAATTGACAAGGTGTTCTATAATCATCTTTTTTTTTTTTTTTTTTTTTGACAAATTCCTGAAAGTAAACGTTTTGGGTGTAGCTAACCCTGTTAGTGATCACATCCCGAAATGCATCAAGTTTAAGGCTGGCAATATTACGAAGAACAACGTCCCTTTCAAATATGTAAATTCCTGGCATTCTAAAGATGGTTATATGCATTGTTTCAATCTAGCTATGGATAAGATGTATTTTTCATATTGGTAGGGATAAAAAGTTTACAATTTTCAATAATTTTTGAAAATTTGCAAACTCTGGTTGAAGAGGTGGAACTGCAATAGTACGAAAGAGGGTAATATTCTTAAATTGGTGGAGTACAGAGACATTTTGAAAGAGATTGATGATAATCCTACTGACTGTTTTTTTTGAGAAACTTAGAGTTGCTTCTGGAAGGAGCATAGCATCATTGAATATATGGATGTGCGTTAAAAAGTTAAAATTAACTGCTGACGGTGATTCGTGCACTAAGTTCTTTCATGCTAAAATGTCCAGAAAACATATCAATAGATGGAATGATATCATCATGGATAATAGTAATTTCATTCATGACGCAGACAAACATTGAAAGAGAGGCTTTTAGATGTTTTCGAATATTTTTGTTTATGTTATTCCCATGTTTAGCAGCTTTCTGGTGGTTAAATGTATGTTTCTCGTAGCTTTCCAGAGGTTAAATGTATATTTCTCGTAAATGAAAGAGGAAAAAAAAATATCTATCTGCAAATGTTAGTATAGACAAAGTTCATAAGGCCACGTTTTCTGTTTTGGACGATAAGAACCTAGGTCCAGATGGGTTCATTGTTAAATTCTTTAAAGTTCATTGGGATGCACTTAAAGAAAATATTCTCAATATGATACAAGAAGTGTTTAACTGGGAAGCTAGCCAAAGGTATAAATCATACTTTTATCATTCTCATACCTAAAGTTGAAAAATGACATTTCAGATTATTGGCTTATATCTTGCTGTACTGTGATTTATAAGATCATTTCTTAAGGTTATTTGCAATAGGATCAACTATCAAGCCTTATCTATGCATCTAATATCAAAAAATCAATCAACTTTATTTTAGGATAGATACATAGCTGAAATTATTTTGCTTGCTTATGAAAAAATCAGACAATTTAACAGGAATGGAAGTGGAAAAGCGTATCAAGATTGATTTACAAAAAAGTATGATATGAAAAATAGGGATTTTGTTTGTCATATGTTGAAGATGATGGGATTCCCTAGACTTTTGTTTGAATTATTAAAACTAGTATTACCAATCCTGCTTTCTCTATTCTGGTGCAAGGAAGTCCTAAAGGTGCTTTTTTTTTTTTTTTTTTTTACAGCAATAAAGGTTTAAGACAAGGAGATCCCCTATCTCCCTATCTTTTCTGAGTTGCTATGAATTTTTTTTCAATCTTGATGTTAAGGCCTCAAAAATGGACTTAGTCCAACCTATTTATAAAAATGAGCCTAATACAACTCACTTGATATATGTTGATCTGATTAATTTTTCAGGAGCAAAGGTTAAAGTTGCTAAGAAATTAGACGAATTTTAGAAAAGATGAGGGAGTTGGCTGGTTAAAGATAAATAATTTAAAGTCTATAGTCTATACCTTTTTTAGTAGAGGAGTTGGTAATAAATGTCGGATACCTCAGATGTTAAAGATGAAAGAACAAAGATTTTTCGTTAAATACTTGAGTTTTCCACTGTTTACTAATTACCTCCACCTTTTGGATTGTGGTGTAACTTTTTGATAAAATTAGAAGCAGAATTGCTAGTTGGGGCTGCAAACTTTTAGCTATGGTAGGAAGAATTGAATTGATTCACTCTGTTATTACTTCTATGGTTATGTATTGGATGTTAAGTTACAAATTACCATCGATTACCAATGGGCCGTGCAATTAAAGCGCTTTAGTGGTTCTATAGCGGTGAAGGTGCAAAAGTTGTAGTGGGAATAAAAGTGGAAATAACAGGGATATAGTGGATGTGCAAAAAAGTTCGTTAGATATAAGATTAATTATCATTTACACATCATTTGTATAGAATAAACAAATATTAATTAATCTTATATAATAAAATTAAAGAATATCATGGTCATGCACACTAAGTTTGATGATTATAATAGATTTCTACCTTATATTCGGCATTTATGCCTTAAAATTAGCTTTTTACAATATTTTTTTAATTTGTTTTAAAAGATAACCAGTCAAATCATCATTTGTGTATCAATATTGCTAAAGCGGGTCCTAAATAGTCTTGATTTAGCACCTGCAACGGAAAATAGCAGGGCTCAAATTGGATTTACCGTTCATCGGTGCTAAATTGAAATAACATAGCGTTTGGAGAATGTTGCGGCCTATAGCGAAGATTTAGCGGGGATTTAACTGCACATCGATGGGGAAAATTAACAAGCTTTGTTCTGATTTTATTTGGATGGGGATAAAACATAAGATTGCTTAGAGAACTTTTATGTGCTCCTAAATCTGGAGGGGGTGGGGTTAAGGAGGTTCAAAGATATTAAAATAGCTGTAGCTCTTAAACTACTTTGGCACTTTTTGAATGGCAACAATGTAGCTCTTAAACTACTTTGGCACTTTTTGAATGACAACAATATACGCAAAAAATGAATGTTTAGTCGATATCGTGTCGGGAATCATTTCTGGGTTATGAACATTGATAATAATAGCTCTTGTACATGGAAATCTGTCCTTAGACACATAGACAAAAAAGTTTACAATGCATTAATCGTTGCATAGCGAACGGAAAAATACTATGCTATTGTTTGATCAATGATAAAATAGTGACATTTCGGTTAAACCTTCTGGAATGGAATTGTATGAGCATTTGTGGTGGTGAGAATTTAACAGTTAATAGCATAATTCAAGCATGAGTTTTTAATCCTAATTGTTTATCATTTGCTAGAATGATAATTGACCAAATCAAGGACGTTTCGATTCACTCTAGCCATGATACTGACTACTGGTGTTGGAATAATAACCCCAATGGCTTCTCTTTCCTTTCAGCTTGGGATATTTTTAGAGACCATTTTCTTGGACAGGACTGGTGCAAAATTACTTGCACTATATAAACACTCCTAAAATGTCCTTATGTACATAAAAGCTATTCTCAACTGACTCAGCACAAAAGACATTATGTTGATACTATTTGCATTCTATATCTGGGGAACCAAGAGACTAGAGACTACCTGTTTTTACAGTGTCCGTACTTATCTTATCTCTGGGTTCGATGTAAAATGAAGCTCGAGATGCCTCCTTTACTTGACAGACCGCTACTGTTAGAGGATGAATTAAAGTGCCAATAGCGTGTTTACATCCTGTTGGCTAGCTTTTGGACCAAGCCACCAAAGATTTAATCATTTATATTTAAACAGGGAAAGACTAGTGTTTTTGCGGACTCAAGACATGTATACTGGCTCACCAAAATGGCACTCCACCAAGGCTTGCAGACCGGCTCGTGATCTCCCCCCTCACGATTGGCTCGTGGTCCAATCCCTCGGCCCGCTCGTGGTCCAGCTTCACGAACCGCTTGTGCCTCACCACCACGACCCGCTCGGCTCTCATATAAGGGTCACAAACTGCTCGTGCCTTCAGGAAAGGATGGCCAGAACTTGGTCAATGCTTATCAAGTCACGAACCAAAAACTCAGGATCTGGTGACACGTGTCTCAAACGGCCATATTGACCACTTCTCCACTCACTCACGAACGACTCCGTGATCTTCAGAATGGATTCTACGTGTCCTCACGAACCGCCTGTAGGAATTGCCTGTAAATAGCCCAACACTTAGTATTTTTCAGGATCTTTTGGCAATTGAGAGTTCTGATTCCATCATTATTATACTTCTCCTATTCCTAATCGGAAATATCTTGAATTTGTTGAGTGAATTATCATTGTTAAAGTGAGATTGAGAGGAAATTGTGATTGTACTTGCATTCAAACGTATAATCAGAATCATATAAAGTGGACTTAGGCTCTTTAATGTCGAACCACTATAAATTTGGTGTGTTTGCTGCATTTTATTTTATTTCTAGTTATAATTCTCTACGATTCAAGACAACTTGGGTGTTAGAACCATATTTTGGTCTTACATTTTGGTGCTTTCATTGAGAGTCGAATCCTCAACGTATCGGATTATTGTTCTACTGTTTGGATTTTCGAGTCTGAAGAAGATAGTAAGCATTCCCTCTGTTTTGTTTTTGAAGACTTCAGTAAAGTCAGAACACTGGCTCAGAAGAAATCCAAAGATTCACGAGCTTCTCGAGCAAACGAAGCTAACGAAGAGAATGTCCTGGAGCAGGCCGAGGTGGTCTCCCCCGCTCATGGACCTCAGGAGGGGGTCACGACCCGATCCCAGGAAGGGGTCACGACCCGATCCCAGGAAGGGGTCACGAACCGCCCTCAGGTTGGGGTTACGAACCACCCCCAAGAGGAAGAGGGGGCCACGAACCGGTCTTAGCAAGTGACCACGACCCGGCCCGGAAAGGAAATTGTGACCCACTCCACCTATGCTGATGCTTCTGCTCGACCTGGCTCAAGTGCTCCAAATCCCGCTGTGAATGCTAATGTCCAGCTACCTACTTCTGCTCCAGTAACGAAAGAGATTTTTCTCGTGTTCTCGACATGTTGGAAATGACAAATGATGCTTTGGAAGCTCAAAGACGCGAGAGTTCCTGGATGCGGGAAAATATGACTGCAATGAGTAGGCAGATATATGAACTTCGAGGGCAGAGGATACCTTCACCAACACATCGCTCTACTCCAGATTATTCATCCTCATCAGAGGAGCCTCCGAAACCCCAACGACGGCCATTAGAAAGGCCTGAAAACGTGGAACGATTTCGATTTGGATCACTACCTTCTCGAGAAGAAACGACACTTAATCTGGGACCCGACAATCGTAATTTGAATAATCCTGCTTTACCACCGATGGAGGGATCCTGAATGTTACCCAGGGGTCAGAGCATTTGTTAATCCCGCTCAGAATCAACCACTACCACCCTCTTGCCACCGATGAAGGGATCCCGACTGTTAATCCCGTAGTGCAAGAAGTGTTGACCCTGAATCCACCTTGACTAATGCTGATGTGGAGACGATGATGAGGCAGATCATGGCTGGCAGCAGGGGACAAAGAAACGAGGATTGAGGTGTAGGCCCTAGTAATACGCCTTTCACTGATGACATACTAGACGTCCAATTCCCGAGACGGTTTAACATGCCAACTATGAACCGTTACGTGGGTAGGACGGATCCCGTTCAACACTTGATGAGATATTTATGTATATGAATGCCGCCGCTGCTCCAGACGCGATAAAATGTTAAGCATTCCCGATCTTCCTGGAGGATGTGGCGTTAATGTAGTTTACTCGGCTACTGCCGCGATCAATTTCCAGTTTCAAGGAATTGAGCGAAAGGTTTATAAATCAATTCCGACTTCATGCTCCGAGGTCCAAGAACGTTATTGAATAATCTTTCATTAAGCAACGTCCTAATGAAACTCTGAGGTCATATTTGGACCGCTTTAATTTAGTAGTAATGGAGATAAGAGACCCTCACCAGCAATCCGTCTTGATGACATTAATTGACGGAGCAGATAAAGATACTGAGTTTGACAAATACTTAGCTGAGAAATCGCCACTGACCAGGGAGATATTATATGAGAAAGCTAATATCCGCCCACGTCAAGAAGAGATATATGCTAATCGAAAGAGGAAGGCAGCTGATAAGGAAGACATACCGAGTAATGTGGCCATCAAGCAATTTGGCGACAGTTCTGGGAAGGTAGAGGTCAATGTTGGAAATAAGAACCAGGGCAATGGCCGCCAAACTAAAAATGATAATAAGAAAAGGAATCGAAGGAACGACTCACAGAAGAGACCTCGGTTCAGAACGTTTGAGAACCTCACACCTTTTAACGACACATTAGAGAATATCTACCTGGATATTTACAATATTCTTCAATATAAGAAGCCTCCACCAAGGGACTCAACGGAGGAGCGTGAAACATGAAAGTTTTGCTTTTTTCACGAGACCTATGGGCACTCGACAAATGAATGCTAACATTTAAGAGACTTGGTAGAGAAGCTTCTTAGGAAAGGAAAATTGGACGAATATAAGGCAGCCCCGAGAAATCGAAGGCAAGGCAGCGCAGAGCGAAATAAATGCCAGCAACCCCAGAAGGCTACTGCTCAGCAAAAAGGTAAATGCATCGTCATCAATACTGTAGTGGGAGGATCCCATCCAACTGAGCATAGAAACCAGGCAATGGATCAATATGTTAATGCAGCTAAATGCTCCGAAGTGGGAGAATGCAGCAATCCCGAAGATCTTGCCCCGATAAAGCAGCAGAAAACGATGTCAGATGATGTCATATTCCGTGACAGAAAGTATTGGAGTTCAAGCTCCTACCGAAGACCCCTTGGTGATCACTATCACCATTGGTCATGCCTTAGTCTTAGTAGATAATGGGAGTTCAGTTAACATTCTATTTAAGAAAGCATTCGATCAGATAAGCTTGAAGCGAAGGATTTGAAGCCCTGTGAAGGGTGGATACGCGGCTTCAATGGAGCCTCAACAACTCCGATGTGATTTGTAGAATTGTCAGTGACTCTGGGAGAGGGAGACCGCCTAAGAGTGGGAATTCTCCCATTTGTAGTTTTGGATATTGATTCACCCTATAACGCCTTAAGCCGACCTGCCCTTGCGGAGTTCAGAGTATGTATTGCACCTTGGTGCTTATTACTGAAATTCCCAACCGAAGCAGGAGTGGGAGTGATTAGGGATGACCAAGTAACCGGATGAGCCTGCTATATGGCAGAGTTAAAAATGCTGCGCAAAGGAAAGGACGTAGAGACTAAGGGTGCCTCCCCCTTAGGAAGGAGGATTCAGCATAGCAATGAAAGGGGACAACCCTGAAAGAGTCGCCCAGAGCCTTGCTCGAGGACGATCCCAGAGAGGATGAAGAGCCTGGGGGCAGAATGACGACACCTAATGAAACGACTGTGGATAATCCGATCGATGATGATGACCCAACGAAGGTTTTGAAAATCAGATCTTAGATAGACCCTCTTCGAGCAACAGAACTAACAGACTTTCTGAAAGCTAATCTAAACGTGTTTGCTTGGACCCACGTCGACATGTGTGGGTTATCCTCCTCAGTCATGAGCCATTCACTGAGCATCAACCTGAAGCATCTACCTGTTAAGCAGAAAAGGCGAATGCTTGGCCCAGAGAGGTCAGCTGCCTTGAAAGAGGAGGTTGAGAAGTTAAGGAGTAACGAATTCATTAGAGATTCAACTTATCCAGAATGATTTCCAATCCCGTTCTGGTCAAGAAGGCCAACGGAAAATGGTGCACATGCATTGATTTTTGGGATTTGAATAAAGCTTGCCCGAAGGACAGCTTTCCACTCCTTAGAATTGACCAGCTGGTGGATTCAACGGCTGGTCACGAATTCCTCTCCTTTATGGATGCATACTCAGGGTATAACCAGATTCTCATGCACATTCCGGACCAGGAGCATACTAGCTTCATCACTAATAGGGGACTATATTGTATGTGGTGATGCCCTTCGGTCTGAAGAACGCTGGGGCAACTTACCAACGTTTGATGAATAGAATGTTCTACAATCAGATTGGGAAAACGATGTAGTATATGTCGATGATATGCTTGTAAAATCCAGGCGATCATCCGACCATACAACTGACTTAGCCGAATTGTTCGATATTCTTCCACGGTACGGAATGAAACTCAATCCCCTAAATGATCTTTTTGAGTTGCTTCTGGAAAATTCCTTGGTTTTATTGTTAGTTCGCGAGGAATTGAAATTAATCCAGATTAGACTGCGGCGATCAGGTATATTCAAGAACCAAGACATATCAAAGATGTACAGAGTCTAGCTGGAAAAGTCGCCGCATTAAGCAGATTCATATCTAAAGCCATGGATAAATGCATCCCCTTTTTTATTTAATAAAGCGGGGTAAGCGCAACTTCCAGTGGACTCCTGATTGTGTTGAAGCTTTCCGGAACCTTCTTACCCACTTGGAGACACCTCCGATATTATCCAAGCCGGTCGATCACGAGAATTTATTCGTATACTTGGCCATATCATCCCATGCAATAAGCTCAGCCTTAGTAAGAGAGGAAGATAAAGTTCAGAGTCCGGTTTACTACGTGAGTAAGAAGTTAGCGACAGCAAAACTTAATCCCAAAGATAGATAAACTTGCATATAGCCTGTTGATCGCATTCAGAAAACTTCGCCACTATTTTCAAGCTCATCACATCACCATATACACTGACCATCCGCTCCGACAGGTTTTGCAATGACCAGAAGCCTTCGGAAGACTACTCAAATAAAATATCGAGTTAAGTCAATTTGATTTGAACTTCCAGCCCCAGAGATCAATAAAGGGGTAAGCATTGGCAAACTTCATAGCAGAGTTCACTATCCCTGAAGATGTAACGAGTGAAGAGATAGGCCCCTCAGAACGGCCATTCGAATCTAGCACCTGAAAACTATATATCGTGCCAAGAATGATAGACGGTCCGGCGCCAGAGTTGTCTTGGTTACTCCTGGGGGACGGTCGATCTACTATGCTTTAAGATTGGAGTTTCATGCCACAAACAATGACTCCGAGTACGAAGCCTTGATTGTCGGGCTATGACTCGCAAGGGAATTTGGAATAAAAAGGTTGGACATTTCCTGCTACTCCAAGATAGTTATAAACCAAGTTCGGAAGGAGTTTCAAGCCAAGGGACCGAGACTTGTGTCGTATTTAAGTGGGAAAGCTGCTGGGTAATTTTGAACATTACAGTATCTCCCATATCCCTCGGATAGAGAATCAGAAGGCAGATAAATTGGCTAAGATGACTAGCTCTGACAATCCTGAGAATACGGAAGTTGTCCCAATTTTGATCAGATGGAAATTGATCCGATAATGGAAACTGAATCAGAAAAGGAGTCGTGGATGACACCTTTAAAGAACTAACTTATCAATGGAACGCTCCCGACCAAGAAAAGCGAAAGGCGCGCCGTTATTCTTGAGGCTTTTAGATATGTTATGCAAGGCGGAGTTTTTTGTCGACTAGGATTCTTGATGCCCCTCCTCCGGTGTATAGCCCATGACGACATCGAGCGAGTACTGAACACGAAAGTGAATGTGGCGACCACACCGGGGGCCAAACATCGGCTAAGAAAATATTGCGATATGGATATTTCTGGCATACTGTGAATAAAGATGCGGCTAAATATGCACGGCGTTGCGACAGATGCCAGAAATTCGCTAAGGTCCCTAGGGCACCTCCTAGTTGATTGAAGACAATGATGAGCCCATGGCCATTCGCTGTCTGTGGAGTTGATATTATAGGAAGCCTACCAATCACAAAAGACAACAAAATTCGCAATCGTGGTTGTGGATTACTTTACGAAATGAGTCGAAGCAGAACCGTTGACCACGATCACGACCAAGCGAGTGATAAACTTCATCGTTAGAAATATCATATGTCGGTTTGGGATCCCGAAAATTATTATAACAATGGGACCTAGTTTGATAGCACCGAGTTTCGTGACTTTTGCCAAAAGTATCATATCGAGAAAAGGTACACTGTTGTAGCGGATCCGCAATCGAATGGACAAGCAGAAGCGACAAACAAGGTAATTAAGTCCATTCTGAAGAAGCGATTGAAGCGGATCAGAGCCATATGGGTCGACGAGTTACCCTTGGCATTATGGGCCTACAGAACAACTTATAAATCGGCAATGGGACACCCCCCTTCTCCCTCGCATTCGGATCAGAGGCGGTCATTCCGGTCGAATTAGAAGTATCGTCTCACAGAACCACCTATTACGATCCAATGACTAACAATGAGCTACTCCTCGAGTCCTTGGACATGATTGAGGAAAAAAGGGATGAAGCGGATCTGCGTGCCTTGAGCACAAACAACAGGTCACTCGATATTACAATAAGAAAGTTCGGTCTTGAACTTTTGAACCTGGAGACCTGGTATTGAAACGTGTCTTCTCAGACCCCGTCTTCTTGGGCCCGAAATGAGAAGGACCATATACCATCCTACGGAGGCTTGATAATGGATTATTCAAACTAGCGACCATGGATGGAAATGAAATCCCCAGAGTGTGGGACACCCAGCATTTGCTGCATTACTTGACATGAAATTGTCATTTTTACTCTTTTGTTTTTAGGACCATGTAAAAAGGCACGATTTGCCTAAAACAGTCTGGTTGCATAAGCAAAAGATTATGAAGTGGACGTAGGTCATGATTCGACCGAACCACTATAAAAATAATGTGTCATTTACCTTTACTGCCCTGTTTCATGCTTATCCTTTTATTTTTATTTGTATATGCTACTACTTTTGTGATTTTCATTTCAGACCCGGCATTCTAAAGTAGATGGCGCAACTACCAGTACTTTAACTCTCGCGATTCGAGAGAAGGTATAAAGGACGAGAAAACGAAACGTCCATAAGGCGTGAAGGTGCACCACGAGTAAAAAAACCCGCCTTTAACTTCACTGTACCCTTGGCATCCGACGGGAGAGTATAAAGGCGCCTGAGACTAAGCGTCACGAATGAACTCCCACCCCACTGAAGGACTGAGGGACAGATTGAAAGCTGAGTTCGAACTCTATCCTGGGCATACGACATAAGAGTATAAAGGCATTCTGACTGAAGTGCCGCAAATGGGCTCCTATCTCGCTATAGAACCGGGGGCAAGAGTAAAAGCTGAGCACGAACCCTTCATTTCCGGACATGAGGGGCAATACATAGTTGATCCTAATCAATCCTAAAACAAGCCCTGGACAGACATCATGTTAAAGATTGATTAGAGGCATATATATGCACATCGCAATGAAAATAACACGATATGCTATAATTCAATTTTTTGCCTGCGGTGACGACTCATGGTGTAGTTTTGTTTATAACTAAGTTGTGGTTTGAATATTTATGTACATGACTAAGTACGAGAAATTTGCAGGTACAAAATAATGCGAAAGAAACAAGATTTTTATTTACGAAGTGCAGAGCTACAAACTGGTCAAAATGTAAGGGTCACTCTCGCAACTACAGCAAAAGGCCAGTAGAAACTTAAAACAAACAAAAGCAAGCAAACTCTATTTGGGCTTTGAGGATGACTTCGGCTTCTTTTCCTTCTTCTGTTTCTCTGGATCCTCCTTGCTAGCATCAGAGATATCATGCTTTTTCCTTTTCTTCTTTTCCGAAGGGGGATCTTGTGGAGCGCCGGAGGACTGGAATTCAAGCTGTGTAGTTATCGACTTAGAGAACTTTATAACCAACTCAGAACCGGGGACAGCTACAACGAACGGCGGTATATTTAAAGGCTTTTCCTCGTCTTCAACTTTCAAAAGCTCATCATTTTTGATCTTTATCTCGGCTAAGGTCATACTATCATCCTCCTTAGTCCCTCCTGTGATGGCGACATCCTCCTCTTCATCTCCGTCGTCACCATCAGTGTCCTTCAGAGCTCCAAATATCTCAGCAACTTTAGGGTTATCTGTGCTTGGCGGTATAATGGCCTTTTCAACTGCCTCAGTCTCTATCTGCTCCTTTCCAATCCCTTCAGTTGGCTTGACACCTATATCACGAGAAGCAACTGTTATTAAGTTAGGAGAAAATGCGGTCCTCTCTACTGTTTGCTCCATAATGCGACGACAAGCTATGACAGCTTTGACAAATTGTGGAGAGAATATGGAGATACCTTCCGCCGATTGCTCATCTGGAGCTGTAATAGAAACCTGAGCAGGTGGAGGAACAGGAATTCCAGAGGTTAGTGGGTCATCAGGATTGTACTCCTCAACCCCAGAAGGCCCCGAGTTCTACAGCTGAGCTTAAACCTTCATCAACCTTATTTTTGCCTTTAAGCTTAAGCCTTTCCTCCTCCATAGATTCTTTAGTTAGACGCCTCCCTTCTGCTAGCCTTTCAGGTTCCTCACCCCTGAGGTAAGTCCGCATGAGCTGGTCCTCATCGATAACCTCAACTTGTAAACGTTGCTTTTCACCTTCTTTTTTGATTTTGAAGTTACGTGCTTTAGTGTGCTATATTGGTTAGTAATAATTGTCTAGGATATTATATAAGAAGTCACGTTTTTGGCCTATTAATGAATGCTAAAATTATTAAAGTTCGACAGATGCAGATTCGTTGTTTAACACTTTTTATTATCATTGTTTTTTTCTTTGAAAGATTGGTATTGGAAGGTTTTATCTTGAATTAGATTTCGCTTTTTTACCTTTTGAGATAAATTGGTTGTTGGTGGGTATCCTAAAATCCGGTACATGTTAGTCAAGGTCTCACATTTCCGTTAACCATAAAAGATTTTGGATATTGATGCAGATATGACACTCTATCCATTCGAATTCGTTGTTGTGTTTGTTGCTTGTGCTAGAGACTCGATCTTTAATATCATTTTAGAGATGTTATAAAACCGCATTTATCGTGTTATATTGATATTTTGATACAAATATTGTTCAAAGCACTGCTCTTGGTACTAATAAATATAATGTGGTAATGAAAACCAAAATTTAGTACACGATAATCAATTTAAGTTGCAACGAATGATGGTTGGATATAAGCGTGTAGTACAAATATTGAAATTTTCGATGTTTGTTATTAATAAAAGTAATGAAAACCAAATTTTAGTACACGATAATCAATTTAAGTTGCAACGAATGATGGTTGGATATAAGCGTGTAGTACAAATATTGAAATTTTCGATGTTTGTTATTAATAAAAGTAATGAAAACCAGATTAGATGTGATATGGATAATGGCCACGATGATTACAGTCTTGCATACTTTATAAAGCTAACAATTGATAGAACAGAAAATAGCGTTTTGATTTTGTTTTTTATGCATGTCAGTCGAACGTACATCCTTGCGTTATACAGCTAGAAATTGATAGAACAGAAAATAGTAATTTGATTTTGTTTTTGGTGCATGTCAGTCAAACATACATCCTTGAGAAATAATCGCTGTATGCAAATGAGGACTTAGAATATGTTTGAGTTACTGAGTATTAACAGAACAACTTGTTCTTAAAGTTAACACATCGAATATTAAGTTAACAACAGTTGCTAGGTTTATATGAAGCATCATAAGATGTGTATGTTTCGTGAAATACTTACTCTAAAAATCTCCTAATTGCTATATGTTTTGTGAATACCCTACAATTAGCTGCTGTAAGGTTTACTCACTTAAACTTATATATACATACACTTTTATATTTATACTCATATTCATATATGTTGAAACCGGATGATTTAAATATTTTCTGAAAAAGAAAAGAATTTAGCTAATTGATCTTATCAATCAATTAGGCTATGCATTGAATGAATAAAATGGAAAGATTCGAGATGGTATATTTTAGAAGACGACAATTGATCTAAATAAATAAATTATAGGATGGGTTTACGAGTGAGGAAAGAAGTCTATTTATAAATTCATTTATTTTGCAATATTAAGAAATAAAAGATTGTTGATGGAGATTGCTGCAAACAAGAAAAATAATAGAAATCAGGATCACCATTATCCATTAGATATCAAATCCTGGATATCTAGAAAGGTTCATGATGACTGGACGACTAATTTTCTTAATCTCCATGTAATTCTTTCATTCATAAGTCTACTTAAATGAAGGGTTTCTTCTTATTTGTGTGTGACCGTGAGAAAAAAATATCCTCCATTATCCTCTTCTTTCGTTTACCCTAGTTTAGCTTGTCAAATCAAATTTGGGGGTTTTGAGCGTAAATATATCCTTGGAGAAATTGGTTATTCAATTTGTAATTAAATGTTATCTCTCCACTGTGCAGCTATGCTACCTATAGTTTTGTAACCTTTCTCTTGTGTTCGCTTTGTATCATCTTTCTGAAATAGGGCTGTCAATGGATACCTGAAAAATCCGAAATCCGTCTGCATCCGCATCCGAAAAGCGTACAAATATTCGATATCCGGAAAAGCGGATGCGAATGCGAATATAGACATATCCGCATCCGAAAATTATCCGTCCGCTTTTTTCCACGATTATAGCTTAAATTATGTGTATTTTAACATAATTAAGTATACTAATCTAATATTTTGCAAAATTGAAAGTCTATAAACTCATGCATATTGCTCAAAATTATATATTATCATATATTTATGTTTAGCACTTTAATAATCAATTGGGTTGAAAAAGCTTAATATTAACCTTAAAAAAATTCATTTATGTTCATTGATTTGTCGACTGTTGGCGAAGCGGATAATTATCCGATATCCGTCCTTATCCACGGATGCAGATATCCGATATCCGAAAATGGTTTTGGATGCGGATGCGGATGCGGATATGGCACTATCGGCATCCGAAAATATCCGTTGACAGCCCTATTCTGAAACAAAGATAAATTGTTATCTCTACTCTTCTTCTTTTTTCTTTTTTTCTTTGCTTGATTATTTTTCAGTAAATTTGCTGTTGATAATTAATCGACAAGCTAGATCATTCTTTTACTGTTTCCACGCTTTGGTATTCTGCTGTAGTTTTGGAATTGCTCAATTTAATTATAATTTCGTGGCTAATTCTATTCATATCACTCTTTCCTTCTTTCACACCCTGCTTAATTAAAGTAAAAAAAAGAAAGAAAATCATACCGCACGCTTTCCCTTCCACCTCCATAGTGCCAAAAATACCCTCAAATTTTTCGGACCACGGTCAGCTGTGGTGATGTTTTGTTCATCTTGTTCGGTTCAAACTAGGTTATCACACAAAGCTCACTCGTTTTGAACTAGGTTATTATGCCAACCTCGCTCGGTCTGAACTACACAAAACTTGCTTGGATCACACTATGTTTTTACAAAAACATCACTTTGTTTAAGCTTATGTGTGTTTTTTATTTCTTTTGGATGCGATCTGTCATAGTTTGAAAATGTGTAATTTAGGAGAATCTGAAAATGGATAAAATAACGGGGTGTGAAAGGAGAAAATCAGGGCTTAAATAGAATTGGCCTAGTTTTGCATCTCATATTGTTATTTGGAGCTGTAGATTTTGCACAATAATAAATACGTACATATGTATATATACATCCACTTATTATTAACTGATGGTTAAAGTATCCTCCTTTTTTTATTTACTTTCATGGATTCTGATTGCAATTGTTAATGAGTATCAAATGATTCTTTTAATGCTAAAATGAATTAAACATTGTCTGTAAATGTTTGCAAAAAAAACGCACCAGCCTCTCGAGGTATATTTTTGGTAATTAGTGAAGATATTTGTTCTCAGGCATTGGGCCCTTACACTTTTAAATGACATCTTAGTGCTTCAGCTAAAATCACAACCTTTCGAAATTTGGCTTTTGCTGTAGATACCCTGTGCGGTTCTGCAAATATCACTTTTGCAACAATATTTCCATTTTCCTTTTGTTTTGTAATAATTACTTCAGAAATTTAAATATAAATTTTTTGATTTATATATGCATTGTGTGAATTTTTGTTTCTAATTTATGAATCAAGATGTTGCTTATGTTCAGAATTATAGACAAACAGGTTCAAAATTACCGACATAAGCACATGATAGGACTTTTTACTTCTCCTCAGACAGCAGTTACATGCCAAGTTTTAGTTGATAGGTAATTGCAATTATTATATGCCGATTGCATGATTTTAACTCTGGTTTCCTCATCTTTTCTCTTCTTTTAGTCTGCTGATCTAATACATTGATTTTGCAAGTTCTAACCATACCCTCGTATATATACTCAGTTGTTAATCTTAAATCTGAATTTTTAGTGGCACCCTTACATATATTTCTTCTTATCTAGTAGTTCGTCTATTTTGCTATTTTCCACAAGCACATAAAATTGCAAATGTTGTGTGTATTATTGCATCAGACAGCAATAATATGTGTGTATGATATATGTTCAGGCTTCCTGTTCGCTGGGACAAGACGGTGATAGTAGTGATGAACGAAGTACGTGTCAGCAGTCCATATCACCCTGAAAATGTATTTGGAGGAACTCCAGCAGCCAATAACCGTGTTAGGAAAGTGGTAAATTCTTGTTTTCCATTTTCCATTTTCCTCTTCGCACGAATGTAGTCTGTATAGTCCCTATCCAATAATATTTCGCTGTTTTTTTGTAGATTGAGCTTGAAAGGAAAAGGTTGCGGGTCTGACTTAGTGGAGACTTAATGCAACATATTGAATTTTACTTATTTGAAATAATATCATCTTGGTGTTTTAGAATCGATGAGAATATTATTATTATGCTTGCAGAAGGGATATGTTATGAACATGGTTGATGGTACCATCGGTTTTAGTTTTTTCAATATATATTCCGTTGATTATTCTTTGTTTTTTCTCTGAAATTAGATCCGTTTTGTGTGTCCAAGCGTGTCCAAGCGATGGTATGTTGTATTTTTGGAGTTTATGTTAGTTGATGATGCTGACTGCTGCAGGAACAATAATGTACATGTTCATGTTTATCTGTATCGTATATGCTTTTGTGCTGAAACTTTGCTTTTAAAGTAGGACTTGCATGTGAAAGCAGGATGCGGGTACCATGCAAGGTACCCCAGTCTTTAAACGTGAACAAACGATGTACTACTCCCTTGATAAAAGAAAGCAGCCTTTGCTGCTTTGGATGCGACTCTAGCTGAAATTTATAATTTTGCTGTTAAAAATGGTAAAATGATAATTTTTTTTATTGTTGGATGATTCGATGACTGCAGGGATTACCAAAACGACCATGACAATTAGTGGTGAACTCAAACGTAGGCTCATCCATCGTCAACCCTTTGTTGAGACTGACATGCTCTTAGAACATTAAAAATATTGTAATTTGTAACATTCACACATGGCATGCTTTGATTGGCCTTTTTTATTGTCAATTACGTAGTTTCGTATTTCGAAATCTTTTCATTTCTTCGTATCGTTAATATCTAGTGGTTTAGATTTAGTGCTGTTTTGATTTTAATGGTTGACATTTCTTCTCATTTCCTATATATTCAAATTTGCTTTCCTTTACATTTCTCTCTTCTACTTTGTAAACTCGTATTTTGAGAAGACCGTTACACTTTGGATTTGTATATTGGATAACTCGAAAATCGAACACGGATGTTTGTACGAAGCTATGAACAGGTGGATTCATTGAAATATCACTTTATGACAAATTGGATTGAAGCTCAAAATTTCGTTAAGTATCAGATCGATACCTATCTAAGCAAAAGAGCAGAATTGAAAATTTGAATAAGTCTCGAGTCGTTGCCTATCTGAGACATAGAATTTTAATATTCAGAACTTGACTAGAACTTCGTCAATAACTCAAAATGGAAGGCTCAATCATCGAACTAAAACCAAAAGAGGCAAGAAGACAAAATAGTGGATCCACCCTGGGGTGTAACCCCCAAGGGATCAATATCGATCACCCTTGGGGCGATCCGACCCCTACTATTGTGGGCTGGTTTGTCTTACCTAGGCAGGTCTCCCTTGTATGTTTCTGGACCGATCAGACTTCGTTTTTCAACTATAAATAGACCTTCAAGGTTCCATAAATGGGATCTTCTCTTCTCCACGCAAAAATCTGTGCTAAATCCTAGAGATAACTTCATCTTCTGTTTTATTCATATGACAGTACTTGTAATCACAGTATAAACAAAGATTACTTCATTCTACTTGAACTAAGAAAACTTTATATTAAGCAAACAATTGTTAAGAAGAAAAGAACATATAGATAACCTAAAGAAACTACGATCGAAGGAAGTCAAGAGGCTTCTTTTACCGGAAATTCCTCTGCTTATCTCATGAGGGAAAAATGGACAAGGTGGAAAATCAACTTCAAAGCTGCTTAGGACGTTAGGAAAACCTACTCAAGAAACAAGAGGAAACAATGACTAATTTCCTGGACAAATCAGAAGGTCAGGTGGTCAGAACATAGGTAGGCTGGACCCAGCAACGCGATGGCACACAGGCTGGAACCGAGGGCAACTTCCCCTATAACTCAATGGATCGGTATTGTCCCCATTCCCCGAATTACTACCGACTCGATGTTAACCAGAAGGATGCTCCTGGAGACTCTGAGTTTGTCGCTGACACTACTCGAACTCAGAATTTGGACTTCGAAGATCATTCGGGTGTGTATAGGTGGAAACTTTGGATTGGATCAAGTAGGATATGACCTTGTTCAAGGAAATATGATTATTACCAACAAAACTTTGGCAACTAGAGGCGAACTTTCTGGTTTGGATACTGAAGGCACTTGGGCTAAGGGCTTTGGCTATGGAGAATGGCGAGAGCTAATAAACGATAATGATCGAATAATGGATATAACTCGAAGAGCTTTGAGAGGTGGATTACCTCGATAAGATATGAATTACATTTGGAGTCTCTTTACTCTAAACATACGAAATTTGAGGACTCCGATGAACTTCAAATTACCGGCACTATAAGTTTACGATGAGAGGAACCATCCTACCACTATCTCAAGCGATACATGGAGATACTGGGGCATCAGATGATGTCATAGCTAAGTGCTTTCCATTGTTTCTTTCAGATATTGCTATCTATCGTTTTGGTAGTTGGAAAGTGGCTCTATCAGAAGTTGGAGCAATTTTATTGAAAATTTTATTAAATAATTTCGGGTCCACGTCTCTCGACCCAAAATTGTGATGATTCTTACAAATATATGTATAATGTTTAATTAATTAGCATTTTATTTATTTATTTTATTGACTAACTTTTATTTATTTATGCAATCAATTAACTTAAAATTATTTACTTAATTAAATTTTTTTAATTAAATTATATTAATTTTGAAATTCAATTCATATGCATATATATATATATTTAACAAGAAAGGAAAATTATATATAGCAAAAAGGAGATAATAGTCAATATCATATGGCTAACAAAACCGATCATACAAAACATCCTCTAAAAACACTCTGCACTAAAGCCTGTCATACAAAACATAAAACAACGTGAAACTGGGGGAGGGAGCGAAAGACACCAACACACACCAACAAACACACACAACCAAGCAAGCAAGCCAAAAACCCAAACCAACACGGGGAAAAGGCCAAGACAGGCCTCACCCTACTTCCGAACGAGGAATGGGGTTTGAAGAAATATCAAATGACCTAGCCAATGTTAAAGAGTTACGGTTCAAGACACCCTTGAATGGCCTACCTCGAAACATAAAGAAGACGCCATCTTTAACTTTGTGTATGATAAAGGCTGAACACATAGGAAGATCATCAAAGGTGGCCTTATTACGAGAGCACCAAATATGCCAACAGATGAGACAAGGGAAAAGCCCATAAAGCACATACCCTAGGGTTTTACCCTTTCTACCCTTCCACCACAACCAAGGCAAGTCGAAAAGGGAGAGAGCACTGCTCTCTAATCCAACCATAAAACAAAAGAAAGACCAGACAAGACGGGCACAATCCCCATTGAAAAACAATTGTGAAGATGTAACAACCCGAATTTTATAACATGTTAAAACAAGAAATCAGGGCAGAATTAAATTATAAAATAAGAATCAAGAGAAACGGGTTGCGCCGTTGCGTTCGTCTCGGAATTCTGGTTGGAAACGAGTCCGAAATTTCGTAAATCGAAGTCCGTATGACCGAGATATGGCCTCTAGAAGTTTCACGTAAAATCAGAAAACGAAAACAATTCAAATTCGAATTTCGAATTTAGCCCCAAACAGACTGGACGGGAAAATTTCCCTCCCAGGACCCAGGTCGACTGGGGAGTCAACTGGGTAGTCGACCTCTCCAGGACCAGGTCGACTGCCCAGTCGACCTGGGTGCCGACCTGGGGGTCGACCTCCCTGGTCGGGCCAGGTTAGCCTGGTGCACCTGCTTGCTTGTGTGGTCTGGTTGGTTGGCCTGTGACGATTTTCAGTGGCTCAGATCTATTCTAGGGTTGATCCTATGGCCTAAACTAGCTCCTACTTCTATAAAAACACCCTAAGACCTAACCTAAATCACTAAAAACCATCCTAACAACAAAGTGCTGCCCAAATGTCTCTTGATCATGGCCTCCATCTTCATCTTCAAAGGCCTAAGCATGCAAACTTGATTCAAGTCAAAGGAGCAAGCTTTCTACATCAAATCAAAGGAGCTACTTATATTCTCAAGGCTTCTAGTGTTGCTACATCATTCCTAGAGCTTCTACAACGATTCTATGACGATTCTTGCTCCTAATTCACTAGCCACGCTTTGTAAGTTCTAGCTACTTTTAGATCTAAACGGTAGTTTTAATGTTGACATGGAATAAAATGAGATGGAACATAAGTATGCTAGTCTATGTGAATCTAGTCTTGCCTCTTTCTTGAACCTATGACTTTGGGCTATTTCTTAGTGATTAAATCATGCCACTCATGTTGTGTTTGACTTAGTTTATCATGCAAGATTTAATCTTGACTTGTGGAAATGTTGGCATGAATCCTTAGAACAAATTTGGCTTATGGATTATTTATATGAACTTGACTTGGGGCTTATGCATGAACTTAAACCCCTCATGACCATTTACATGCCTATGATGATGAACTTAGTGTTATGCTATCATACATGCTTGAGGCCAATCCTTTTATGCTATCATACATGCTTGAGGCCAATCCTTTTATGCTATCATACATGTTTGAGGCCAATCCCTTTATGCTATCATACATGATTTGAGGCCAATATGTTGTCATATTATTCCTACTATGTTGACTCGCTTTCACTTGCGTTGGGGATACGCCTTGGGTAGTTTAGGCAAACGTGAGACAGGCTATGAAATTTAACATGAATTAAGTAATGGGACAATAGGCACAAGTGTAAAACGTGGACTTTGTCGTAGCCTAAATTTGACATGAACATGATAAGTAGGAAAACATGAAAGTGGCCAACACGAGGTTGGGTTGAGTTTGTAGCATAAATCTGCCCGGAACCGCCCGACAAATCCAGTAGCTATGGACAATAAGACCCAATGTGAGAAGTTGGTCATATCGCGCTCAAAACCCGAGGTTAGACTAGGTTGTGGTGTAAAGCTGCCCGGACCCGCCCGGCGTAACCAGTAACCACAACAAAGTCTAATGTGAGAGGTTGGGGTGCATTAATTTACTTAATGCCACATGATAAGGTTAAGTTAGTTTGACTAATGGCACTTAACCGATAGGATATGAATGGGTAGGTTAAGTAAGACCCGACTTGATTTCTTAAAGACACTTAACCATATAACATGATTTGCGGATGGGTTAGTTTAACCTAAATGGGTTGATAACACCCGACTGGGATAACGCGATGCGTGGTAGAGTTAAGTAAACCCACAAGAATGATACTTAACCATTATAAATACGACTAGTGGATGGGGTTAAGTTAACCTACACTTAACCAATCCGACGCGGTAATTTGATGGGGTTAAGTTAACTTACACTAACCAATCAGACTTGATGATTTGATAGGGTTAAGTCACGAACCTCTTAAATATACTTAACCAATCCGACTCGATAATTTAATGGGGTTAAGTTAACCTACACTTAACCAATTTTACTCGGTAAATTTGATAGGGTTAAGTTAACCTATATTTAACCAATCTGACACGGTAAATTTGATAGGGTTAAGTTAATCCATACTTAACCAATCTGACACGATAATCTAGGGTTAAGTCATGAACGTCTTGATACTTAACCAACTTGATACATGGTTTGTAGGGCTAAGCCTTGAACTTGAATACTTAGCCAATTTTGACATGATTCGTAGGCGGGGTAAGTCATGAACTCGAATGACAACACTTAACCCGTGAGACAAAACCCTAGTTCAGGGGACTAAGTGAAAAATCGTAGTTAATAAGCATAACGGGAAGGGAAACTAAGTGATAAACCTTAGTTAAGGATAACTAAGTAATAATTCTTAGTCAAGACAATTGGACCAGTTCACAGATAGATGAGTAACCTGATACGGTAGGTCATCGTTTAAAACGAACACACGAGGAGGAGCGAATGTTTATCTGACTTAGATAAAGGCTCCAGCGAACTGGGTGACGAAGCGGTAGCTTCAGGGGACGTGAGGGTACTCTTGGTATCCCTCTGTGAGGTTGCAGTTGATCCTCCTGGGCTCACAGAGGTTAAGGTCTGCGGTAGAAGAACCAAGGGTATGCCTTGGTTGCTGTGCGAGCAACCTAAAGACTGGGGTGGATTAGCGTGGAGTCGGCGATATCTAGTTTAGCCCTGTGATAGCACGTCGTCGACTACCTACCATCTTTAGTCAATCGTGTACGTATGCGGAAAGGCAGAGAACTCCCAACAAACCATATACTTGCTATCTAGTTATGGGTGAGGTTGGCCAATAGAAAAGTGGGGCATAGGTGGCCGGAGTATAATTCTCGTGCATGATTTTCTTGGATTGCCTTTCAGTAGTTGAGGGAGGGGTCACGTGGGACCATAACCACCGGTAGAAAAACAGACCTTGATATCTGCATCGGCAGATAACCTAAATCTCCCGACCGAGTCCTATATTTCTTGATTAGCCCTGGCACGGGACTCGGATGGCACATTGAGATACATGTGCATCTAGACATGGAAAAACGATTCACGATACATACATGGGAAAAGGGCGTGGTTGACGGGTAGCGTAATCCCTAGCGGTCCTAGGTGGCTAAAAACCCAAACCGAGTTACGAAAACGTCTAGTAGGTAGCGTAATCCCTAGCGGTCCTAGGTGGCTAAAACCCAAACCGAGTTACGAAAACGTCTAGTAGGTAGCGTAATCCCTAGTGGTCCTAGGTGGCATAAATCCTATCCGAACATTCAAGAATTCATGGTAAGAAAATACAGCTAGATCAAGGGTGACAGTCCAAAACGATTTCAAGGATAATGGAACTATGTTGAAGTAGTACAGAACTACGTGAGGAAGCCCGTAGGATTTACGGCAAGGGACTAAACATATACATGGAAAGAAACATACGAGTTGGGAAAACCTACATTAGGTTGACATGGACCATTTCATGACATTGGGCAAGGGACATTTTGTAGCTAACACATGACACGGGTTGGGATACTAGTACGGAAGGTGCAGGGCAAATATACTTGATAGAACCTTGGGGTGTATTACTCGATAGAACCTTGGGATGTTATACTCGATAGAACCTTGGGATGTTATACTTGATTCATAGTGACCGTAGTTTATCTTGATACAGTAGTTCATCCTGTTACCTTGGTTTAGCTTGTCTATCTTGTCATCATCCTTATGTTTACTTTCAGTTTATGCATGTCATGTTACCTTTACCTGTTTTTATGCTGGAAGTAGATAGGACTTACCAGTCTTTATGACTGACCCCGTTTTCTTTCGCCTCTTTGTCTTCCGTTTCCCCCCCCCCCAGGTTTTCAGGGAGGAAATACTGTTATTTAGCTCAGACTTCTTCTGCTTCAAGGTCATCATGTATGGCTTGGATTTTTCTTGGCTATGGCTGCTTTATCGTTTTACTTGGGGAATATTTTTTGACTGTGGTTTTATGCTTCTTTAACTATTGCAAGACAGGTTTCCAATGTAATGGCTTTTAAAGGCATTTTGATGTAAAAGGTTTTAGACCTTATAATTTTATGAGGTAATGAAATTTGGTTTTTCTTCCGCTGTTTTATATGTTCTGTCTTGTAATATTTCTGTGCATGTTTACCTTGACAACGCCCCTCCAAAGCTAGTGCATTCCCTTGTGAGTGATCCTGGCGGAGGTGGGGTGTTACAGAAGATGATTCCTCACCGCCTGCTATACAACACTTACACAGAGACACGATAGGGATCCCAATACTCTTGATATTTCCATCTAGTGGTAAACTATCGTGGATGATCCTCGATATAAGAATGGAAACCTTGGGAGCGATACGGGAGTCCCAAATAAAAGAGAAAGCAGGAATTCGTGCAACCGACACCTGAGCCGACTGCCAAACTTCCTAAAGGGAGAAAAAACCATTTTCCAATCTGATCCCACCGCCGTGGGAGTCGGAGAAGTTCTTGACAGGCTGCATATGCTTCTAAGTATCACTAGCGTAAGACGGAGTGCTAGAGAAGTCCGTCGAAAGCAAACGATGATACTTGGCGTGAAGGAACGACACCCAAAGAGAATCATTGAACCGGAATCGAACCCAAAGCTTACAAGTGTAAGCAATACAAAAATCCCGTAGATTCTTCAACCCCAACCCACCTTCTTTCCTGGGGAGACAAATGACATCCCAAGCAACCCAGTGGTGGCATTTAGCATCATCTTTACTCCCCCATAAGGAAGACAATGTTAACGAATGGAAAACTCGAAAGGAGGAGGTAGGTGTCATGGAAGAAAACACACGAGACCCGATAGAATCAAGAACGGATTTAATGAGAACAAGCCTTCCGGCCTGTGAGATGAGGGAAGAGTTCCAATGGAAGATCTTACTTCTAGCTTTGTCTGTCGATGATCAAAGGTCGCATTGAGCTTACATCCTATGTATAGAACAACACCAAGGTAAGGAAGAGGCAAAGAGAGGTCCTACAGAATCCATAGAAGGTTTGAATCCAAGATACCCTTTCCGAGTACCTACCCGAGGATGGAACGAAGCAACTCTTCGAGGAATTGATGAGCTGCCCGGAGCACCTCTCGTACAGATGAATAAAAGACAAGAGTCACTAAAATGAACGAAGACTACCATTAGTAAAAATGATGATGTCACCCGCAAAAGACAAGGAAGAGATAACGGGGCAACCGGAAGGAATTCCAAAACGATGGACCTGACCCAAAATAGTCAGAGAATGCATACCTCAGATAAAAGCTTCCGCAGCAAAAATGAACAGAGTCGAAAAAAGGGGATCCCCTTGCCGCAAACCCTTGGCAGAATGGAAGTACCCATTGGTCGATCCATTAATGAGAATCGAAAATCAACAGTTAGAAATAACTCGCCAAACCAAATCAATTAGCAACTCAGGAAAACCAATGCATGGAGAACCTTGATGGTGAAAAACCAAGACATCTTATCATACAACCTTGGCTATATCCAATTTTAACATCACGTTAGATCTCTGAACCTTCTGATCAATTTGAGAGATAAGCTCTTAAGCAAGCAGAATATTGTCAGTGATAAGACGTCCCTTAACAAATCCTGCTTGGGAAGACGAAATAACACGCTCCATAAAAGGTGTTAGACGAGAGGTTAGCACTTGGAAATGACTTTGTTAGGAAAGTTGCACAAACTGATAGGTCTGAAGTCACAACGAGACCTTGGATTCTCACTCTTAAGAATGAGGATAACATTGGTGGAGGTCCAACCTTTTGGAATCACACCACCCAAGAAAAAAATTTGGATCGCTAAGCCAAAGTCTAGTTGAATGGTCAGCCATACACTACAGTAGAAACTACTGTTGAAACCATTCAGACCACTCGCATTGTCCTTGCTAAGCGCAAACACGCACGAAAAGGAGGGAGGGCAAAAGAGGTCGTCCGCTTCTTCGAGGAAAACCAACCTAGGGATGAAGGAAAACGTATAAGGATAGGAGGCAGAAACAAGCTGACATTGAGAAACGATTGAAAATGAGAAACGATCCTCTCTTTAACATCCTCAGGAGAGGATGCCAAAGACTGATCCGGATGAGGGATTTGATGCATGGCTAGAATAACATTATTCTTCCTGATAGTAGAATGGAAAATTTTTGAGTTAGAATCGCCTTCGTCTAACCATATAAGCCCAGCCTTTTAGCAAAGGAATGCATGCTCAATGCGAAGTTCGGAGTTGAAGATGAGTTAGGCCTGGACCCATCTCTCCTTATTCGAAATAGAGGGATCGTCATCGTTGGAAGATTCTGCGAGAACCACATACTCTTCCACCGAAAGAACTCTTTCAAAGATGTTCTTAAAGACTGAGGAGTTCCAAGAATGGAGACATGACTTAAGACGCTTAAGCTTAAGGGAGAAGACAATGATAGGACAACCAAAAGCGGTAGCTGACCAAGAATCTTCCATTGTCTAGTGGGAAGAATGATGGGAATGCCACATAGTCTGAAACCGAAATGAATATGACCCAGAAAAAGCACGAGGAGAGCAAAATAAAATCATCGGTGCATGATCTGAGTTGGTGTGGTGAAGATGGAAAACAAAAAAAGATAAGGTTGAACCAACCTTCTGAAGCGAACACTCGATCCAGACGAGAGAATATCCTACTTTAACCATCTTGGTTGTTACGCTAGGTAAAGGATGAAACAACAAAGAACACTTCAAATAAACCAGATCCAATAATGAACGCACTGAAATCAGAGACCACGACCCGATTAACATAAGAACCTCCGCGGTTTTCCGCCTACGTAGAAACAACACTGAAATCACCCCCGATGACCGAGGCTACATAGCCTAGATCAGCAAGCGCCAATAAGTCAGACCAAAGGTCAAACACTCAGTGCGACCACATTCGGCGTAGACCATAGAGAATAGAAAGGGGGGGAAGAAGTTAGAGATCGAGCAAACAAGGGAAAAGAGCTGGGACGAGTCAAAGACTGGGTTGGCAGAGACGTTTTTAACCCAAGGAATCCAAATTTTGTTGGAAACGTTGGAAACACCTGCTCCAAACCCGAGGGAAAGAATAACATTAGTAAGAACCTCAATGTTCACAAGAGGCTCTTGGAGCGAAACCAAATAGAAGGAGTGTTTCTTGACAACATGTTTCAAGCGAGTTAGAGACGCATTTTTGCCAATGCCATGGATGTCCAAAACAAAAAATTTGCCATTACAGCAAAGACGAGAGAATAAGACCCGAAACCCTATTAGAACAGAAGATGGAAAAAACAAAATCAAACAAGGTATAGCATGTGTCGAGTGGATCTAGTGATATACTCGGTCACGACTATAGAGGAAATGTGAATAGCATGTGGGGTTCATGGTCTAATGTAACACCCCACACTTTTCTGCGTCCAAATTTCGACAAAAATCGAAACTTAAACACATCCAAGCATGGAGCATGCATGTATGGTACCTATAATAAATGAGCATCAGCATAATCAGAGTAGATAAAAGAAAACTCACAGTGAAAACAAAATAGGATAACTAGTATTAACTCAAGTAACAACCTTTTTCAAAGTAATTCACTTTGTCAATACCGAGCATGAGAGAGAACGAGAACCAGAAGCCAAACTTAAACACCTGTGAGAACCTGACCTTCTCAAGAAAAAACCTGGGTGGTTGTAATGAGGAGTGGGGTCAGAACAACAAGATTCTAGTGAACATGAAATGTACAACACAAATTATAATACACAGATGTATCCTATTTGGTTCAAACCAAGATGTACGCCTACCAAGGATGGTGATACTAGCCTAACCTTGTAAATGTTTACGCACGACTTTACTACTCTTCCTAAAGTAGTATTCCCAAAGTATGATACCAAGATAGATTGTTTACGCATATATTGGTGAAGCCTTTATACTAGAACATGGCTGGTTATTTAATCGAGGTTAGACCCCCTAGTTACAGAGTTTCTCTCTCTCTCTATATATATATATATACACACACATGCACTTTCATTCGCTCATCCTTCCTCATATATTGCCTCGCTATCAATGATAGATATGGTGGGTTCTCTCCGATCGCTTAAGACCCTAGGCGGACCTATTGGCCACTTATTATTCCTCAAAAATTTATTAAACATTAACATAAACTAGAGGGCACTAGCTACAGGCCCTACTAGTTAAGGTTTCCATCATTAACGCATATACCCTTACCCGGTATAAGGTGAGAGATGGTATTTTATCGTTTGTTATACCTTCTAGTTGACTTTATTAGATAACGCCGCTTAAGACCCAGGAAGCAGACTATACGTGAAGGTTATTAGGTTCGTACCCCATTAGCCTTTAATACCTTTCCCTATTGGGATATAGTGGACTACGTCATTCCTCTTTAGTCCCTCTACACGAAAATACTATATGCACACAATTCATTATTGTCACGGGCTCTTATGGTTAATAATGTTTCACATTACTAACCTACTAAGTCCAATTCTAAATTTTAGTTATAAGTTTTGTATTAACTAATATAAATAAGGGAAGTTATATCCTCCTAGAAAATTTATTTAATTTCCTCCCCAAATTTGGACTTAGTATTAAAAAAAGTTCGATACCCACTAATCCCCTTTTTTCGTCATTTATTTTCGTTTAGAAGTTTATTGCCATTTATGACCATAACAGTCATATTTTCCTAGGGCAACCATTTACACTGGGTATCCCTAATTTATCCATCCCGAAGTATCTATTTCTTGTACCCCAATAGACAATTACTATTCTTATTTATTTATTGACTGTTATATATATAGTATATATATATGACTTTTCACATTTTAATGGCGGACGCGCGAAAATCATCAGATCTCCCCCCTAAACCTTCTTCTTCTTCAAATGTAAATCGGAATCCTCCTAAAGTCATTTCTGATGTAAATCCATCAAATAATGAAATGACTTCATCTCTGGATCCAGATCTAAATATGCTTAAGTTTGTGAAACCATTGGTCGACAGAATTTTTATACCGGAAGGAATTTTCAATTCATCAAAGGAATTATGGCACGACACTATTGCTCTGCATCCCATCAAATTCAGGTTATCTGTAATGAAGTTAAAGGAATATATCCACAAAGTCTAGAGACCCAAAGGTAATTTTGTTGTTCATATAGTTGTTGGATTTCATTTCGTTGTCCAATTTGAAGATTTTGTGGATTTTACTTCTGTTATAAATTCATCAACGTATTCGTATTTTGGTAACTTGCTGATGATAGAAAATCGTACCCTGGCTATGATTTTAGCAATTTTAAAGTAGAAAAGATTCAGATCTGGGTTAAGCTACATGATTTAGACATGGAATTATGGTCGAATGTTTCTCTTTCAATGACAGCTAGCTTCATCGGACAACCGATTTGTAAAGATGATTACACTGCTTCTAAGAAGATTACCATATACGTTCGAATTCTTATTTCGATAAATATTGCCTCTGAGTTATGTGACAAAATTCCAAATAAGCTTCATAATGGAATTGAGAAGGAGATTCAAGTTGAGTATGAGTTCATACCACCTCTTTGTAATCAGTGTAATGTTTTTGGGCACAACACTATAGTCCAGGAGTTAGAAAAGGAACCTGCATGGAAAAATAAGGATAATGAAAATGTTTCTTCACCTAACAATGATGATTCTCGAGCTATGGCTTCTTCTTCTAGTAAATCGATGATTAAGGGAATTTAGATTTTTTGGATTCCAGTTTTCCTGAAAATATTTTGCCTCACGATCTAAATCAAGTTGCTGGCAGTTTAAATGAAGACCCTCCAAATGAAGAAACACATTGTTGGATCTCGCTATATGGCGTTTTGATTATGACAACTATACATGTACATATATATTATTATCGACTAAACTTTGTCTTGTAGGAAGATACTCAACAACAGATTCAAGAGCTATAATTGAAGATTAAATATGTTGTAAGAGTCTGTTAGTCCTAGATTTATATGTTAAAGTCTTCCTTGATGATTATACACACACACGTTTTATATACATATAGTTTTCTAATTTAAATAAGGCAAGGAATAGGCAAGAAACATAAAACAGACGTCTGGCCTGAAAAATTCAGATGTCTGTTTGTTGAAACAGAATATTTTTATACAATATTCAGACGTCTGGTTGATATATTTCAAACGTTTGAAATGCCCCCGAAATACACTATTTCCTTTTTGATTTGATTTTTAAAATAAACAGACATCTGAATTTTATTTTCAGGCATCTGAATTCCGAAGAGTTGCATCCTTTATGAAGAGATACAACTATTTAATCCATATCTCTTCATCAAAACTCTTCACGATCAGTTGTATCTTTTTATATATTATAAATAGAGAATTGCTTAGATGATCCAATAACTGAATTTTATTCTAATTCTCTCTATCTTATTCAAAGCTCTCTAAGTTCTAAAAAGCTATCTACTTTTATACTTGAGACTTTTAAACTTCCATATTCCTTCACGCACTTCACGATTATCATCAAGGAAAGGCTATAGGAAGGGTGTACTTAATATTCGACAATCCGTGTTATCAAGAACACAAAAGAGTCAACAATTATTCTGTATTAGTGAAGACCTCTTCAGTGGTTGAGGCAAGAAATCCCGTTCAGTGGTTCGGGTAATTGTGAACCTATTCCTCCGGGTGAAGTGAGGGTTTTAGTGTTAGTGAAATTCCAGAAGTGAGTCTGGGACTGGACGTAGGACAGTGGTCCGAACCAGTATAAATCGACTGTGTGATTTACTGCTTACTAATCTATTATATACTCTACATCATATTCTCCATACTACACGATCCTATACCGCTGCATAACCTCTTTCAATTGGTATCAGAGCTTGGTATTCTAGAGATTGTAACAACATCCTAGAATAAATGGCAATAAAGAAATCTAGTAAAGGCATTAGAAAGTGGAAGAACAACAAAGCAGAAGCGACAGAGCGAGAGAGCAAATGTTTAATGGCTAAAGTGAGATCACAATCGGTATGTGAGGATTTATTATATAAAGATCTTTTATTAGACCACGAAAAATTATTAAAAGATTTTAAAAGTTTGGTTAAACTTAATGCAATTATTTTAGCCAAGTCTAAAAATTATGAGCAAGAAAATTCCAAATTAAAAGAAGAAAACAATTTTTTAGTCAAACAAGCCAAATGTTTTGAAAATACCTTAGAAGAGCTTGTTTTTCAAAAAGATTTCCTTCAAAAAGAAAATGAGCAACTAGAAGATAAAAACAATGTTCTTTTAAAGGAAATCGATCTCTTGAAAAATAGAAATGAATCATTAGAAGATTCTTTAAATAATTCTAATTTTTTAGTTTCGTCTCTTGAAAAAGAGAATGGAGCTTTAACTGAAAAAAAATTAGAATTATCTAAAGAATATGAGTTTTTAAAGGTTAATAATAATACTTTGCAAAATGAAACGTCTGATTCGAATGAAAATTTTGAAAAATTACACTCTTCTTTAGTTAATTCAGGATCTCAAATTTGTCATCTCGAAAATGAGAATAGTACTTTAAAAAGGGAGAATTCTGAATTAAATAAGAAAATTGGTTTAAAAGATTGCAAGACTTCTTTTGAAAATTTCAATCGCGATTTTGGAATCAAATTTGAAAAATGTACAAATAAGTTCGCAAAATTTAATAAAGGTCAAAATGATTTAAATGATATTTTATCTTGCTTTAGACCTTTACACGATAAAAGTGGCTTAGGGTATATTAAAACTAATCATAGAACTAGTACTAGATATGCTTTCATGTATTACAAAAATTTAACTGCTAGTACTAAAGCACGTGTAACTCGAAGATCAAATTTCTATAGAAATTCAAATGCTTCTATGACTAGAAACATTTATAATAGAAGTACAAAAGGAAATATAAATAGAAATTATCTAAGTTTTTGGGTTCCTGTAAATTGGAAAAACAGAGAAAGATATATAGATGATTATTTTGATTCAGTAGTTAATAATGAAATTTTTATTTTTAAAGGTTCCATTACACCCTCTTGGGTATGGTTACCTTCTCTCTAACCCCTGGACCCTAACAGAGAAAGTGGGTACCAAAGTATATATATAATATTTGTTGCAGGTACACCACAACAAAAAGGAGGGTATTTTAGTATCTCTAATATCTTTGAAAACTGAGCTCAAAGTAAATCAGGGAATTTGGGAAAATAATAGTCACATACTTAGGGGGAGGAATATTCATATATCACACATTCAGGGGAAGAAAATAAAGAGAAGACGACGATATCTATTACATTCCCTCATTCTTTTTGATAATGACAGAGGGGGAGAAACTCATGTGTATATTGATAGAGGGAGATATTATACTTAGAGTATATTGATAGAGGGAGATATTATACTAAGAGGAAGATGTTATAGAAAGAAAATATTTTTAAATTGTATAGTTGTCATCATCAAAAAGGGGGAGAATGTTAGAAATTCTATTGTTGGATTTTGATGACAACAACTATACAATTATACAAAAAAACCTCTAAGCTAGCCTGCAGGTACATGGGTATCAAAAAGAGAAATATATAATAATATATGCATATTGACATATTGACGGTGGAGTTACATATACAGCTGTCATTATCAAAAAGGGGGAGAATGTTGGATCTCGCTATATGGCGTTTTGATTATGACAACTATACATGTACATATATATTATTATCGACTAAACTTTGTCTTGCAGGAAGATACTCAACAACATATTCAAGAGCTATAATTGAAGATTAAATATGTTGTAAGAGTCTGTTAGTCCTAGATTTATATGTTAAAGTCTTCCTTGATGATTATACACACACACGTTATATATACATATAGTTTTCTAATTTAAATAAGGCAAGGAATAGGCAAGAAACATAAAACAGACGTCTGGCCTGAAAAATTCAGATGTCTGTTTGTTGAAACAGAATATTTTTATACAATATTCAGACGTCTGGTTGATATATTTCAAACGTTTGAAATGCCCCCGAAATACACTATTTCCTTTTTGATTTGATTTTTAAAATAAACAGACATCTGAATTTTATTTTCAGGCATCTGAATTCCGAAGAGTTGCATCCTTTATGAAGAGATACAACTATTTAATCCATATCTCTTCATCAAAACTCTTCACGATCAGTTGTATCTTTTTATATATTATAAATAGAGAATTGCTTAGATGATCCAATAACTGAATTTTATTCTAATTCTCTCTATCTTATTCAAAGCTCTCTAAGTTCTAAAAAGCTATCTACTTTTATACTTGAGACTTTTAAACTTCCATATTCCTTCACGCACTTCACGATTATCATCAAGGAAAGGCTATAGGAAGGGTGTACTTAATATTCGACAATCCGTGTTATCAAGAACACAAAAGAGTCAACAATTATTCTGTATTAGTGAAGACCTCTTCAGTGGTTGAGGCAAGAAATCCCGTTCAGTGGTTCGGGTAATTGTGAACCTATTCCTCCGGGTGAAGTGAGGGTTTTAGTGAAATTCCAAAAGTGAGTCTGGGACTGGACGTAGGACAGTGGTCCGAACCAGTATAAATCGACTGTGTGATTTACTGCTTACTATTCTATTATATAATCTACATCATATTCTCCATACTACACGATCCTATACCGCTGCATAACCTCTTTCACACATGACGTATCTAATGGTATCAATAGAAATGAAGAGTACTTAGCACATATGAAAGGAAAAGAACAGTTAACTTCTATAGCTCCTCCTAAAAGAAAGCTAAGGAGCTCTTCAGTTATTAAATGACAATAATTTCTTGGAACATCAGGGGGATGAACTCATCATTTCATATGCGTGAAGTTCTATCTCTACTGATGAAATTCAAGCTAGCTATTGTTGGTTTGGTTGAAAACAAGCTTAGTGAGAATAATTCGAGCTCTTTTAGAAAATTACTTCTTAATAATTGGGATTTCATTCCGCACCATCCTTCTATCTTTTCAGGGAGAATTCCTTTTTCTTGGAGTACTGAAATATGGTCCATTTGTATGATATCATCTTCGAGGCAACATGTCACTGTTCAAGCTAATAATACAGGAGGTCTGTCCATGATTCTTACAATTGTCTACGCAAGTAACAGCTTCTGTGAAAGGAAGGTTCTATGGCAACAAATCATTCAGGAAGTAGAGAATACTAATGACGTATGGATTCCGATCCAGAGAATGTTGAATTGTATGAATCCTTGCTTGAGGCAAAGCATCAATTAACAATTCAGAAGCAAATAATGTTTTGGAGCTATAAGCAAAAATCCAAAGTCTCTTGCCTTCAAGAGGGAGATACAAATTAAAAAAAATTCATTCAAAACAGTCTTCTCGAAGGCACACTACGCCAAAGATGGCCAACGGCAACCCCAGGGAAATGACACAGTAGGTGCTAAAATGTAACACCACCTCCGTTAAGGTCACTCACAAAGGGAATGCCTTAACTTTGAGGGAGCGCTTTAGTAGACAGAACAGAAACTTACAAGACAGATAAAACAGTACTTGAAAAATTTAAAGCTTTATTACAACAGAAACCGAAGTAAGTTTGGTTACATCCTTTCAAATCACAATATCAGAATTTCAAGTACAAAATAACATTCTTGTACAAAAGCCTTCAGAATGCATAGTTTTTAAAATCATAATCCCCAACATAAACTGCCATGCCAAAGCCAGAAGATACTTCAAGCAGAGTAGATCCGATTCAAGCTCCTAGATTTCCACCCTACAAACCTGGGGGGGGGGGGGGGGGGACGGAAGAAAAAGGGGCGAAAACAAGCAAGGTCAGACATAAAGTCTGGCAAGTCCAGTGACTTTCAGCATATGAACAGATAATAATAATTATGACATGAAAATAAAACTGGATGCGAGATAACGGTAACAGGAGTAGCAGATATACTTAGGTTAAACAGAAAAAGAACAGAATGATGTGAGCTACTACTTTTCACCTCTCTGCACTAATACTAGTATAACAGGATTAGGTGTCACCCCAATGTCTAAACTGAACAGAAACTGGAACAAAATAATTTCCACAGAAGAGAATGCTAGTAATGGGCCTTTACCACCCCAACAGAAACAGACAGAAACAGAATGCTAATAATGGGCCTTTACCACCCGAACAGAAACAGACAGAAACAGAATGCCAATAATGGGCCTTTACCACCCGAACAGAAACAGAATGCCAATAATGGGACTTTACCACCCGAACAGAAACAGAATGCTAATAATGGGCCTTTACCACCCGAACAGAAGGTACAGAAACATATTAATCCCTACGGAAACAGAATGTAGAATTAGGTGTACACTAGTAAATGGGCCTTTACCACCCGAACAGACAGATGGTACCACGCAGACAGGTGTTGCCACCCAACAGAAACAGACGGTACCCCACAGAAACAGACAAAGCTAAGTGTACCCCAAATCCTACCCCATGCGATCGGCTCCCTAATACATAAATACCCTGTGCCAGCCCCACAAAAGGGTGTATCACTCCCCAAAGTGGCAACCTTTAAATGCACAGACCTATTTACAGATGTCACGGCGTCTTACATCCTCAGAGGCAGACCAGGATCCATGCACGCACATGACCCGGTTGGAACGCACCATCAACACCCCTCGCCATTATCAGAATGAACCGCTTATAATTAGTTCAGTAAGCGTGCCCGGACCCTACCTACTGTTGGGTCAAAGTTTTGATACCAGAAAGGGTTACTGACTAATATGGGTCCCAAACAACAGATGATACAAGTAATTTCCCTGCTAACCTTGTGTCCCCAGACTAACAGATTTCAGATTAACTTGTTTACAAGTTCAGACATACAGAATTCAGATCAACTAGTTCACAGATTAGACAAGTTTTCAGACTAACGGATCAGATATACGGATTTAACAGATTTACAGATTTGTCTAACTTTGTAATTGGGCCTATAGATTCACGAAACGGGTTTGTTAAATTCATTGGTCCAATTGGTTTAACCCTATTTACCCAAAACATTTTAGACATCATACTTATCCCAGATTTGCATTAATTAAATATTAATGCACAGACCTCTCACATTAGGTCGGTAGCTTGTGGCCGCTGGATATGCCGGGCGGTTCCGGGCAGACTTCTGCCACAAGCCAGACCTAACCTCGTGTCTAAGCATATTTTAGTTATGCCTACGACCTCTCACATTAGACTGACAGTTTGCGGTCGCTGGTTAAGCCGGTTGGTTCCGGGCAGGCTTCTACCGCAAACAGAGCCTAACCTCGTGTCATAGCCAATTCATTCCAATACAGATTTTTCAGATATTAGACTAATTCTTTTTATTTAACAGATTAAACTTCTTCATAGGATACAACAGATTAATCAAATTTCCATGTTTTACTAAATCTTAGGTCGAGCCTACGGATTTCCATACCCAAAATTACCATTATCTAGTTTTCAACAGATCAGACAATTCAACAGGTAGCAGATCTAGCAGTTTAAGCGATTCAATAGATTTAGCAGATAACAGATTCAGCAGTTTAGGAAATTCAACAGATTTAGCAGATAACGGATTAGGCAATTTAACGGATTTAGCAGATAACAGATTTAGCAGATTATATATATCTAAAACACTATTTACATATCTTGCCTAATCATAAATTTAGCCTAAACTTACATGCCCAAATCAAGGTCATAATTCATAATACAATATATGCCCCAAATCTTAGCCTTAATATTCCCATTTACAGTTCATGTCAAAGCTAGATTTAATATTCTAGTTTACCATTTATGTCCAAGACTAATATACATGTTAGTCATTCACTATTATAGCCAATTCATATTATGCCAACATATTTATTATGCCAAATTAACTTAATTAAGCTACGCCCAATCCCCGTATAACATGTTTCCACAAGTTCTCTAAGTACTCATGAAATGACCCTAGCAAAAGGAATAGGGGATAAGCACAAGGCATGCAATGATGAACCAAATACAATGATAATGACCATACTAGGCTCGATGTACATAACAGTGAATGGGAATAAACTAGCAAGGTTACATACTAAATATGAGATCCAACATCATTAAGGGAATAGGCATAAGAAACTAACTACAATAGTTATAGGCAACTAACCACAATAGTCATGGGCGACTAATCACAATAGTTTCTTATTCAATGTCATAGGCAATAGTCTCATAGGCGTGAATCATAGTCATAGGCAATAGTCTCATAGGCATGAATCATAGTCATAGGCAATTGTCTCATAGGCATCAGTTTCATGTCCAATTATGCATTATTCATTATTTGTCCCAAATTTTGGCGTTCGTGCGTTAATCTCTTATGAGATTCGGCGCAGGCTCGTAGTAGCCTGGCTATAGAACAGAAAGAAGAAAGAGATACCGAATAAGATAGATCTAAACAGAACAGAACATACATAACCTCAGATTCAGATTTACAATCCATGTCGCAATCATAATTAACGTTTATATCGGAAAATAACTGTACTTGCCTTTCGTGGTTTAAGAAAGGAAATAAACTGGTGTTGATGCAGAAAGGCTGAATTATTCCTCTTTAATTGTTGTTGTAGCTCTACACTTTGATATGAGATTTGATTTAGCTTTTAATTCTATTCAGGTTGGAAGAAGATGCATCAGTCCAAGTTTTGATTCCAGCAGAGTAGCGACGCCATTTTTATTTTTATTTTTTAGAACAGAGACAGAGTATAGACAGAATGGAATTGTGTAGAGAGAATGAGGCTAGGGGGCTGTTTATATAGGTTTAGAGTCATGAATATGGTCAGAAAATCGGGCCAAAAACATCAGAATGCATTAGGTTCAGGAAGTGGGTTCGGGAGGCAGGTCGACCCCCAGGTCGACTACCCAGTCGACCTGGTCAGGGGGGGGGGGGGTCGACTACCCAGTCGACTCCCCAGTCGACCTGGGTCCTGGGCGGGAAATTTCCCGCCCAGCCTACTTCTGGGTTTGAATTCGAATTTCGAGCTGTTTTCGATTCTGAAAATTCCTGAAACTTCGGAGGGTCATAACTTGGTCATACGGACTCCGTTTTTCGAAAACTCAGACTCGTTTTCAAGAAGAATTTCGAGACGAACGCAATGGTGCAACCCGTTTCCCTTTGTTATTATTTTAAAATTTAATTCTGCCTTGATTTGTTATTCGTATGTTTACAGAAAATACGGGGTGTTACATTCTCCCCTCCTTAAAGGATTTCGTCCCCGAAATCTTCAAGTTAAGAAGAATATGTCCTACCATCCAGTCATCCATCTACTCAATTATCATCCACAAGCATCCATTGTCCTTAGAAAACTTCTAATGTTGTATGAGCATATGCAAAAGTGTGTGTATATGTTCCTTATCTAATGCAAAGATCAGGCGGTCTACTGATTCAGTTGACCCCCTTAATGCGAATTATGTCAGTGCCATGAATCCAACATGTATGCAATTTTCCTATTTGATACATATCATTTCTAAACGTGTGCGCAATCATTCATCCAAATGCAACATCCATGTGATGAGTCAATCATTTTGCATCCACAAAATTGAAAATGCACACTCATCCATATGCAGTATGAGAGTGTTTTTGAGCCGATCTAGTGCCTAGTGTGTGTATATGCATCCACGAGCAACCACTAGCAACCACTTGCATCCACTTGCAACCATCAAACATAACATGTCTCAAACACATGTTTACACCCATTAGTTTCTACCTAAAGGTCGAAGATTTTCTTGATAGGATATCGTCGAATGATGGAAGCGAGTACAGATAAAACAAAAACTTGGTTTCCATTAGACATTGGTTGAGAGAATAATTCCCCTAAGTATCAACCCCGAAGACCGAAATCAACATTAAATTGACACCCAGAGGATTACCCTTTTTAGACAATGTCAAAACTGGAAATCTTATCCTTATCAGAAATATTCAGATATTTACAGATTACTGGTACAAATCAGATTATCAAATGATTCTTAGGAAACTAAGCATGATAAAATCATATCCCGCAAAAACCCAGAATGCATGCGTCATGCTTGACGCCTAACACAGATATCCCTCAAACCCCGACTTATCACAAACAAATGAGTTGTAACCCTTATGAGGTTTAAGACTATAGAAGAATCAGAAACAATACTAGTATTAAAGTGCAGAGTATCGATTACAGAATCAGAATGCCAGAATCAGAAAGAGTTCTAACTCAATAATCAGATAAGGAAACTAAACTCTCTACGGAAATTTTCCTACTTCTATCCTATCCACCAACTATGAGAGCATTCGCCTGCCTTCCCGAAGTAGGTCATGTCCTCTGTCCTTGCCCCCGCTTCTTCGGGCAGTCCCTAGTGAAGTGTCCCATCTCACCACAGTTGAAGTGAGTGTCCTTCCTCTTTCGGCAATCCTTGTCCAGATGAGTCAAGCTTCCATAAGTAAAGCACTTTTCTCCTCCTTTATCTTCAGACTTTTCTTCCTTCTTTTGTGTTTCCTTTTTGCGTCCTTTGTGAACCAAGTCCATATCCATGAGTCCTTGGGTTGTGCTCCTTAGCCAATCTTCCTCATTCTCATCTTTACTTTCTGTGTGTAACACGTTGACAAGCCCCTCGAAAGCTGCCTCCATCGCATGGAAAATCCTACAAAGCTCGAAAGAAAATTAGCCGTAGGCGAGACTACTGCGGCTACAAATGGAAGTCGGGCGTTTATTTGCCCTTTGACCAGTGTCGTAGTCTTATCAAGCCTACAGAACCATGCCGCGATGAGGTTACCTCCCAGAAAGCCGGAAGCCCCAGAGAAAGAAGGAAACAAAGATTCAAACGGAGGATCAAAAGATAGATATATGGCTTTTGGGGATTATGTTTTTTTTTTTCAAAAATAGGCTTTTCTTTCGAAAATACTTCCTTTGAAAACCTTTTTGAAAATAGTTTTCAAAAAACTTTACCAAACCTGGTAACCTTCAGCTCTGATACCAAGTGTAACACCCCACCTCCGTTAAGGTCACTCACAAAGGGAATGCCTTAACTTTGATGGAGCGCTTTAGTAGACAGAACAGAAACTTACAAGACAGATAAAACAGTACTTGAAAAATTTATAGATTTATTACAACAGAAACAGAAGTAAGTTTGGTTACATCCTTTCAAATCACAATATCAGAATTTCAAGTACAAAATACCAGTCTTGTACAAAAGCCTTCAGAATGCATAGTTTTTAAAATCATAATCCCCAACATAAACTGCCATGCCAAAGCCAGACGATACTTCAAGCAGAGTAGATCCGATTCAACCTCCTAGATTTCCACCCTACAAACCTGGGGGGGGGGGGAGCGGAAGAAAAAGGGGCGAAAACAAGCAAGGTTAGACATAAAGTCTGGCAAGTCCAGTGACTTTCAGCATATGAACAGATAATAATAATTATGACATGAAAATAAAACCGGATACGAGATAACAGTAACAGGAGTAACAGATATACTTAGGTTAAACAGAAAAAGAACAGAATGATGTGAGCTACTACTTTTCACCTCTCTGCACTAATACTAGTATAACAGGATTAGGTGTCACCCCAATGTCTAAACTGAACAGAAACAGAATAATTTCCACAGAAGAGAATGCTAGTAATGGGCCTTTACCACCCCAACAGAAACAGACAGAAACAGAATGCTAATAATGGGCCTTTACTACCCGAACAGAAACAAACAGAAACAGAATGCCAATAATGGGCCTTTACCACCCGAACAGAAACAGAATGCCAATAATGGGACTTTACCACCCGAACAGAAACAGAATGCTAATAATGGGCCTTTACCACCCGAACAGAAGGTACAGAAACAGATTAATCCCTACGGAAACAGAATGTAGAATTAGGTGTACACTAGTAAATGGGCCTTTACCACCCGAACAGACAGATGGTACCACGCAGACAGGTGTTGCCACCCAACAGAAACAGACGGTACCCCACAGAAACAGACAAAGCTAAGTGTACCCCAAATCCTACCCCACGCGATCGGCTCCCTAATACATAAATACCCTGTGCCAGCCCCACAAAAGGGTGTATCACTCCTCAAAGTGGCAACCTTTAAATGACACAAACCTATTTACAGATGTCACGGCGTCTTACATCCGCAGAGGCAGACCGGGATCCCTGCACGCACATGACCCGGTTGGAACGCACCATCAACACCCCTCGCCATTATCAGAATGAACCGCTTATAATTAGTTCAGTAAGCATGCCCGGACCCTACCTACTGTTGGGTCAAAGTTTTGATACCAGAAAGGGTTACTGACTAATATGGGTCCCAAACAACAGATGACACAAGTAATTTACCTCCTAACCTTGTGTCCCCAGACCAACAGATTTCAGATTAACTTGTTTACAAGTTCAGACATACAGAGTTCAGATCAACTAGTTCACAGATCAGACAAGTTTTCAGACTAACGGATCAGATATACGGATTTAACAGATTTGTCTAACTTTGTAATTGGGCCTACAGGTTAACGAAACGGGTTTGTTAAATTCATTAGTCCAATTGGTTTAACCCTGTTTACCCAAAACATTTTAGACATCATACTTATCCCAGATTTGCATTAATTAAATATTAATGCAAAGACCTCTCACATTAGGTCGGTAGCTTGTGGCCGCTGGATATGCCGGGCGGTTCCGGGCAGACTTCTGCCACAAGCCAGACCTAACCTCGTGTCTAAGCATATTTTAGTTATGCCTACGACCTCTCACATTAGACTGACAGTTTGCGGTCGCTGGTTAAGCCGGTTGGTTCCGGGCAGGCTTCTACCGCAAACAGAGCCTAACCTCGTGTCATAGCCAATTCATTCCAATACAGATTTTTTCAGATATCAGACTAATTCTGTTTATTTAACGGATTAAACTTCTTCATAGGATACAACAGATTAATCAAATTTCCATGTTTTACTAAATCTTAGGTCGAGCCTACGGATTTCCATACCCAGAATTAACATTATCTAGTTTTCAACAGATCAGACAATTCAGCAGGTAGCAGATCTAGCAGTTTAAGCGATTCAACAGATTTAGCAGATAACAGATTCAGCAGTTTAGGAAATTCAACAGATTTAGCAGATAACGGATTAGGCAATTTAACGGATTTAGCAGATAACAGATTTAGCAGATTATATATATCTAAAACTCTATTTACATATCTTGCCTAATCATAAATTTAGCCTAAACTTACATGCCCAAATCAAGGTCACAATTCATAATACAATATATGCCGCAAATCTTAGCCTTAATATTCCCATTTACAGTTCATGTCAAAACTAGATTTAATATTCTAGTTTACCATTTCTGTCCAAGACTAATATACATGTTAGTCATTCACTATTATAGCCAATTCAGATTATGCCAACATATTTATTATGCCAAATTAACTTAATTAAGCTACGCCCAATCCCCGTATAACATGTTTCCACAAGTTCTCTAAGTACTCATGAAATGACCCTAGCAAAAGGAATAGGGGATAAGCACAAGGCATGCAATGATGAGCCAAATACAATGATAATGGCCCTACTAGGCTCGATGTACATAACAGTGGGAATAAACTAGCAAGGTTACATACTAAATATGAGATCCAACATCATTAAGGGAATAGGCATAAGAAACTAACTACAATAGTTATAGGCAACTAACCATAATAGTCATGGGCGACTAATCATAATAGTTTCTTATTCAATGTCATAGGCAATAGTCTCATAGGCGTGAATCATAGTCATAGGCAATAGTCTCATAGGCATGAATCATAGTCATAGGCAATAGTCTCATAGGCATCAGTTTCATGTCCAATTATGCATTATTTGTCCCAAAATTTAGCGTTCGTGCGTTAATCTCTTATGAGATTCGGCGCAGGCTCGTAGTAGCCTGGCTATAGAACAGAAAGAAGAAAGAGATACCGAATAAGATAGATCTAAACTGAATAGAACAGACATAACCTCAGATTCAGATTTACAATCCATGTCGCAATCATAATTAACGTTTATATCGGAAAATAACTGTACTTGCCTTTCGTGGTTTAAGAAAGGAAATAAACTGGTGTTGATGCAGAAAGGCTGAATTATTCCTCTTTAATTGTTGTTGTAGCTCTAAACTTTGATATGAGATTTGATTTAGCTTTTAATTCTATTCAGGTTGGAAGAAGATGCATCAGTCCAAGTTTTGATTCCAGCAGAGTAGCGACGCCATTTTTATTTTATTTTATTTAGAACAGAGACAGAGTATAGACAGAATGGAATTGTGTAGAGAGAATGAGGCTAGGGGGCTGTTTATATAGGTTTAGAGTCATGAATCTGGTCAGAAAATCAGGCCAAAAACATCAGAATGCATCAGGTTCAGGAAGTGGGTTCGGGAGGCAGGTCGACCCCCAGGGGGA